>OZ024712.1:12014379-12168904 GCA_964016945.1 Microplitis deprimator | reverse complement strand
GTTACGCGGGCATTCCGCCATTTTGCCGATGGAGACGGCAGTCCGTGCACAGTGCTAGCGCATGCGCGCAGCGTATGAGAGAGCTCGTGTGTGAAATAATTTTAATTTATAATTTAAAAATACAAACCATTGATTTTTGTTAATTTTAAGTATTTGTTTATGATTTATAAATATTGGGGATGCATAATCTAGCGTAACATTATGCCCACATTTTGTTTAACATATTTTTTTTGTTTAAACTTGTCATCCGACTAAGGATGTCAGTTGATGTTTGGAAAAATATTGACCGCCGGGTGGGGAAAATCAATACCTTGGCTATATTCCCGACGTCAACTCTATGATTTTTAAATAATTATTATTTAATTTATTAGATAAAATAATAACATGCAGATAGTATGAATAAATAGTTCATACACTTAAATAATAATTCATGTATCATGCAGGTGTTGAAAATTTATCCTTATAATTTATATTTTTTATCTGAAACTAGGTCCAGAGCTAGTTAAAATAATCATCATAGTAATTAAGGGCGACGATCGCGCCACGTGGGCGACGACCAACAGGTGGAGGATTGAGTAATTATTGGAGAAAGATACGGTATTGTGTGGTGTACGGACGCTGTCCTAGGATAATTTAAGCAAGATTGCTGATAACTAGTGGATTGTTAATAATTAAAGCTATTATTATTAGTCAGAATTCACCGGGTGAATTAAATTATATTTGTTTTGATTTCCTCTTGCGAATTTGGAGAGTTACGAGTAAGTACTTTGTATTTTTTTTGTCGGATAGTATTTTTCACGTGATAACCTCCTCCGGTAGTTGTTGGTCGCCGCGAAGAGTATAACTAATTTGTTTATTATTATTACTGAATGATACATGATATATACTATAAATAATTATTGTTGGATATTTCCTTTTTTTTTATATTGCTGAAAATATCCAGATATTTTTATATACATATATAAAACATATACAACGTTGTTAAACGTTGCCGGTAGACCTATATATATCTATAGATATATAAATCTATAGCGAGCCTGCAGTACTTGAGTAAATTCCTCAAGTACTGACATCATCACTTGGGTGAAAAATTCCCAAAGTATTAAAATTATTTTTATTTTCACTCAAACTATTTGTAAGAATATTAAGCGTTATTATTTATATTTATTATTATTTAAAGTAATTAAGTAACTTTATTTTTTTATTTAGATTTATTACCCCAGCGGTCAAAATTAGTATTGCAATTTTTTATTGTCAAATTATAAATTATTTTAACAGCGACGAATTTCTTATTTTGAGTGTGAGTGAGAATTAAAAATTCCATATCTTTCTCTCTCTTACAGGTGTTGAGAGAGACTAAGTAAAATAAAAATAAAAAATAGTATCGATTAAATTAAATTATATAAGTTTTTATTAAATTGAGTATAAATAATTTTCTTTAGTCATATTATTATTTATTGCGATAATTGTGTGACAAAAACTACCCCTAGCGGTGGAAATTTATAACAATTTCTAATTGTATTTCTTTTTGGTAATTACCAGGTATTATTATTGTTATTAATTTAAACAAAACTGAATATTGTATAAAATCATTATTTTACTATCGTTATATTATTAAAACTCGGAAACCAACAGCTGTCGGGGAAAATTTAATATTTATTTTCCTCTGGATCTTTTCCTACTGTTTTCATCTTATTTTTTTCTAATCTTATTTATTATTTAAATGTAATTATCTATTGTTTATTTACAATTTTTCTATTATTTATTTAATTTCTATTGTGTCACTCGAGTGTTTATCCGCTTCGTCTCTGATCGCTTGCTCGGATTTTCCCTCGTAAATTCCCCCTGAATGATTTTTGTCCGTTTTGGATAAACGGTCTGGCGCCTGCGTGCACTAACCCAGCCTGAGGAGCTAGTCCAGGCACGACAACAATTAATTATTATTATCGTTTATTGTTATTTATTTATCACGCGTGGGTGACCGCATACGCTATATTAGACTGTTCCGCGTCTCCGTCGCGGAATTTGAGCACGGTATACGTTATAACTATAGTTATTTTTCATAGTACTATTTAACAGTGCATAGTGATCGTATACCCCCAGAGTTTGTAAGTACACTCAATTATTGGGATACTTCTTTGACTACAGAGTAGCCCCATAATTATAATGTCGTCCTCAAACAGAAGTTTTGCTAATGTCACTAATACCATTGTGTTTCCCACTAAGGAACAAGCCATCGTAATTGATGCAATCGAGAATGTACCAATTGACGAGGATGCCAGAGTAATAGGTTACAAAGTTGGTGCAACGGAAGTACGCTTTATCTCTAGAATATTACGCGATCGTGTTTGTGTCTATGTATCGAGCAAAGATTTAGCCGATAAACTCATCGAAAAACACAAACATGTAATTATCGCTGGTACCCGTCTTACAATAAGCCCTATTCTTACACAGAATAAGAAGATTATAATATAAAATGTCCAAACGTTCATTCCTCACCATGAGCTAGAGCGCATTCTTCGATCGGAACACAATATTAATCCTATTTCTAATATTTCCTTCATAAGAGCTGATATACTCACTGTTATAGCTTCATGCGCCAAATGTTCATTACACCAGAAGAAATGGACACAATGCCTTGCAAAATCCCAATTACATACGACGGTGTTACCAACTGGATATACTTATCCAATGATACAATAAAATGGTTCATATATAAGAAAGAGGGCCACCAAGCCAAAAATTTTCCCCACGACAAAGACACCGCAGTGGACGTCACAAGCGATATCTCGAATTAAAGCGAACAATTACAACGAGATCCTAAATAAAATTTGCTCATCAATATATCAAGTATTCCAGCTATCAACGATAAGTTCTCTATGCCTCCCCCACCAATTGTTTCTGACGACAATTCAATCAACCAAACGAAGACTGCAAAGCCAGCGCGCTCTCAGACTCAAACAGCACCATTTCTACAAAGTCATTCACAACACCCCCACTACAACTACTATCGATGAAACTAAATTCAGACAAGAAATCCAACATAAGGCAACAAAAAAAGCTAAAGTAGATAGTAAAAAAAGTAAGACTTTATCCATCCCGGAAATCGAACGTGAAATGTTATATAACAAAAATAAATATCCACTCACATATATTCAGTTAATTAATTTTCTTGAAAAAGCACTCAACAATTCAAATCTCAAGATCATCGTAAATGAATTCACTGACTATCCGATGGACATCATCAATATGCTTACACCACTACGCCCGTTACTTATCCGAAGAGGGCTAAAAAATCGTTTTAGTAGATTAATAAAAAAATCACAAGAATCATATACTTCTGACTCCAGTATGGACCTTAAAGAAATTTAATCACTTAAATCACAACATGGAATCTCAAACTCAATTCTTAACACCCAATACCTCTTACAGTATAATACAATAGAACACAAATGGATTCTATGCTAGATTCGAACACATAAAGTTATTAATAAACTGCTACTTACCAACAATATTTTGTGTACAAGAAACTAACTTTAAGACCAACCAAACTGCCACACTGAAACGTTTCAAATGTTACCAAAAGAACAGTTGAGTATTCACATGCTAGTGAAGGAGTAGCAATTTTTTCAGCGAAAGTCTACAAGCCAGTGAAGCTCTAATCATTTCACCCCTCGAAGTCGTAGCAACCAACACGAAATCACCGCATAGAATGTGCATATGTAATATCTACTTACCAAACAGCCAAGACATTAATGTAGACGAAATATTAAACATCATCAAGCAACTGCCCAGACCACTCATGTTAGTTAGAGATTTCAACAGGCACAATCACATGGGGGATCATATACTGATTCTAGAGACACAACGATGGTAGAACAACGCACTTTTCTGCAAGATCCGGCAATAAAACAGCTATAGACCTCACCTTTTGCAGTAACACTATTGCCAGTAAACTACATTGGAATCCTCTAAAAGATTTGTATGACAGCGATTATTACCCCATTCTGATTGAAATTAAAACTAACTTAAACACTTACGAGAACCCGCACGATACAATCAAATGGCAGTATAATCGAGCACACTGGAAGGCATATACCATCCATGCAGAAAAGTTAACCAGTAAGCTCCCGGAAATAAATCCTGACAAGTCAATAGATTATCTTATGGAAAAATTCACAGAGGAACTAAGTCAAGCTGCAGATTCAAGTATCTCCAAACACGAAATAAAATCAAAGTGTAAATTGAAAAAAGTACTTTGGTGGTACAAAAAATGTGAACAGCATATAAAAAACAAAAAAAAAAGCTTTCAACAGGTACCGAAGGCATAATACAGATATCAATAAAATTTTCTATAACCAAGCAAAAGCCAAGGCCAGGCGTACTATCATAGACAGCTACAAAAAATCATGGCAAAATCTTCTTCAATCTTTTAACTATCACACGTCCACCGGAACCACCTGGAAATACATAAAAAGGTATCAAGGTAAACAGTCTAACTGGACAGCCAAATTTTTAATCGATCACGTCGGAACCCCATCTGCATCACCAATTGATATGGCACATATGTTAGCCAAAACGTTTGCTAAAAATTAAAGTAACAACAACTATAGTCAACAACTATATAGAGGCTCTAGATCATAAACTAAAATTTGAAAAATCCAAGAATACAATTATACCCGAATTCACCAAAGAAGCTAACCCTCCTAGCTCAACAGCGATCCTCAATGTACCCTTCACCATGATGTTACTAAATGCAGCACGATGCCAGTAAGAACTCAAGCCTAGGACCTGACAACATAACAGTGATCCTAATTAAGTGCTTAGCTAAATCTAGCCTGAACTATCTACTCCAGCTGTATAATTATATATGGACTTACCATCTACACTTATCCAAAAAATTAAAGTAACAAGAAAATTTTATCAATTTTTTAGTGATTTTTGGAAGGCTGTATTTTCGTAAAATATGATCGCATCGAAAAAATAAAAAAAGCAAATTCAAGCTTAACATCTTTAGTTTAAAGATCTTCCGACAAAATCTTTTTTGAGCAACAGTTTTTGCGGAATCATAAGAAATAGCTCGAGACAAAATTTTTCTAAATTTTTTAGTTTTGGTTTTTAGGTCTACGGGACCGGAAGAATTTTTTTCGATAAATCCAATTCATGGCTCGTTTGGAAATTTACTCAGCTACAATTTGCGTTTTTTTGTTTCTCTGAACAACAATTTGCTGCTGAGATATCAGTCTTCAAATAAAAAAGAGTCCTTTTGTCTTTGATTATCGATATCTAAGCAACTAATGGTCACACAGTAATTTAAAGGGCAGTTTAAGGAACTTGAATAAAGTCCTTACAACCTCCATTTTCGACTTCATAAAAAAAAAAATTTTTTTCATCCTTAATATCAATTTGAAAAACCCTTAAAAATGGCTATTTTCTGGTTTTTTAGTCAACTCATCGCTACTTTGCAAATATTGATGGAAAGGTCAACGTTTATAAGTAATTTTACAGCTTAATGTACCCCCAAAGAGCCTCGAAATTTTCAGATTGATCCATTAAACCGTTTGTCCGGGCCGATTGCTCAAAGTTTTACAAAACAATTAAAAGAACGAGATTTGTTCCTTAATTTGTGAAATCATTACCATAATGAAAAAATTAATTTATTTCGGATTTCTTTCCATTTTTGCGTTAGTTATTCAGTAAATGTAAGGTAAAGAGAAAAAAAAAAAAAAGTTTTCAAAAATCGTGATAAAACTAGAAATTTTTTACTTTTTGAAGTGAAACTTCTTTACGGAGGCTAAAATTGAGGCGGAAAAGGGGAGGTAGCGTCAGAGGAGAAACATTGAGTAAAAGTTTAGAATAGGCGAGAAGGGAATTGCTTGTATAGCAAGCCTTATATATTTTAAAGAGTGGAGGGAGTTGAGAAGAGTCGAGTAGAATGAACGAGTGTAGTGCGCATGCGTCGTAATTTAACCACGTTATTCATATATGAATATATATAAATAAATATATATATATATATATATATATATACACAATATTGGCCATTAGATATTGTCGGGTAGTATAACTTGGGGAAAAAAAAAATCTCTGAAAATAAAACTATGTATAGCTAGTTTTCTACTAAATGTAAGAATATATGTATACTAATTAAATGTAAAATTATAAATATGTATTGTAAAATAAGTCACTAAAAAAATATGGTCAGTATTTAGAAATTTGTAAAGAATTTTTGTGTGTACTTGAAAATATCTATATTTAAAAAGAACTAAAGTGAAAAGTTAATAAAAAGTAATTCCTATAAATAAAGACACACGTCCATATCAATTACTGTATAAAATTTAATTTCTATAAATAAAGGTATAAAATCATTTAAATATATTTAAAATATTTTCTTTAATTGAATGAATGAACAAAAGTATGTAATTTCAAAGAGAACTAAAAAAAAATTACTATAAAAAAACAAATTCTAAAAACAAACATTCGCATAAATAAACATGTCTATAAGAAAATTAAGTAAAAATAAACATCTCGATAAATAAAATATCTATAAAAAATTAATTGTTTTTGAACATCTCTATAAAATATAATATCAAATTAAATTTGATTATAGATATTATAATTTATAGAGATGTTCAAAAACAGTTAATTTTTTATAAATATTTTACTTATAGAGATGTTCATTTGACATAATTTTTTTATATCCATGTTTAGTTATGCAAATGTTTGTTTTTAGAATTATTTTTTTCATAGTAATATTTTTTTGTTCTCGTTGAAATTACATACTTTCATCTATTCATTCATTTAATTAAAGAAAATATTTTAAATATATTTAAATGATTTTATTCTTTTATAATTACAGTTTTTCCAAATTATTCATGTTTTTATTCATTGAAATTAAATTTTATACAGTAATTTTCATGGAGGTAAATCTTTATTTATAGTAATTACTTTATATCAACTTTTTAATTTAGGTCTGTTTAATTATAAATATTTCCAAATATACACAAAAATTATTTACAAATTTTTAGATAGTGACCATGTTTTTTTTTAGTGATTTACAAATCTAGAGATTTTTTTTATTGGGGCTTTTTTGTATTTCGTCATTTTACAATTCATATTTATAATTTTACATTGAATTAACATAAATGTTTTTTGAAATATTGAATTTTCTTCTTACAATTTATTGTTTTTTAAATTTTTACATTTGGTAGAAAACTAGTTATACATAGTTTTATTTTCAGAGATTTCTTCGTTCCCAATGCTATACTATCCGACAAGATCTAATGGCCAATATTATATATATATTGATATTTATATTTATTTATTTATTTATTTAGACCGACTTAATTATTAAAAAAGTTTCACTTCTATTGTGACCTTATGTCTGTGAGGCTCACTCGTTTTTTTCTTTTTACGTTTTACTCGGGTTGTTTTTTTTTTTTTTTTTCGTTTTTTGGAAAAATTTGAAAAATAGTATATTCATTACGATACCAAAGAATAACTGATAAAGAAATAAAGAATTTGTGATGTAATGATTGACGTACTTTCCGTATAAATTGTCGCGTACTCGCGTTCTCGCGACCACCTTTATAACGACTGGGTTATTCCCAGCGCTCTCATACTTTAAAATAAAATTGTAAACCGAGGCGGGAAAAATCCGATAATTGAAATGACTACAATAAGACTGAATTTAAAGTAAGAACTATATCAAAGTTTATGGTCACTGAGAGAAAATAAAAATAGAAATTATAAAAATAGGAAATACTCTTTGTAAAAGGTATTTGTTTGATAATATTCTTTTAACAAAACTTCGAATAATAGAATTAAGCAAAATATTTGTAAATAAGAGATTGAATTGTAAAATCAAAATAAGTATGAAAGAAGAAGAGCATAGGAAAATCCAAAACAGATGGGAACTGTTGAAACTTTTCCAAGTATTTACAGTCTAGACCGTAACGAAACCTTATCGTAAAAAAGGGCCCAGACTCCGAGATAAGTGTCTAAGGTGTTGGCGTGCAGGTAACTGGAACAGCTGCAAACTAAAATTGTAGCACGCTCCGTGCAGATGCTTTAAAAAGACTCAAAGCGGGCCCGACTCAAGCAAAGGAGGCACGTGATTCCCTCATTTGACCAGTTTTCCCACGCCAGACACCACCACTCATCTCAAACGTGGGACACCGAAAAATGTATCATAACTCTCTTCAAGGTTCGAAGACAACCAGCTTGTAATTTTTCTTGTGTGTTGTAGACATAAAATAAAATTGCTATAAGTTTCGAATAGAGACCTTGTGTTTTCGTTCACAAACCTATCAGTTAAATGAAAGAATCGATTTAATTTCTACAATTTACTTGTTATTTAAAATTAAGTTCAAAGCCCAATTTTTAAGTGTTATTAAAATATTATAATAAAGAATAGTAATTCAACCAAGTTAAACTTGAAATAAATTTCAACTTTAGATTTACGCGTAGTTTTCGATTAAGCGAGTAGAACGCTACCACGTTCTCAAACGGGTGAATTTCAAACCTTTAAGGTTTTAGACATATTACAGTGGTGATAGTGCGGTGGGATTCGCCGACTTGCATGTGGAAATTTAAACGACCTTATATTCAAATAAAAAGTGACATTTTTTTCTCAATTCCAAAAACAAAGTGAAAAGTGTCATTCCGAAAGTTTTTTGAATTGATCTGCATCATTAACAGCCCATAGATTTCAAATAAAATCATTATATACCTTTTTTTTCTCTTGGTGGAGTTTTCCTCGGACTGGTGTAAAGTTTGTGTCTTTTTAAAACAAATACTAAAGAATTGTTATAGTGAAGTTTATGTAATAACTTAAAATAATCAAAAGCTTCTCTTTATCTTGGGTTTTAAAGCGGTTTTCTTAAGATCGGTGATTAGATATCGGAGACGGGTGGTTGCGGTAGCCGTTAAAGTAAAATCTCCTCAACCAGGTACTTTTTATTAAATCAACACAAGCAGCTACAGTATCATCTGGCAACGGACAAGTCAACGTTGAATAGCAGATATCTTCATTCAAGGAACGAGTCAACGGTGGATAACAGCGATCTCTCTGCAAGGAACGAGTCAACGACGGCAACAGCGATCTTCACTCACGGAAAGTCAACATCACAAATCATCATAGTAATAATTTATTGAAGTAGACTTTGCAGTTATTGTAAGTTATCAATTACCATTATTTTCTCTTATTAAGTGACCATATAGATTGAATCAATTTTATTATCTGTACCTTTTTGTATGTGTATTTTGCGTAATTAATTTAGCTTTTAAGAAGTAATGTTACGCCCAGACTATTTTTCGTTTGTTTATATATTATTTCATCTTATTTTATTTTATTTAAATCTTACATTTTATGTTTCACTTAACATTTTGGTTGACATTAGGAAACTTGTTCGAACACCTAATCTATATATTAATATAATATTGGGTGAAAAGGAATTTTAATCCTTACCCAGGGTCAGAGTGGCTGCTGACGCACTTTCTTATCGCCAGCACACTCTAAAAAAGACCTAAAGTAAATAATACATATCTGTAATGAGTTTTTGAATGTTTCCAAATTGAAAAAAACATTTAAAAACAAATTATGGTGTTTGGACAAGTGAGTAGTTAAACAAACAAGCAAAAAGGTTTCCATTAAGATAGTAAAACCATTTAAAATAGAAAGCGACACAAACAAAAAAATTATAATAGAAAAAAAATTTTAATACTAAATAATAAATATTCAAATGAAAAATTATCAAGTAACCAAACGTGTAAAACATAAAAAAATAGAAAAAGAATATAAAATGACCATAGGCAATAAGAATAATCAATTAATTAATTAAGAGGAAATTAATCCATAAATTATATATTCTACAAAATAATGTAGTTTATAAAATTATCATTTATAAATAATATAGTTTATAAGATTTACCAAATGATATAGTTTAACAATAATATGAGAATAACAAAAAAAAAAGGAAAAAATAATTTATCCAATAAGGTCATTGGGCGGGTTGTGGAGGACCCATGTAGAGGGGGTCCGAAGCAACTACGTCAGTGGGAAAAACAATGTGGAAGGGATAGTGCGGCCCCGAAACAATGGGTTTCCGGAAGGAAGTGGAAAAAGTTGGATGGACACAGCAGAGCGTAGGCGTGGAAATTCCCCCAAATTTACGGAATTGGGTCCACCCGAAAAAATCGCTATATCTAGGCAGATTTTACATGTACTCGCTCTCTCGTGTCCTGACCAGCCTAGTGTAAAGTTCAACAGTAGAAAAAGAATAAGTGTCGAGCAATATAAAAACTGCGAGTGAAAATATCAGAAAAAATAAGTACTACCTAAGTAAACCAGCGTACTACATAAAAAAAATCCAGGTACGATTTTTAATTAAATACCATTAACTATCATTTTTTTTTCTCTTTGGAAAATAAATTAGAGTCGGCTGAGTAGCCACCTAATGATCCATTTTTATAATCATTTTCTCCTATTGAAAATTAGAGTGGGCTAGTAGCCACCTAATAGGTTATTTCTATCAAACTTTTATTGTAAATTAACGTCAGCTAGTAGCCACCTAATAATCTTTACAAAATTGCTCGACAAAAATATTTCATTCGCATTTAAATAATAACTAAACTCAAATCAATTGATAATCCGGTAAAGTACATCGTCTCCGATTTACTTCAAATTGTTTTTTCAAAAAGTGTTTCAAATAATTTCGCCATACTATTTTAAAAATCATCTTGCGCTAGTTAAATTACAATTTAATTTGAATTATATAGAACTGCAATTTAGAATCTTAATTACTTTTTATTCTCTAATTTTTAATCGGTTGACCGTTATCTTTGGATTATATTAAAAAGGATATTTGAATTTTGATTATTACGATTAAGATTTAATGTTATAAGAAACACAATCTCCAAACCTCGAAATTTTGTAATTAAGTTGGCAATATAATTAAGAATTAATATTTTTAACATCGTGTTATTAATTTAAAAATAAACCTATCCTCTTTAATATAAGGTCTCTGAGGTTTCCGGTCTATAGGCTTCGGCTTGAGCCAAATACCCATAAAACATTTATTTATGTCAATTTCCGACATAACAGTAAAGTGAAACAAAAATGCGTCCCCAAACGAATAAAATGTCGCAACATGTACGTAAAAAAGCCCAACGTACAACATATAACAAACCCCCAAGTAATAAAATTATAAACTCAAAGTGCTCTCGAAATGAAATAGAAAATAGTAGTGGAGTGTTTGTTATCGAACCCACACTCATAGAACCCACCTCCGGACACCCCTCTACAAACGCAATAGAAATTGTTCCAATATTATCCCATAATGTTCCACCTGTAATTAATATCTCCGAATTCGCTTCCTTTATCTGCAGTAATGACACTGGAAATTCAGAAAATATTAGATCGTTCACTGAGTCTTCTTCTTACCTATCTTTTAAATAAGCCGCTTAGTTCTACGTTTTGACGGAAAATCTTGTCTACTAACTAAATTCACAAAACAAGCTAAACTCGCTGATTCTTTTATACGACCTAATGATCACATTAACTTACTCGCGCTCATTAGAAGTAAAATAGAGGGACAAGCGGACATTTTGCTTAGCAGCAGACGGGAACTGGACACACTCGACGAACACATGACTAGCTTAAAATCGGCATATTCTAAATCATTGGACACTGACCTGGCTCATGACGAACTAAAAAGAGTAAGACAGACGAATGATGAACGCGTGGTATATTTTGGGGCCCGCTCAAACAAAATATTAAACCAGGGACTTGAAGCAGCTAAAGAAAAATCTAACGAGAGTCAATTCATCTTATTAATTCAGGCATCACGAGCTTCACTGTAGCTTCACATGTAGCTTCACGTTTAGAGGATGAAATGAGAGAACGGCTTAAAGATTTAAACAACCTTAGTAACCCCACGGCTCAAACGGCTAGAATTCATCACATACATGAAGACGGCTCACGTTGTTATTCTTGTGGTGAGTCAGGGCATTTCCGGATAAATTGCCGAAATAAATCATAAAAAGAACGAGCTAAACCTTATACTAAAGATTTCTGTTAATACTGCAGACGTCCTAACCATATTGAAAAGAATTGTTTTACAAAGAAACGCGATCAAGGGCATACAGAAAAAAACAGATACCACACCAAACGGATGCTTATAATTTAAACTCGCAGGGCGCTCTGCAGAAGAAATTCTCGCGGAGCGAACCACTAATTGGTCACAAGAACCCCGACGTGTTATTTGTTTCAACCTCCGACTAAACTATCGCGAAGTCTCCGGTAATATTATTGGAGCACGATAACTTTATTGAAGAAGTAGCGCATTTTATGATCGATACAGGATGCCCAGTAAATTAAATTGAAGAAAATATCCTCGCGGATAAATCAGCGGTTAACACTTAAATAGTTCACCACCTGGAAGGTATAGGTAGAGGAGTGTGGTGAACATACGGAGAAACAATTATTCCAATTCGCAGCATCGATATAAAATTTCAAATTGTCAGTAATGCTTTTCCCATACCGCAAAGCGGAATTCTGGCAATGCAATTTTTAAAAAGGCAAGAAGCCACCATTCAATTCCAGGATAAAATTCCCAGTAAAATTCTATTGGGACATAACGAAATTTCCTTCCGTTTGCCACCTTCCTTTGACCTCCCTCCATGAACGAAAAAATAATTACATATTCAAGTCAACGATAGTTCCGAAAAATCCGGTAATATTCGACGCATCGACGCAGGACCCGGCATCCTTATTGGTAAAATACTTCACAAACGAATGGTATTACAAAAATATTTGCGATTAATACGACATCGACTCCCGTTAACCTTACACTTCCTCCTCTAGAACTAGAAGACTTCCAAGCAGTTACACCAACCGCTCGTTCTGCACGCAAGGGTGATCTTAAACCAGACAAATGTCAGGCAGCAGCCAAACGTCTCATAACATTGAGCAAAGAAGTAAAATTAGATCATTTAAACGACGTAGAGCGTGCCAGTATTTTAGTAATAATATACCAGTTTCCATATCAATTTCACTTACCTGGCAATCAACTTGGTTCAACTAATGTCACAAAACATATTATAAATACTATTGACGAAATACCTACCAACACCAAACAATATCACCTGCCACAAGTACATAAATAAGAGATAAAAACCCAAATCAAACCATTAATCGGCAGTAATGTTGTCCAAGAGTCTGCGTCACTTTATAATTTCCCAGTCTGGATCGTCCTAAAGAAACCAGACTCGAGTGGCAAACCTCGCTGGCGCATGGTAATTGATCACCGTGGGCTCAACGAGAAAACTGTCAGTCATTCCTATCCACTTCCTAATATTACAGACATTCTTGACTAACTTGGAGGTGCTAAATACTTTACGACTCTAGATTTAGCGTTCGGATTCCATCAGATACCTATGGATCCTTTATCAAAAGCCAAAACTGCATTATCTACACCTTTTGGATACTGCGAGTTCAATCGCATGCCCTGGGGTCTAAAAAATGCCCCAGCTACCTTTCAGAGGTTGATGGATCGCGTTTTATCAGGTCTCCAAGGAATTAATCTTTTTGTTTACATGGATGACATTGTCATTTATTCTGATTCCTTGGAAAAGCATGTACGAAAGTTAAAGACTCTTCTAGCTCGTCTACAAAATTCAGGTCTTTCCCTTCAGCCTGACAAATGCCATTTCCATCAGCGTGAAATGTGTTATTTGGGACACGTGATCACTCAAGTCGGGATGAAACCTGACCCTGATAAAATAAGAGCCGTAAAAGAATTTCTAACTCCCAAAACGAAAAAAAATATTAAATCCTTCTTGGGCCTCATCGAATACTATCGACGATTTATTAAGGATATGGCTAAAATCACCAAACCTCTGACACACTGCTTGAAAAAACGACTTCCTTTCACCTTGACAACTGATGCCAAAAAAGCATTTTAAACCCTACGGGGCATCATTTGTTCAACCCCCCTTCTTCAATATTCTGATTTTTCTCAACCCTTCCTGGTTAGACCTGATGCATCTTACTTCACTCAAGATGCTGTTTTAAGCCAAGAAATTGTTGGGAAAGATCTCTCAATACCATACGCATCTCGAACCCTGAAAGATACTGAAATTAACTATTTTACGACTGAAAAAGATTTACTCGCCATTCTATTCGCCGTTAAACATTTTTGGCCCTACCTATTGGTCGCTCATTTACTCTTATCACAGATCATCGACCATTGGTTTGGCTGCATAATGCAAAAGATCCTACATCTAAGCTAATGAGATGGCGAATCGAACTCAACGAATTTGACTGTAACATTATACACAAACCTGTTAAAATAAATTGTAATGCTGACGCTTTATCCCGAAACCCAATTAGTACGCAATACCTCCACAGCTTTTCACCTGACTCACTTGATTGCGAAGAAGTATATGAAGACAGTAGTGGTCTCAGGAATTTGGAAAGGGTACTCGTCTGCGCAGATGCCTTACCGTTTGCAGACTTCGATATAGACAACTACTGGGTGTGTAAACACGATTTAAAAATTCAAGAACAAATGTGTAATACTTTCCTTACGCGTGGGAAGATAGTGCACGACCTGGAACACTCTCAAGAGGCCGCAGACAGTTTTTTAAATTTAGATAAAGTTACTGATCCCGATTTAACTTCAGTCAAGAGTAATGACAGTGACAACTATTCAACTGCAGACGAAGACGATGTACTTCCTGCTTATACAATACTATCTTCTAAGCAGGAACGCATAGATACACAGTCTTTGGATTCACTCGAACAAGCTCATCGTGAATTTATCGGGTATCTCAAACACGTTTGCCAAGAAAGAAATTGGGACGACTGGATAAAATTCGGCATCTTTTCTTATAATACTGCTGAACACAAAGTCACTGGGTTTACCCCGCACGAATTAATATCCGGTCAAAAGGCGATAGTTCCATCGGAATTCGGAACTGAAGAAATCCCTTGAACGTTCAATCAATATTTCAACGATTTGTTTACCCGTATCACAACTACCCAAGCCACCGCGGCTGCTAACCTTGTCACGATATTTGAATATCGCGGCAGTCTCGCATCAGGTCGGTGAGCAACAGAGGGCAGCAAACGCTGCTCACCCGTCTCATCCTTTATATTATTATTTGTTTACATGTAAGATTTTATTTTAATTACTGCATTAAAATTATATAATGTTTTTCTTAGGTCTATATTGTGTTTAAATCAGAAGGATTTACTGATTAATTTGAGTATGTAATCGGATTTTTAGAGTGCTGGGAAAATAATTATGCATTTTATTTATATACTTATTATTATTTTGGTTGGTTGACGCATGTGCGTCAAATCAACAGTTAGTATCAGTTTATTTATTCATTCTAACTAAATTTACGAGTTTTGTGAATAAATTAGTGATTGATTGATCTTTAAATCATATTAATATTTATTTATGAAAGAGAGAATTGACCAGTTAATGTCGGGAACAGGCTAAATTACACGGGCCAAGTCATGCATTTTGTTGGTGGTACTGGTCAAAGTTAATCTGCGACAGATATATATATATATATATATATATATATATATATATATATATATATATATATATATATATATATATCTACTGGTTGAAGTGAGGTCTATGACAAAATGGCGCCGGCCGAAGTGCCGGCATGAAATTCACGTGCTGCCGTGGTCAGACGTGGGATAGTCTCTGTAAGAGTAGCGTGTGTGCTCTTGTTGATAATAAATGTTATAAGTTTGACGCCATTTGGTATTTTGAGTACATAGTATAAATCCATTGGCATTACTTGAGTATTTTTGGAGAAGTACTAAAGGAACTACATTTAACGTAGTGATTTTTCAACTAAGGGAGTTGAATAATTACGTAAACTGGAAGTACTTTTGAGCTAATACATAGGCGTGTAATATTGTTTCTGCGTTGGTGGCCATTTGTCTATCTCATAAGAGTAAGAGAGATAGTAAATTCTGAGTATTAATATTTTCTATAAGTATATGAGGAAATGCGTACTTATTGAACCCAGTGGATAGGGAATCACTAAGTGAAATAACTTGGTATTATTTATCATTGCCAAACATTGATTGTGATAAATATTTGGTTATTGTTCAATATTATGTTTACGTATTAGATAATATTTCAAAGTTATAACGAAGTATATACGATAACTATCTAACTATGTTTCAATAATTACTTATGATTTTATGTATTATTTCTTGGTCCTGATTATGATATGCGTTACATATTTAATTGATTATTATTAATTCTTGATTATTATTTGTTATGATCTACGGGTTATTATTATTATTATTGCGTTAGAAATGTTACGCATAAAATTACCTATGGTGTGAACGTGCGTTTCTGATTTTACGACTTGAAAATCGAGCGCAAAATCTAACACATTCTACGGCCATCTATTAGAACAATTATATGTTAATTAAGACTCCTCAGTCACTCGGGGCCATGTCAGAGGACCCCTAGATCAAATTCTACTTGAATTTAGACGACAGTGGGGTAGTTTCACGCCTCCAAAATTAACATATAAAAGGGCCAGCAAACACTTGCTCGAGGACTTAGGCCCTGGCCATCACCTAGAGTGGACTGATGACGCTTAGCGAGGTCTCTACTCTAGCACCAGGACTCATTACAATTTATATGAGTCGGCCTAACGATAAGTTCATTATATCTAGTCATTTAGCCCAGTAATCAGTTCTATTTCGTTTAAGCTGTTACCTGAATAATTTTGTCTATTAAAACTTATATTTATATTAAAACTGAATTATTTATTTTATAAGTGATACTGGTTTTGATTCAAATTAATTAATTAAGGAGATTTGTAAGACTCCTTCGTCTGGTTAAAGAAAAACCAAATTTGATTACTGAGTGAGTGTGGTGGTTTGATATACAACATCTGCCCGTGAGGATTTACCGAAGAGGATCGATATCGAGTCCAAGGAGCCTGTGAGGATTTACCGAAGATTTTTATGCTGTATAGCGACCCAATGATTTACTTGCTAATTATGTAAAAATAGATCCATGATGAATATGTCTTAGGTTTAAATAATGGCGTAACGCCGTGATATATATCAACAAATCTTCTAAACGGGATTTATAAAACCACATGCATGAATTTTACGTTTATTAGCTAAGATCGAAGCATTATTCTTTGATATACAAAACCCACTGATTAAAAAATTATTTTATCAATATTTATGCTGACTTACTACCCTATGAATTACTTGCAAATCATGTAAAACCTAGATCTATGATAAATTTTCCTGCGGTTTGAAAAATAGTGTAACGCCGTGGTATATATCAACAAATATACTAATCGGGATTTATGAAACCAACTGCATGTATTGTACATTTTATAGCTTAGATTTAGTCATTATTTATTAAAATGTAAAACGCATTGATAAAAAATTATTTGGAGAATGTTCGTACTGATTTCACTTCTTTATGATTAACGCGTAATTTATCGAAAAATCGATCTATGATAAATTTTTCTACGGTTTGAAAGATAATTTGACGCCATGGTATATATCGACGAATAAACTAAACGGAATTTATGGAACCACTTGCCTAAATTGCACGTTTATCAGCTTACATCGAATAATTGTTTATTGATATACAAATCCCGCTAATTAGAAAATTGTTTCATGAACATTCCTACTGCCTTACTTCCCTATGATTCACTTGCAAGTCATGTGAAAAAAAGATCTACGATCAATTGTTCTAAGGTTCGAAAAATAGAGTAACACCGTGGTATTTATTTACAAATATACTAAACGGAATTTATAAAACCACCTTCATAATAGTGCATTTATTAGCTAAAATTCAGTGATTGATTATTGAAATCAGAATCGCGCTGATAAAGAATTATTTGTCTAATTTTAAGCTGTATAGTGACCCAATGATTTACTTGCTGATTATGTAAAAATAGATCCATGATGAATTTGTCTAAGGTTTAAAAAATGGCGTAACGCTGTGATATATATCAACAAATCTTCTAAACGGGATTTATAAAACCACTTGCATAAATTTTACGTTTATTAGCTAAGATCGAAGCATTATTCTTTGATATACAAAACCCACTAGATATAAAATAATTTTATCAATATGTCTGCTGACTTACTACCCTATGAATTACTTGCAAATCATGTAAAACGTAGATCAATGATAAATTTTCCTGCGGTTTGAAAAATAGTGTAACGCCGTGGTATATATCATCAAATATACTAACCGGGATTTATGAAACCAACTGTATGAATTGTACATTTTGTAGCTTAGATTTAGTCACTACTTATTAAAATGTAAAACGCACTGATAAAAAATTATTCGAAGAATGTTTGTACTGATTCCACTTCTTTATGATCAACGCGTAATTTATCAAAAAATCGATCCATGATAAATTTTTCTACGGTTTGAAAAATAATGTGACGTCGTGGTATATATTGACGAATATACTAACCGGGATTTATGAAACCAACTGCAGGGATTGTACATTTTATTGCTGAGATTCATTCATTATTTATTGTAATATAAAACGCGCTAATAAAAAATTATTTGGAGAATGTTTGTACTGATTTTGCTACATTATGATTAACATGTAGTTTATCAAAAAATCGAGCCATGATAAATTTTTCTACGGTTTGAAAAATGGCGAGACGCCTTGGTACATATCAACGAATATACTAACCGGGATTTATGAAACCAATTGCACGTATTGTACATTTTATAGCTTGGATTCAGTCATTATTCATTAAAATATTAAACGCGCTGATAAAAAATTATTTGGAAAATGTTTGTACTGATTTTGCTACTTTATGATCACGTAATTTATCAAAAAATAGATCCATGATAAATTTTTCTACGGTTTAAAATATAGTGTGAGGCTGTAGTACATATCAACAAATATACTAAACGGGACTTGTGGAACCACTTGCATATATTACACGTTCATCAGCTTACATCGAATAATTGTTTATTGATATACAAATCCCGCTAATTAAAAAATTATTGCATGAATATTTCTGCTGCCTTACTTCCCCATGGTATACTTGCAAATAATGTAGAACATAGATCCATGCTTAATTTTCCTGAGGTTTTAAAAATAGCGTGACGCCATGGTATATATCATCAAATATAATAAACGGGATTTAACAAACTACTAACGTCAATTGTGCATCACAAGCTAAAATTGATAAGTGAAGCGATGAAATGAAATACCCGCTGATTAATGATAATTTTAGGAATTTTTCTGTGGTTTGACGACCTGTTTATTAACTTGCAAATTATGTTAAAAATATATGTTAGATAAATTTTTCTGAGGTTTGAAAAACGGCGTAATGTTGTGATATATATCAACAAATATACCGAACGGGCATTATGAAACCCCCTGTATTAATTGTACATTGTAAATTAGAAATATTTTTTAACAGGTGGATTCTTTATGAATATCAGTACCTTAATTATATATCTATCAGTACATACATTAAAGGAAACTTATGAGACAGTTCGAAAATTCATAATTCCAAACTTTGGTTGATTTATTGTAATATCAAATATATGATACTAATTGATATGACTTGATTAAGTTTTTACATCAATTTATTAGCGGATTATTAAATAGAGAATAACGTAAAACGTTGAATGGCTGACAAGTATCGTTAGGTATCATAAATATACGAATGTAACGATAAAGAAAAATTTGTTGTCTATAAAACAGTTGTCAGCGCTAACTATTAAACAACACAATTGAAACTTTGGAGAATAATGTGATTTAAAAAGTTGAAACTCAAGAAGCATAGATAACAATGAATATTTTTTCTTCAAAAAGCAAAACTTCGTCAGCTTTAAACCACTTTTGGCTGAAAATATTTTTTCTGCCGCTTTTATACCACTCCGACCTAAATAATCTGTTAAATTATAAAATAATTTTTTCCAGTGCATATCGTAAAATAATTTCTTATGAGCCTTTATGTTTCAGATATAAACACAAACATTTTGTTACTAAGTGTGCTCATAAGTGTCTTATAGCATATTTATGGCTCATAAGTATAAATAGGTTAATGAAGTGACTGATATTAGCGAATTATGAAGCCAGGTCTGACAATTATCATTATGTATCTGAATCCAAAAATGAAGTATATACGAAACCAAAAAATATTTCAAAAAAATATTATTGTTTTGCTGATATACAGCATTATACTATGCTATATATACTAATATTATAAAATTTTATGAGTCGTTCACAATTATCTCTGCGTCAACATATATATATATATATATATATGTATATATTAGGGTTACAAATAAGTTTCCGCCGTTTTTTAACACAAATTAAATATTTATTATAGAAGAACGGTAATATAAATTTATTTAAAATATTGCCCATCACTTGCAACCACTTTTTCCCATCTCTCAGGCAGCATTCAAATCCTACGTCTGAAGAACTCCTTGTCTTTTAAGGCTATCCACGAATCAACCCAATTTTTGGTACCCTCATAAGTTGTGAACCGCTGCGCCGTCAGAGCATGTGCCATGGACCGGAACAGGTGATAATCGGACGGTGCAATGTCTGGTGAATACGGCGGGTGGGGTAACACTTCCCAATCAAGTGTTTCCAAGTACTTTTTCACGGGAGCCGCAACATGTGGACGAGCATTGTCATGCAGAAGAATAATTTTTTCGTGTCTAGAATAGTATTGAGGGCGTTTTTCCTTCAGAGCTCGGCTCAATCTCATCAATTGTGTTCGATAGAGGGCTCCAGTAATTGTTTCGCTCGGATTAAGCAACTCACAATACACTACACCTAGCTGATCCCACCAAATACACAGCATAAGTTTTTTTTGGTGAATATTCGGTTTTGCTGTTGATGTTGACGCGTGGCCAGGTAATCCCCATGATTTCTTCTTTTTGGATTGTCATAATGTATCCACTTCTCATCACTAGTTATGATACGATGTAAAAAACCCTTTTTTTATGTCTAGCTAGCAGCATTTCACTTAAGCATAATCGGCGTTCAATATCTCTCGGCTTTCATTCGTACGGAACCCAATTTCCTTGTTTATGAATCATTCCTCATGATTTTAAACGATGTGAGACTGCTTGCTGAGTGACTTCTAATGTTAGAGCAAGTCTTCGTAAATTTTTGGCCTTCCACTGCGATCTTTGTCTTCTACGTCGAAATCACGGTTTTTAAACTTTTGAAACCACTCTCGACACGTTCTCTCACTCAAAGCACCCTTACCATATGCTTCTACGAGCAATTGATGCGCCTCAGCAGCAGATTTCTTTAAATTAAAGAAGTAAACTAATATTTCCCGCAAACGACGCTTACTTGGCTCAAATTTTGACATTTTCAACTTATGAAAGTTATATTTTACCAATATAAAATCAATGATATTAATAGGTTATGTTGTTCTTGAATGTCCAAACTATTTTTTAAGCCGGTTATCATCTGCGAAAGCTAACCGAAACTCCGTGCCGCGCCATCTACAATAAAACGGCGGAAACTCATTTGTACTCCTAATATATATATATATATATATATATATATATATGTATATACATATATATACACATATACATACATACCTACATACATACATACATACATACATACATACATACACGGGAATATTAGGGTGTGTCAAAAAATAGCCTAATATTTTATAACGTTCTCTTCTATTCCACACGTCCCACGGTGGAGTGTGGGTAGTGCTCAATAGCCGTTATGGCCCTCCGTTGGTGAAAAACTGAAAATAAAATAATAACAAAACAAAGTCCCACCTGGAGATATCCCGAATCTCCCTGGACCCACAGCTCTGCTCAGGCTGGGTTAGAAATCCTCGTTGGGCACCAGTTCGTGTGCCCCACGAACAAATTCACAATTTAAATAAATAAAATAATAATAAAAAAAAAATACAATACCACGGAGAAAAATGAAAAATGAAAATAAAGTGAAATACAGGGTAGCAAGTTTCAGATGTAGGAATAGGAAAGCAAGAAAAAGATAGCAGTAACTAAAATAACAAATTTAAACTAATACCGGGTTGCTGACCATTTGCGTTAATTATATTTTAAATTAATATAAACAATGTAATACTTATTTAATTTCGTTTATCACAAAACAGACAGTGTCAATTTAAATAATAATATAGTACTTGTAGATAATAGTCGCCAAATAATATAGTACTTGTAAATAATAGTTGCACAATAATAATGTAGTACTTGTAAATAATAGTTGCCAAATAATAATATAGTACTTATAAATAATAATCGCAAAATAATAATGTATTATTGGCAAATAATAACCGCAAAATAATAATATATTGCTTGTAAATAATAATCGCAAAATAATAATATGTTACTGGCAAATAATAACCGCAAAATATTAATATATTGCTTGTAGATAATAATCGCAAAATAATAATATATTACTGGCAAATAATAACCGCAAAATAATAATATATTGCTTGTAAATAATAATCGCAAGATAATAATTTAACACTTGTGAATAATAATCACACAATAACAATATATTACCTGTAAATAATAATCGCAAATAATATTTAAATAAAAATTAATATCTATTGCATGTGAGCTTGCTTAATTTCCAAAAATAATAATGACATAGACGCTGATATTATCTATATCAACAGTAATATTACTCACATGTGATATTTGGATACAAGTATACAATAAATAATCAAAAAAATATAATATTTACCAGAAAAGAATTAAATAAATGACAAATTCGTAACTATTATCACACTTGATAGTTACTAGGAAAATAACTCACTATGGTGTAAGTGAATACGGATGACCCAGTCGCATATGTTCCGTCACAGTATTTTTTTTTGTTAGCATTTGCTGAGTGAAATACAACAAACACCCCCAAATATTTTCAACATTAATATTTGGTAATAATAACAATACTAAATAATTTTATTTATCATTCGAACATCCACTGGGCTCAATAATCACTCATATCATCATGTGCTTATAAATTCTGATCTTAGTACTAGAAATCTGATACCTTGGTTAAATACACGCGATTGCAAATGGCCACCAACGCGGGAAAGCTAAATTACACGCCAATGAATTAACTCAAAGGTACTTACAGTCGTTGTTGTAATCAAAGCGTACAGATTCCCCTTTCCTATAAAATATTCTCCAAATGAATAAATCGCCACCAATTGCTCAATAACTTCAGATGGCACTTAATATTTTATTAATGTAGTATAAAACCCAAATGGCGTCTCAAAAAAATATACTTTGTTGTAGCAACAGGCACACACCCTGCTCTTACAATGTTTATCCCACGTCTGACCACGGCAGCACGTGAATTTTATGCCGGCACCTCGGCCGGCGCCATTTTTATTTGCATCTCCCTTCAACCAATGGAGAACTATCTCTGTCGCATGTTATTTTTTGACTACTACCAACAACAAACGACATGATGTCAACTGTGTAACTCTGCAAATTCCGAACGTTAAATGCCCATTTGCTTCTCGTATTGTTAATTACAATTACTATAACTGCAAAATCAATCCATGATTTATGCATAATAACTCTAAAATTAATTCATAATATAATAAATTTGTAGCTGACAACTGTTGCTTTGACGCGCATGCGCCGTCCAACCACAATAAATACCGGCACATAAAGCAAATGCATGATTATTTTCCCAGCATCTTAAAATTTTCGTTAGGTTCGTGTATTACTCAATAAATTTTCCTGATTACTATCAAATTTAAACCTAAGGAAACAATTTAGTAAACTAACATAATAATTAAACACAAATTATACATATAAGCCAAATAATCATAATAATAATGTATGGAGAGACGTGTGAGCAGCTGTGCTGCCATCTGTTGCTCACCGACCTGATGTGAGACTGCCGCGATATGTAAATATCGTGACAATTTTTTTTCGAATGGCTATGGAATTCTGTCAGAGGACGTCAACATAAAGTTCCTGTGAAAATATGAGCTCTTAATATTTATATTTAGAGGTCGCGAATAATAATTATTTTCCATTTAAATAACATGGGAAAAAAAAAATGCTAAGTTTGGAAGTTTATTCCTCGGCAATGGCTCATTGTACAGATGAGCTCAAGATATATTTTTGTAGGGAATTCAACGTTCTACAAAAAAAGTCTCCTATTATTTTTTTATAAATCCGTCTGTTGAAAAGTTATTGTAGCTTGAAGTCAACTTTATAGTAAATATCGAGATTTTTTTACTTTTTCGGCAAATGAATCTGACATATCACAAAATATCTTATGATCTTTTTTGTACAGAATTTTATTCCCTGCAAATTATTTTAAATAAATTTTTTTCAAATTCCGCATAACTTTCTAGTTATTTCCATTTTAATGTCAAGCTCTTAAAATCGATTAAAACACTATTTTTTTTTAGAACTTGATATTAAAATAGAAACAACTAGAAAATTATGCGGAATTCGAAAAAAATTCAAAAGAAACAATTTGTAGGGAATCAAATTTTCTACAAAAAAGTTTTCATGACATTTTGTGATAATTCTGATAGTTTCGCCGGAAAAGAAAAAGGATCTCGATATTTACTATAAATTTGACTTCAAGCTCTAATAACTTCTCAACAGACGGATTTATCAAAAAATGATAAGAGACTTTTTTTGTAGAGCGTTTAATTCCCTACGAAAATATAACTCGAGCTTATCTGTACAATTAGCCATTGCTAAGGTATAAAATTCTAAGCTTAAAATTTTTTTTTCCCATGTTATTTAAATGCAAAATAAAAAATTATGATTCGCGACCTCTAAATACCAATATTAAGAGCTCCTTTATTCACAGAGACTTCATTTTGAAGTCCTCTGACAGAATTCCATGGCCATTCGAAAAAAACATAATAGGCTATTTTTTTGAGACACCCTAATGATTATACATATGTACTATAATAACTAAAAGATAATTGTGTATGAATTTATAGTAATTTTTCGGGAGTCAGTCAGTTATGCTCCCACACTCTGGGCCTGCTAGTGAGTGACGGGGAAACTCGTCAGCAGGGCAACTCATGTTTTTAACAAGTCTGGAAGGGGTTGAGATCGTAACAAAGACAAAAATTGTACACACTGAAAAACTAAAATCTACATGTATCTAAATGGATATCGATGAGGACGAATAGAAATAAGATTAATAAATTAGGTGAATAATTCAATGTTTTTAACTTATGTATGTCTTAAGTAATTATATTTTCCTGTAAGTTTTTATATACATGTATGTGTGCAAGAAGATTATAAATGCATGTGTCGTATGTTGTGTTACGTCCCAGCCTGCTCGTCAGATGTCTCTGACTATTTTTAAATACCAATTATTCAGAGACCGACCTGAAACCTAACTAACTAATTGATCAAGATGTATATTGATAATTTAGCAAGTGGCATAATTAATAAGTCACTCTATATCATAGGACATAATATAATATAATATAATATAATATAATATAATATAATATAATATAATAATATAATATGATAAAATAATATAAAATAATAGAATATAAAATAGTATAATATTATTTAGAATATTTAAAACATATTGATAAAGTTATTTTTCTCTTAATATTTGTTACGTACAAATAAGCGCTGACGCCTCGAGTAAATCCTCGAGACGTGCAGCTGCACAAATACCTATTTTGTTCTAAGATAACTTTTGTTAATAGATAAGTGACTCATTTGTTAATAACAAAAACGGAGAAAGCGTGAAAACGGAGAATGGATCATTCGAGAATATTGCTTATCTCGATCCACCCCTCTATATCGAACGATGCGCGGCCCTGATGCCCGAGCGCCTCGTATTGATAAGAAACTCACGCTAGTTTTTCTCGATCAAGAGAATGCAGTCTGAAACATACAATCATAGAGAGCAGTCAGGCTCAATATTAAAAACTCAACTTCGTTCTCACCCTTTTGAAGTTATTGTTAAGAGTACGTAAACAAATTTATAAATTGATTAAATTGTATATTTACACATTATTCATAGCTATTCTTTTACAATTGAATAAATCGGATTCAGATGTATATAAAATAATATATTATATTCAAACAACCAGTTTATTTCAACCACCAAGTGGTGGCTGTTCAACCTATACAAATTATTATTTATAATTATATGTACGTTTTCATTACGTCTATTTTAAATCAACCGCTAAACTATGCCAGCGCCAAATCATCAACCAGGACGTAACAGTTGTATGATGCTCATGGGTAAGATTTTAATAATTAATTGTATAATTTCAGAATATGAAAATTCACGCTCACTTCGCGGACTTGGAATCACTGTAAAATCACAGTGAAATCACAGTGAATTCACTTTCACCGTGAGTTCACGGTGTGTTTACGGTGATTTCATCGTGAATTCACAGTGATTATGTTTCAAGTTTCGTTCCCGAGATCACTCTGTAGTACCGTTCATCTGTACACTTCACACCACATAGTTTAAATAAAATAAAATAACTAATTACCATAGCAACGGCTTGTTTATTCCTCATAACGTTTTTTGTGCACTAAGAATAAACATCACGATTATTTTATCAATTATTTTTTCATTTATAGCTATTAAAAAAAAAAAAAGTTAAATTAAATTAAATTAAATTAAATTATTAATTATTCATTATTAAAATGACTAAACGAAAACCAGAGAAGTATTCTTATGAAATCCTTCAGAAAAAACTTAAAAAATACCAGAATCTCATAGAGATTGAGAATTCTCATAACGATACGGGTCACATTTCATTTGACTCGGTATCAATTGGAATTCATATTTTATATATATTATCATTTTTGGGCAACAAATCTATTTTATTGATTTTGTTGTGCCTTTTTCGACTGGGTTAAGTTTATTTATATTTAATTGAACCTAATTAACAAATGAAGTTCGGATTTTCAATCTGTAATCTTTATTTTTTTGGCATCAGGAAAATCTTATTATACAGATTCCTGGTCGCGTACTCAACCTAGCTCTTTTCTGCTCTTGCAGACTCACATGATGACGATTAAAGTCAGAGTGAAATTTCTGACACTGAATCACCCCCTACCCCGAAGGTCACTAAAGATGACATTAAGACGTCCAATGAGCTGCAGAAGACAATAGGGACACAAGCTCCCCAATTAAGTGATTCTGTTCGCCAACTTTTGGGAACTGAAAAACGATTGATTAAAGAAAAAACTTTCAATTTCCATCCTGAGTTGGTTGGTTGTTGGAAGGAATCAATATCTTCAGGTTTATCAAAAGAGAACAAGACTCGTATGATCGAGACCTATCCCAATAAGAGTAATTGCTTTCTTTCTGCGCCAGTTTTGAACGCAGAAGTGATTCCGCTACTTCACAAAACAGCCCGCTCTCGTGACAAATATTTAGCGAATCATCAAGATATGTGCGGTCGTAGTCTTGTTTCTCTTGGTACAGCAATCTGCAATATTTTTAATGACGAAGAAGAGCCTGTTGATAAAGATGAACTCCTTCAACTGCTCTGTGACTCCAGCAGCATGTTGTGTGAGTTAATGTTTCAATTGTCTAAGTCTCGGCGCGCTCAACTTTATTCTCAAGTAGATGAGAAAAGAAAAACTGTTCTTGAAGAATCTGTCACCGATAATTTCTTGTTCGGCGAAGATCTTGGAAAGCGTATCAAGAAAGCAACTCTATGTGAAAAAACTGGGTTATCCATAATGTCTCAGACTGCAAAAAAGGACCCTGTCAAATCAAAAAATTTTTTAAATTGGAAGCGCCCGTCTGTTTCTCGAGGCCATCTCAACCAGGCGGGCTCCAGTCGTTCTTTCTCGGTGAAACCAGCATTCACTACCAGGAACAATCCGATATCTACCCTATCTCGTACACGGAACTATGTTCCACCAGCACAAGCCAGCCATCTCAAAAACCCAAAGTAGAGGTGAGTGTCATCGCTGGTCGTCTCAAATACTTTTCACAAGCCTGGTCAAAAATAACTTTTGATCCTTTCATTCTGGAAACTGTTTCTGGATATAAAATTCTATTCATTTCTACGCCAGTCCAGTCTTATATTCCGTCTAATGATTCTGTTTACGCGAATAATAAATTTCAAATGCAAGAAGAATTGAATGATCTTTTGTCCTTGGGCGCAACTCAAGCATGTATCAAAGAAGAGGGTCAATTTTTATCGAGTATTTTTTTAGTTCCTAAAAAAAATGGGAAAATGAGATTCATTCTTAATTTAAAAGAATTAAATAAATTCATACAGACGATCCATTTTAAAATGGAAGATTTTAGGACAGTTCTAAAGTTAATCTCTAAAAATTGTCTAATGGCTAGTTTTGATCTTAAAGATGCTTATTTTATGATACCAGTTCATAAAGATTTTTGGAAATATTTGAGATTTATTTGGAATAACTGTCTGTATGAATTTATTTGTTTACCTTTTGGTTTGAGCATCACTCCGTGGGTTTTTACAAAAATTTGTAAACCAATTATTAGTTACTTAAGAGGTTTAGGTTGGTTATCTGTTGTTTATCTAGATGATTGGTGGTTAGTTGGTCAAAATTTTGATCTTTGTCAACGAAATGTCGAAATTTCTAAAAATTTGTTAGAATCGTTAGGGTTTATTTTGAATAAGAACAAAAGTAATCTAATACCATCGACTTCATGTAAGTTTCTAGATTTTCGATTCAATTCAGATGAGATGACTATTGAATTAACAGAGGAAAAGAAATCTCATATAAACAATTTACTTTTATAATTTCAAAATTTATCAGTTTGTACCATCAGAGAATTTTCTCAGCTTGTTGGTAATCTTACTGCAGCTTGTCCAGCAGTCAACTATGGATGGCTTCATTCAAAAGCGTTTGAACGTCAACGCTATTTGGCTCTTTTAGACTCTGGTGAATGCTATGATAGTTACATGCAGTTGTCTCCCTTGTTAATTCCAGAACTCAGATGGTGGTCTGAAAAAATTCTTATTTCAAAGAATTTTATTCGAAGTTCTAAGTTCACTATTACTATTTTTTCGGATGCATCCAATACTGGCTGGGGAGTATTCTGTGATGGAAGGGTAGCTTATGGACACTGGAGTCCACATGAAAAATCTTTTCATATTAATTATTTGGAACTTCTAGCAGCATTTAACGGCTTAAAAACCTTTGCTTCGGATTTGAGTGATTGTGAAATTTTATTACGTATCGATAATTCAACAACTATCGCTTACATTAATAAAATGGGTGGTACCAAGTACAAATATTTAAATGATTTAGTCTATGACATCTGGTCTTGGTGTGAACACAGACGTCTTTGGATATTTGCTTCTTATATACCTTCAAAAGAAAATATAGAAGCAGACAGGGCCTCTACAGTAGAAAATATCGACACCGAATGGGTATTGGCTGATTGGGCTTTTAAGAAGATTATTAATATTTTTGGCAGGCCAGAAATTGATCTTTTCGCGTCTTCTTCTAACCACAAATGTGAGAAATATTGTTCGTGGCATCGGGATCCTCGTGCATTTTGTATAGATGCATTCACAATTGACTGGAATCAATTAGATTTTTTTGCTTTTTCCCCATTTTCACTAATTTTAAAAACGTTAACAAAGATTCAAAGAGATCAGGCTTGTGGAATCTTAGTTGTCCCTGATTGGCGTGCTCAACCTTGGTATCCACTCTGGCTATCACTATTAGATTCAGACCCCATTGTATTTCAACCAAACAGTAAATTACTTTTTTCTCATTATAGACAAATTCAACATCCATTGGCGCAAAAAATGTCATTGATGGCTGCTCGGTTATCCGCGAGTCATTCAAACAAAGAGGTTTAAAAGAGGATTCTATCTATCTCCTAATAAATTCAGTTTCGTCGGGTACTTTGAAACAATATTCGAAACCAATTGGAGACTGGGCATATTTTTGTTCTTCGCGAGGTTTTGATATCTTTCATCCTCACAGAGATACAATCATCGAATATTTGACAGATAAATTTAATGAAGGTTCTAGCTACGGAACCCTTAACACTATACGTTCTGCACTTTCTCTTATTTGTAATTGTAATATTGGATCAAATCCCCTTATATCACGACTTCTCAAGGGTGCTTATAATTTTAAACCATCTCGGCCAAAATATGACAGAATTTATAGTCTTGATCCGTTATTAGAAAACTTAGAGTCTTTAAGCCCTCTTAATACTTTAAATTTGAAACAATTAACCACTAAATAGGTAGTTTTATTGTCAATTATTACTGCACATCGTCTCCAAACGATTGCATCTATAAAACGATCGAACATTAAAAAAAGAGGTGATAACTACGAGATCAAAATTCCTGATAAAATTAAAACATCACGGCGCGGTGCTTTTCAACCTCTTTTGATATTACCAAAATTTAATCAAAATTTAAATTTATGCATTGTTACTGTGTTAGAAAGATATATTGAGGTTACTTCATTTTTAATCGTTAATGATAATAACTTATTTATTACAATAAAAAAAACCTCATCAGAATGCCTCCAAAGATACTATCAGTAGATGAGTAAGATCTTTTTTGGCGGATTCTGGTGTAGGTGATAATTATACGCCTCATAGCATTAGACATGCGTCCACTTCATGTGCTTTAAAAAAAGGTGTTAACTTAAGTATTATTAAAAACTTAGCAGGATGGTCTGAAAAATCAAAAGTTTTAGAAAAATTTTATGACCGGCCTATTATTACTGATAAAAATTCTTTTGCGAATTCTATTTTATCTTAAATTAAGTAATATGTATCGTTCTAATTATGATTGTTCAATGTTATATGTTCCATTAAAATAAAAAATTATTTGCTTTAATGACTGTTTCTTGTATTGTTAAACCTGTTTACCACAGCTCTGAACATCTACAGAGTGATCTCGAGAACGAAACTTGAAACATAATTAACAAATTCAGCGAGCTCGCCGAAGGCGAGCGAAGCTCAATCGAAATTATGTTGATAGTTTCGTTCGAAGAGATCACTCCCACCCGTATTATATTTATATTTTAAATATCTTCCCCACCCTGTGATCTCTTTCACATATTAACGCTAACCTTTATGAGGAATAAACAAGCCGTTGCTATGGTAATTAGTTATTTTATTTTATTTAAACTATGTGGTGTGAAGTGTACAGAAAAACGGTACTACAGAGTGATCTCTTCGAACGAAACTATCAACATAATTTCGATTGAGCTTCGCTCGCCTTCGGCGAGCTCGCTCAATCTGTAAATTTTGTGCCATTTTGTCATTGTGATTTAGTAGTGATTTCACTGTGATTTTACTGCGAGTTTACAGTAAATTAATGGTGATTTCACCATGATTTCACAGTAAATTAATGGTGATTTCACCATGATTCCACGGTTAATTAATGGTGATTTTACCATGATTCCACAGTAAATTAATGGTGATTTCACCATGATTCCACAGTAAATTTTTGGTGATTTGACTATAGTTTTATGATAATTTGACACCGCACTCGTCAAATCGTAGCTTTACAGTGGTATAGTGACAATTTCTTTTTTTTACCTCGATATTTGAAAATCGAGTTTTCATTACTTTTTTTCAATACTTTCGTTACTTTATATTACTAAAAGAATCCTCACTTAATTACAGCCAGATATCTTTAAGATTGAGCTATTACAAACGGGGGTCCCCTTTCCCATTTAAAATACACGCGAAAATTTTTTATATTAGTTTTTCGTTATTAAAACTATGAAAAAAATTTTTTTTAAATTCCGCCTGGTACACGTAGAGAAATTAATTATTCTATTTAAAATACAAAATTTATAATTTTAACGATTTAAAATAGGAATAAATTTCTCACCGATAAAATCATTAGTTTTACCATTGAAAATGATAACAGTTACAATTGATGATGGTAACGGTTACTATCGAAGATGCTAATTGTGATTATAAAAAATTATAATTGTTACAATCGAAGATGGTAACTTTTACCATTCAAAGTTGTAAAAATTTTTAACTAAGAATGTGTGAGTGCATGAGTATGCTCGCGTGAGTGTGTGCATGTGTAAGCGGGTGCGCGTGTGCATAAGTGCACTCGTGTGCGTATACATGTGTGCGTGCGTGTGTGCATGAGTGCGTGCGTGTGTACGGGCGAGTGTGCACATGTGTACGTCCGTGGGTATATGTCTGCGTGTTTACATTACCATCAGGTTATTAAAAATCACGATGTTTATAATAGTAGTAATTATTTAAAATAATAAAAAAATGGTAGATAGTACCATTTAGATTGTCTATATAATAATTTAAATGATATTTCTATTATAAAATTCAGTTTAAAAATTTTACTATAACTTGATGATAACTTTTACCATAAAATTCTCTCCGTGTATAATTTTGTAGGAAATTAAATTCTCTACAAAAAAGTACTGATGCATTATGTACGTCAAACAAACTGGGAAAAAGTTACGGGGCTTCAAAGACAAAAAGTTAGTTTCCTCAGTGTTAAATTATTTTATGTTATTTTTTATTTTTATTCTATCAAAAAAAATTTTTTTTCAAATTTTCACAAGCACGTTCTTGTACGAAGTTTAATTTCCTACAAAAAGTATTTGATATCATACATACGTCAAATGAACGCAAAAAAAGTTACAGAGCTTTAAATGTCAACGAAAAGTGAACTTGATTTTTCCTTGACATTTAAAGCCCTGTAACTTTTTTCTCATTCATTTGACGTATATATGATATCAAATACTTTTTGTAAAAAATTAAATTTTCTACAAGAACGTGATTGTAAAAATTTGAAAAAAAAAAGTTTTTTGATAGAATGAAAATGAAAAATAACAAAAAATAATTTAACACCGAGGAAACTAACCCGACCGGCATGAATGTCAGAAAGATGTCTTTTTGATATCAGAAAGTTAACATTATTTATTAAGATAACTTTATGATATCAAAAAGACATCTTTCTGACATTCATGCCGGTCGGGTAAATTTATGTCGATCTTCGAAGCCCCGTAACTTTTTCCCAGTTTATTTGACGTACATAATGCATTATAACTTTTTTGTAGAGAATTCAATTTCCTACAAAATTATTCTAGGCGGAATTGAAAAAAAATTTTTTTCATAGTCTTAATAACGAAAAACTAAAATGAAAAATTTTCGCGTTTATTTTAGATTGAAAAGGGGACCCCCATTTGTGATAGCTAAATTTTAAAGATATCTGGCTGAAAGTTAGTGAAGATTTTTTTTATAATATAACGTAACTTTTGACCCATAAGAGGTTAAAAAAAAATATTTGTTTTTTTTTTTGGGACACCCTAATATATATGTATGTAGGAGAGGGAAGTCACCAGTGCTATAAGCAGCAGCGGAAGTAGTTCGGTTCTCGCCACGAGATCGCGCCCACCACTTGCAGTGTCCCTGGTAAGAAACTTATTTCAGAACTGTTAAATTCTAAACTTGAGACTATTCTGGCCCGAATACTCCTCCGTTATTTGACAGAGTGATAAGTACCTTTTTTGATGGTAATATAGTACATCCTATATTACATAATCACAAAAATATTTATGATCAATATTCCCATGAATAATTTTTCTTAGAAATGAAACTTGGACTTTCAAAAAAAAATTAGTTAAATAAAAAGTATAGAGTCTCTACTGTACAAAATTTCACAATTTATTTAATTGATTGCATAGGAATTTAATTATATATAGTTCTATACAATTATATATAGTTATATATAATTATACAGGGCCATTTTTTATTTAAAATTATACATACTTATATATAATTTTATTTACCCGGGATAGTAAAATTATTTTCATATTTTTTAGTAAAATTTACTACATTTTTTTCTCCGTGTATATTCACTGTGAATTTACTGTGAATTCACTGTGAATTTACTGTAAATTTACTGTAAATTTACTGTGAATTTACTGTAAATTTACTGTGCATTTACTGTAAGTTCACTGTTAATTCATTGTGAATTTGCTGTGAAACCACTATCGAATCACTGTGAGGTAACCATAAAATTACAGTGACCGAATGGCACAAAATCATGGTGATTTCATCGTAATTTCATCATGGTCTCACAATGTTTTTACTATAATCTCACTGTGATTCCACTGTGATTCCAGGTCCGCGAGGGTAACGATATATTGACACTCGTTTGCATTTCTACATCTTGATCATTATCTATATATATTTGCTACCTAAAATATCTGAAATGTAAACCCTCGAGTGTATGAGAGATTCTATTTTGTAAAAACAATGAGAGATACGTAAAAGATGTTTCATAAGTAAACATCTTTTAAAAATAAGTGGCGAGGTGTCGCGTGCTCACGACCACCTTTATGACGGCTGGGTTATTCCCAGCGTCCTCATACTTTAAACTAAAATTGTTAACCGACGCGGGAAAAACCCGATAATTTAAATGACTGCAATAAGACTAAGTTTAAAGTAAGAAGTATATCAAAGCTTATGGTCACTGAGAGAAAATAAAAATAGAAAAATAGAAAATACTCTTTTTAAAAGGTATTTGTTTGATAATATTCTTTTAACAAAACTTTGAATAATAGAATTAATCAAAATATTTGTAAATAAGAGATAGAATTGTAAAATTAAAATAAGTATGAAAGAAGAAGAGCATAGGAAAATCCAGAACAGATAGGAACTGTTGGGACTTTCCCAAGTACTTACAGTCTAGACCGTAAAGTAAACCTGATCGTAAAAATGGGACCAGACTCCGAGATGAGTGTCTAAGGTGTTGGCGTGCAGGTAACTGGAACAACTGCAAACTAAAATTGTAGTACTCTCAGTGCAGATGCACCAAAGAGACTCAAGGTGCGCCCGACTCAAGTAGAGGAGACACGTAATTCCCCCACTCGAGCAGTTCTCCCACGCCAGACACCGCCACTCATCTCAAACGTGGGACACCAAAAAATGTATCATAACTCTCTTTAAGTTTTGAAAACAACCAGCTTGTAATTTTTCTTATGTGTTGTAGATATAAAACAAAATTGCTATAAGTTTCGAATAGAGGCCTTGTGTTTTCGTTCACAAACCTATCAATTAAATTAAAGAATCGATTTAATTTCTACAATTTACTTGTTATTTAAAATCAAGCTCAAAGTTCAATTTTTAAGTGTTATTAAAATATTATAATAAAGAGTAGTAATTAAACCAAGTTAAACTCGAATGAAATTTCAAACTTCGATTTACGCGCGATGGAAAATATAATTATTGTGGGATTCAATATGTTACAAATATACAGCGTATAAAAAACCACTTACGTGAAAAATGTAAAAAATTTCCAGATACCGTTAACCACGACTTGGGATGCTTTTCTGAAAATCTTCAGCATCCATCTCAGATAGGTGTCAAAACACTTTAATGTTAATAATTTTACACAATAAAAGTAATAGTAAATAATAATAATTTACAAAACTTACGTTTCATTTCATTCATACAATCACTTAATTTTTTTATAGAGTTTTGGAACATCGACTCGAAATAAACAAAACCAAAGCAATTTGAATAATTTTGTTGACAAAGTTTCGTCTGAAAAAAAAAATTGATGTGGACACAAATTTAGCTCGAGCAATTTATTTCAGTTGCTCTCCTTTTACGTTGGTAGAAAACAGTCATTTAAAAAAATTTTTGAAAATTCTTCACCTAATTACCGCCCACCATCCAAAAACCAAGTATCAGGTATACTTCTTGATGAGGAATATAAATTGCTATCTTCTGCAATGAAAAGTAAATTGGAGAATGCAAACTCGTTAACTATTCTGTCTGATGGCTGGACAGACATTAACCGAGTGTCTCTTATAAATATTATTTTTACAACACCAGAACCAGTTTTTTATAAAGTAGTTGATGCCAGCGAAAAATCTCATACTGGTGAATATATTTCTGAAATTCTCAGTGAGGCTATTGAAGAAGTAGGACTAAAAAAAGTACATGCCTTAATTTCAGACAATGCCACAAATATGAAATCCGCGTGGAATATTTTGAAAGTCAAATATTCTCATCTGACTATATTTGGATGTGTAGCCCATGGCTTAAATTTACTAGTCAAGGATATTCTTAAATTACCAGATATAAAAAAAAATTATTGATATGTCAAAAGTAATAGTAAAATTTTTTAAAGATCGTACTATACTGAATTATATTTTGATAAAGACTCAAAAGGTGAAAACTAATAAGCAGTTACAATTATTATTAACAGTTGATACGCGTTGGGGCAGTTATAATGCTTTTTTGAATGGTCTGCTGCGTATTAAAGAAACTTTGCAAGTAGTATCATACGATAAAGAAGTGATTAAGGCTATGAGCGAAGACATGGAACAAAATATACGTGACGAAAATTCTTTTTGGGTTATGGTGCATAATATTCATGATTTGATTGAAATTCTTTGCTCTATAATCAAATCTTTAGAAGGAAATTATCCAACATTAGCAAGCTTATCTCATAAACTTACTGATATGCACAGTATATTTATCGATAAATCTTATTTTTTAAAAGTAGAAGATCAAAGTTATATTGAGAATAAGTATTTAGAAAGAAAAGATTTTATATTCCATCCAGTGCATTTCTTTGCTCATCTTTTAAATCCACATCTAAAGAATTCTCTATTGTCTGATGAGGATAAAATTAATGCTATCGATTTTATTGAAGCGTTTTCTAAAAGCTTAGGTTTTAATAGCGAAAATGTCATGAGAGACTTAGGTAAGATAGCTACACAATATAATGTGATAAATTATTATATTTTTTTTTTTGCTTCATATGGTTCTTTTATTGAATGACTTTGTTCCAATTATTATTTCTTAGGTAATTACTGTATTTAGCAACCAGTAGGGTGTAATGAATCTATTTGGACTGAGCTTAAGATATCTAATCCTATTACTTGGTGTAAAATATTTTTTTCAAGTCGTGATATTTCAAAATTAGCTGTCATAATTTCAAATATTCCTACTAGATCAGCTGCTTGTGAAAGAAATTGGAAGGTATTTGGAAATATAAAAACAAAAAAACCTAACAGATTGACTGTTGAACGTACCAAGAAGTTAGCATTCATTAAACCAAATTTACGCTTCCTAGATTATGATTATTTGAAACAAGAAAGTAAGACAATAAAAACAACTGAAAAAATCAGATAATATTACTCATACTGTAGCAACCAACCAACTCATTTTAACCAACCACGATAATGAAAATATTTATGAGTATTTGGAATACGAGTCATTAGCTAATGAAACTTATGAAATAGATAAAAATGATAATTTGCTGAAAATCATTGAAAATTGAATAGCTCATCGTTGATTAATACTTTTCATTACACGTTGGGTTTGTAAATGCTATCCTTGTCTCGTTAATTTTTAAGAATCGAAATACTAAACTTACTTATACTTATAAATTCTTGTGATCGATAACCATAAACTCCTGCGATAAATAATTAGACTGATAATAATATATTTATTTTGAATATTTATATTGATTGATATTCATCGCGAAAACTTGTAATGAAAATTCAAAACAATGTAAACGTTAAAACGTTTAAGTAATATCAAAATATTGCTACAAAAAGTAGTATTCATATAATTTATAATATTTATGTAATTTATATTCTTGAGGAATATGAAATAAAATATTTATTTGATATATTTTAATAAAAAACTAATTAAGGGGTTAGGGGTAGTAAGAGACACGAAAAAATGAGAATTTTCAGTAATTTTTCTTTGCTATTAAATCATTTTATTTTACAAAAGTGATAATATGGCATTATTAAACAATGTTTTGACTTTTTGTCACGAAAATTTGAAAGAAAAAAATTTATAATTTTCAGAGTTATAGCTGTCTGTGTTGACCCAGTTTCAAAAAAAGGTCCTTGCGGTGACTGTCATGTCCTTGGAGATTCATCTAAAATCAATCGGATGAAAAAAATTAGTTTTATAAATAGATAATCCTGGGCCTGATCGAAGCTTTTTTTTTTTTTTCAAAAATTAACAAAATGGCGGCCTCAGGAAATTTTTTTCTAGATTTTCAGGAAAAAATCAACAGTTAATTGGTTCTAAAAAATCGAAATTTTTGAAAAAAAAAAAATCCTTCGATCAGGCCTGAGTTTATTATGTATTCTAAAAGCTGTATAAATTTCATTAAAATCTACTGAGCGGTTATCGAGTTACAGTTGTCACCAGTTCAAAAAACATAGTTTTGAGAAAAACGCATTTAAAGTTTCACACTAGATTTACGTACAGAAAAACAAATTATTTAATTACTTACACAGAGTCATCTATTCCTGGGCCATATAATAGATCTTCAGCCATTGTGGAAGTTTCCAAAACGTCAATTTGGTGTTGCCTACGAAGCATTCTGCCTTCCCGAGTGTTGTCGTTGGCGCGCTGATCTGCCACTTTCACACGTGCAGCATCCTTTTTTTCAGCATATCGATGAGAATTAGACCCCCAATCAAGTCCTAGGGTATTCATAATCATAAATAATGAATGTATACCTTCATTAAATATACAAGTAGCTATGTATGCAGAAATTTGTATGATAGTATAACTAGTATTCACGGTTTTTGGGCATATTTTCCACACTAGTTGGTTGAAGCTCTCATTATTATTCTAATTGAATCCACCTACACATCTTGAAAGTAAATTATCATTACTGAGATCGTCGTAAATCGGTTTAATAGCTGTTAAAACATCAGGAGGTAAGAGAGAATCATCTTGAGTATAAGTATCAAGCTCTCCACGTGCTTCAGCGCGCTGATAAGAGCACCAAGAATCTTCGCCTTTTGGACACATATCATGATTCGGATTTTCATCAGTCGAACCGTAGTGGTAAAAAGTTGCCATAATAGCAGATTTCATATCTTCCATAGAATCGCAATGACGACGTATAGATAAACCATAGTACACAGTTAATTTGTCTATAACTTTTCCTGTAAGCTTACCTCTACCACCAAGACCTTTTTGTTTAGATTTCAGAGTACGCAGTCGAGTCCCCATCCGCTTTTGAACATGGCCTATACATTCCTTTTTATTCACGGTTGTGTTTTCGTAAGGATCTGCTTTTATAATTCCAGAATAGGTTTTCGAATCACCATCGCTAATGTAGTTGATATATTTAAGTCCATATTTTGTTTCAGACTGCTGAAACATTTCAATCATCGCATCCACCTCCATTTTCCCAGAAGACCCCTTGTGATTAGCACTACACTCATTTTCATGCGAATCATACCATTCCTCGAACTCAACCGTATTTCTTTTATTTTTCCAATACTCACATAGCTTACAATAAGCACTTTTAATGTTTATATCAATAATCTTTCCAGTAAAATAGCCAATTATAGAAGAAACTCCAAATGACGATGTAAATCCCTTTTTTTGCCAGGTTCCGCTAGCTACCTGCTCCCGAGCGTTTTGGAGTGCCCGAGCGCTCTTTGTTATTTGTCGAATAACTCGAAAAATAATTATCGGATCAACTTCAAATTTTCAGAGAATATTTTTAAGATATTACACTTAACGAAAATGCAAAAAAAAAAAAAATCGATTTTTTGAAAATCGTGAGTACCCCTAACCCCTTAAAAAAGGGATTAAAATAAAAAAGTTATTCATAATAACTTTTATTAATATAAAATTGAGACGTGTCCATTCTTATTTGTACTTTTTGTTTAGTATTCACATAAAAACAATAAATATTTTAATGTATTATTTACTTATTCAAGGATTGATAATAAATATTATTTCGCTCTCTATTTGATCTTTATTAATTATTTTAATTTTTCTTCTTTATTTTAATAAATCTTTGTTCATCTTGTCATAAATCTAGTTAATTTTATTTTTTATTCTACTTATTTGATAAAGTAAATTGATGACAATTGTTTACAGAGTATTTTTTTAATTTATTTTTTTAAATTGAACCTTTTTATTAACTTACAAGTAATTATTGAAATTATTCATTTAATTCACTTTTTGAATAATAAAACTAGAATAAAGAATACTGCTGCGTAATTGCAACTATATTTAAATTCAAATATTATTGCACTTCCGGCAGAGAGAGGCAGCACCTACTGGGGCCTCGTGGCTGTTCAATTTAAACTTGATCATGCGCAGTGCGACGCATGCGCAATCTGAATTTTCTGCTTCGTGTCGAGAAGACCGACGCCATTACCTTTCGCTATATACATTCAAGTAACAAACACGTGTTCTGTAAAATCTTTTCTTTTTGCGCTCATCTCAATTAAATAATTAAAAGTAATTGATTTATAGTCTTCAGTGATCATTAAACTACATATAAATATAATTATTTATATAATTTTGGGCACCAGAGCTCATAAATAAATTACATAAAAAACTCAAGAATTCCAGTGATCAACGACCATGTTTCTCAAGAAGATATTCACAAGGGAGACATCACAGGTGCCTTTTTTTATTAAATAATTAATTATTACCAGTGCTCAATTAGATTAAAAGACTCAATATTATAATTAATTAATTATCATTATGCTTAATATTGCAATCAAACTTAAAATTAACTTTCGCTCAATAGCCTCTGCAATCATTCTACCACGTCCTGAGTCAAAATCTGAAATGTTATTCCAACGTCTCAAGTGTTATTCCAACGTCTCGAGCGTCTCAAGTGTTACTCCAACGTCTCGAGCGTCTCAAGTATTACTCCAACGTCTCGAGCGTTACAGACATAACTTCAACGTATCGGACAAAGAAAATGTAAAATCCATGTTTCAAAAACATTACAAACATGAACTGGTTCAGGCTGGAGTAGCAAGGGCACTAGCTGTCAGTTTGTAAGACGATGAAAGGGCTCAGATTTTTTTGTGAGGGCAGGAGGGGGAGTAGAAAAATTATGATTGAAAATTCCAACTGGTTCAGGCTAGAGTATCAAAGGTACAAGCTTTCAGGTTAAAAGATGATAAAAGCGTTCAGATCTTTCTGTAAGTCGGAGAGAGGGGCAGAAAAATAATGATTGAAAATTACAACTGGTTCAGGCTGACGTATCAAAGGTACAAGCTGTCAAGATATAAGATGATGAGAGGGCTGAGATTATTTTGTGACGGTAGGGAGGGAGAAGAAAAATTATGATTAAATATTCCAACTAGTTCAGGCTGGAGTACCAAGGGTACAAGCTGTCAGGTTGTAAGATGATAAGAGGGCTAGGATTTTTTTGTGATAGTAGGGGAGGAGAAAAATAATAATTGAAAAATCTAACTGGTTCAGGCTGGAGTATGAAGGGCACTAGCTGTCAGGTTGTAAGATGATGAAAGGGCTCATATCTTTCTGTAAGTCAGGGGGGGGGGGGGGGTAGGAGCAGAAAAGTAATGATTAAGAATACCAACTGGTTCAGGCTGGAGTACCAAGGGCACTAGCTCTCAGATTCTTCGATAGTGAAAGGGCTCAGATCATTTCGTGGAGGTGGCGGGGGAGAACTGAGTAAAAAGTCCAACTAGTCCAAGATGGAGTACCGAGGGATCTAGCTGTAAAATTGTTCTATGATGGGAGCGCTCAGATAATTTTCTGGTCTACCCCCTCCCCAACCCGACTTACAGAAAGATATGAGCCCTTTCATCATCTTACAACCTGACAGCTAGTGCCATTCATACTCCAGCCTGAACCAGTTGGATTTTTCAATTATTATTTTTCTCCTCCCCCCCTACCCTCACAAAAAAATCCTAGCCCTCTTATCATCTTACAACCTGACAGCTTGTACCCTTGGTACTCCAGCCTGAACTAGTTGGAATTTTTAATCATAATTTTTCTTCTCCCTCCCTACCCTCACAAAATAATCCAAGCCCTCTCATCATCTTATAACTTGACAGCTTGTACCCTTAGTACTTCAGCCTGAACCAGTTCATGTTTGTAATGTTTTTAAAACATGGATTTTACATTTTCTTTGTCCGATACGTTGGAATTACGTTTGTAACGCTCGAGACGTTGGAGTAATATTTGAGACACTCGAGACGTTGGAATAACACTTGAGACGCTCAAGACGTTGGAATAACACTTCAGATTTTGACTCGGGGTGCTCAGGAAATATATTCAATTCAATGCAATTTATTATAAACTCATTCAAATCAATTAAATTAAGTGATCATAAATATTATAAACTAAATAATCCCATTTATTTATGCATTGGTGCTATTAAAAATTATAATTCAAGTGTTCGATAATAAACTTCGCTCGGTAACCTTTGATTTCATGTTACTGTTTATTATGACATTTGTACAATCAAATCAGTGTTCAACTAAATTCAAACTAATTACTTCAATTATTTGAATCAATTACTCGAGCTCAATTTTATAATTTGCATTCAATTAATTACGTATTCATGAGCTCAGACAATTAACAGTATTAATAAATTAAATCAACGATTTAATTTTGTAACCCAGTGATATTATGTGCTGTGACAAATAAAAATATTGTTATATTTTTTATATGCGTATTTTTCCAATATCCCAACTACCAACCAGTCCTGGCATGTATTTATTTAATTATTATTACAACAAATACAAAATTCCATTTAATATTTATATATCCCGCGTTACGCTTAATAGCTCTGGTAATACGTTGTAGATATGCTAAATCGCATAAGAAACTTATTTGGTTAATTTTCCGGTAATTTACCAGCAGCTTATTGGTAAATTAAGTAAAATATAAATTTTACTGGTAAAATTGCATCCCTAGCAATAACATTATACTTTATAAATTCAGTTTACTAAAACCTCGCAGTGCAACGTGGTCGAAGCTGCACAATACCAAGCGTACAACCGGACAACCTGTTTATTGTAGTCTGCGAACAACGTCAATTGCAAGTAATTAAATATTGTTATAATTGACAATAAACAATCATTGTAACTGTTAATCCTTCGATGACATATATAACTTTTTACCCTATCTATATCCTATCCTACTGGTAAAATTCTTGAATGATTAATGAAAAGTATTATTAACTAAATTACAACTAATAATTCGGTCATCAATAATAAAGTATTATAATTTTATAAGCCGTGAAGTAAGTTGATAAGTTTTCATATACGTTGCCGTATTTGAATAAATGAGGATCTTTGCTTTGCAAGAACTCCAGCCCATTACTCTGTCCAGGTAAAATAAAATTTATTAGAGGCCAGCGTAAGCCAGGGTTCAGCCCGCGAATTCGTGTGGCTGGCGGTGAAAATCGCAAAGACAAAAAGTGATTTGTCTCAAGATGTATCCTATTTTTTTTTTTTTTTTTTTTTTTTTTTTTTTTTCACTTTTTTGAAAAAATCTAAATGTTTTCGAAAATTACCATTTTAATTTTTTTTTTTCTTCTCAATTCTCAAATTCTGAGGTCTTCTATAAGTCCTCAAAAATTACCAGCAATGTTTTGCGAAATAAGCCCAGCTGGGAAAAAAAGGTTTTTTTTTAGTCGATAAAGAAATAGAAGGAAACGTCGGTCCACTCTGGGATTGGCAGGGATAATCGCAAAATTAATTGAAATTATTTTTGAGAAAATAAAAAAAAAATGGCGAACTTCGACAAAATGACGGTTCTTTTTGTAGAAGGCGAGAATTTCATAGTTTTTTTTTTTTTTATTTTTTTCTAAAAAGTACATTCGAAAACAGAAATTAAAAAAAAAGTTATTATTATTGCTATTCAAAAGATAAAAGCCTTTTTTTGAAAAACTCATAACTATTTTTGGGTTGCGTAAAAAAATTCGGAAAAATTCTGAGAACCGTCTTTCACAGGGTTGAAAAAGATAAATAAAACTTCCAGCAAAATCGAAAAAGGTTGAGGACAAAAGTGGTCAATTTGGTATAGAGTACCCTATATATATGTATACCTGGGAAAAAATGCTTAGATATGATCATATCTGTTCATGTATGATCATATATGAGCTCATATATGATGGGTTTAGCTCTATTTATATACTTATATATATGCAATCTGTCATTTTATAAATAAATAGATTGCAATAATTTACTATAGTATATTTGTGTATATTATACACAAATTAGGTTAGAAATATATATTAAGAATATCATTTAATATTGAAAAGTAAAATTTCTATGAGGTATAATAAATTATATATGCATACAGGGATGATTCGAAGATATATATATATATATATATATATATATATATATATATATATATATATAATTATAATCATAATCAAAACTTCAAAATTAAATATATAATATCAGTTTATACCATACATAACTATAATTATAATACATATTTACCGATTTTTTTTTTAATAAATTCGGTCGTCTGCATAAAAAATTACCAGCTCGAATTAAATGACACATAAACTTCATTTCGTCTAAATTAACAAGTACTGACAAATTATTTTTCATTATCGGTACAATATGATCGATTTTAAAACGCTTATTAGAATGATAAAATATTTTTGTGTGTTCGACAGTAAAGCAATCAATTACAAAGCATACTAATTTATATGTCATTTCAAAAAAATACTTGATTGATTCATAAACTATTGTATTATTCTTCAACTCAATCTGCACTGTATAACTATTCGTTTTTATTGTCTTATAAGCTTCAGATGTGTACGTTTCATTTGCAATCTTAGCTTGAGTATACGTAACTAAATTACTTGTATCAAAACCACGGTTTCTGAGTGCTTCACTATCTTCGTCAGTAAACGTAATTTTTTTGCTTTTTCCAATTAATTGATTTTTAGTTTCTTCAATACCTGACGTAGACTGATCTAAAGTTTTACTTTTAAGTATTTGCAATCCTTGAACTATACGTAAGAAATTAATTATCTCCTGTCCATGATGTTTGGAACCATGTACGCAGCTTGCAAGGTATCCATTGAAATTTTCAGACGCAAAAGCTGAGCTACCTTGTAAAGGGCCTCAACGTTTGACAATCAGAGGTAGATGGTAGAGTTGATGAACCTTGTACGTCAATTCTCGATCATTATATGAAGTCTTGGTTTCTTTTATGAATAATGAAAATAAATTTTGAGCTTCATTGATATCGGTAACAGTTATACGTTCTTGAAGTAAATTAAAAAGTGCTTTAACTAAAAGCAGCCAGTGTTGAATATATTTTTCGGGTAAATAATTAATAAGTGCTGGGAGTGAATAGAACAAAATCCAATTATAATATTCAGAAGCTTTATAGAAAGCGAATAATGACAATTTTCGCGGCATTCTTCCAAAAAAATAGGGCGGTTTAATGTCAATTATAAAATTATCGATTTCATGGATGTATTATTTTATATTCCACGGACCTTTTTTTTTCAGCCATAAGTTCAAAAATTGTTTACTAACACCTAATAAAACAAAGTGCATGTATTCGGGAATAAAGGATGTTCCTAAATCAATCAATGGAAGATCAGCTAAAATAGATTTGCCTTTTACACCTTTTACGTGTGTTTTATCTGTATTTAAAACCTTTAAGACTTGCTGACGAATTTTTATTCCAGTTCTTAATCTTGATCCTTCTTCTTGGAAAGGATAAATCCTAATACGTTTTTGTCCAGAGGCTGCAGTTTGACATTTTTTAGATTTTATCTCACACATATTACAACCGTATCTACCATTAAAATTAAAAATATTTTGAAGCTGTGCTCTAGCAGGCGCATCAGCTATTATCAGCGGAACTATGATTTTAGTTATCATTTTTCCACCTGTAGTCGGATCAAACCATTCAATACCGTTGCCAAAACATTCTTTTAATTTTGAGACAAACGGGTCTAGAAATGTATTCATTACTAGTTTGCACTCATTATCGTACTAAAGGCCAATAGGTATGAGATATAATTCACGTAAGTGTTCAGGAAGTTCAGTGATTATTAATATCAACGGCCAGCAGTGACTTTTGGCACTTTTGACTAGTGAAAGACCGTCTGTATTTAATATTAATGTTAAATCATATTTTTGCCGATTATTTCTCGAGTTCACTCTCTTATATTCAGTTCCATCTGTGATATCATTGATATCTTGAGTATTATTTGAATTTAGTTTTAGTTTTCCTGCAAGATCACGATACTCGAACATATATTTAATTTAATTTTTGAAATCTATTTCAAAAAAGGCACCTATATTACTTTTGTCTGCATGACAAATGTAACATTCATCAATTGTAGTGTCAAAGCCAATATAACAAAAACATTTTTTACAATAGTAATGTCTAATTATATTTAATAGTGGTACTAATTGTTGAACGTAGTGAAATAGTTTAAAAACAGTCTTTGGCATTTGATTGTCAGCTGGTAATATTCTTTGCAATATTTTCAGAATTCCATCTAAACTAGCTTTTGTCCATTTATGCTTAACGTATAGTTCAAGAAGCATCAAAACACTCTCATCAGTATTTATAGAACTATTTTCATAAAGTAATTCACTAACTACATCACCTTGGTCATTGATATCATGATCATCTTCGTTATCAGTACTTTGTGCATAATTACCTTCGTCATCACTTGCACTAAATTGCGTATCATTTAAATTATCTACATCAGAAATATTACTCTGGGTATCTGAGGAACTTGATGAAAAATCAGAATCATTAAAATTAAAATTGTTGTTCTGAACATTATCATCAGCAACAATATCACTACCACTTGTAGTTGAAATATTTAGACATTTATTAGTTTCAGATAAATTTTTTTCCCACCGCCGAAGAGTCGTTATCGGTATCTGTAGTAAATAATGTTAAACTAATTATAATAACAATAAAAATAAAAATTTAGCATTAATAATTATTAGATTTAATAGTTAAATGGATATAATTGGGCTTATTATTATGAAAAAAGTATCTAAAGACTTACTGGAATATTATCATTTTCTTTCCATAGTCTGCACTTTTTTGCTACAGGTAGAACTAATTCATTATTACTACTATCACTTGCAGAATTTATTTCATCTCCAGATGACATTTTTAATGTGTATCATCATGACAAATTTATGATGAATATCATCGATAATATCCTTAAGTTTTGCGATATTAATTTATATATTTTTTAATACCAAATATCATTTATTATTTTTTAAATTCTGAATATACACCTTATATGTTGAGAGATTAAAGCGCCAATCGGTGGTCAGCTGATGCGACTCAACTATGGAACTATTATTTTACCCAAGCTCAAGCCAGTTCAAGCTTTGATTGTTTATCGATCACAATCTTTATATATAAATGTGAATGAAGTTTTGTGCCGCAATTTGTCAAAAATTAATAATTTTAATAGCCTCAACTGTGTTTAGTATAATAATATTACTAACAATTGAATTAAGATGTACACTAGTCCCAAAAATTAATGGATCGAAAAAAAATTCAAAATTTTTTTTTTTTTAATTTTTTTTTTCGTTACATCCGCAATGATTTATCATTGTCAAAAAAAATTCGTCAATTTTTTTTTACCACCGGCATTAGCGTTATCCAAAGCGTACCACGTGGAGGTTGCTCGATCGGATTTACGCTTGCCGGCGGTAAAAAGAAATTGACGAATTTTTTTCGATAATCAATCTTTTTGATCAGTGAAATTAAGTTTGTTGGTGAAAAAAACATTTTGAAATCGAAAAAATGACCAAAAACCGAGAAACTACCAATTATGTTGATTTTTGGCAAAATCGATAAATTTAAAGCTTCGGGACACTAAGAAAGAAAAATCGCAGCGCTTTGAAATTTTTAGGGTTTTTTTTCGGATACTTTGAGGTTGAAAAGAAAACGACAATATCCTTTGTTTATCCGTTACATCCAAAGTTATAGCAAGATTTCCGAATATCCTTAAATATGCGAATTTTGACCTGTTTTTTAATAAACATTATCGCTTCAAAAAAATTTTTTTTATCAAAAGCGACTCATTTCGTCTTATAGAGAATGTTTTCCAGTTTTCAAAACCCTACTTTCATTCTCTGTACGATCAATACGTCCGGAGTTATTGATTATCAAAGCCAAAATGGACTTTTTTGCTTTGATCAATGATAACTCGGCGCCAACTTGTCGTAGAGACTTTTTGAGGCCGCCAAATTGAAGGGCATAAAATTTCCTAAAAGAGTCATAAGGTCAGATTATCCAAAAAAATTTATTGAAGCCCATAGACTTGTTGAAAGACGAGCAAAAATTTTGAAAATTTTTTTTTCGTCGGTTTGCTTAAGATTACTCCGGAATTGTGCATGATAAAAAAATTTGAGGGCAAGATCTGAAAACTAGAAACTTAAGGCTACAATTTCCTTTTTTTTTTTTTTTTTTTTCTACGACCATTTTTCACCGAGTTACAGCATGTTGAAAATCACCCAAAAATTTCGAATTTTTTTTCGATCCCTTAATTTTTGGGACTAGTGTATATTATTCAATATTTGAAAGACAATCGACATTATGTTGTGGATGAGAAAAATGTATCATGTGATGAAAAAGTGGTCAAGAACGGTGATACTGTGGTTTTTATAAAAAATAAAATTAAGTGCTCTGGTACAATCATAATGCGTTCAAGTAAGTAAATAAAACAAATAATTTTTTATTTTTCAATTGAATCTTTTCTTTTTTGTAAAAAAAAAGGTAAATAAATTGATAATCAAAATGGCTTCACGAGTCAACGGCTCATAACCTCTACTTTTGTAGCATATATTTGAATATTTTACCTAAAAAAACCTTTATTTAAATCAAAATATACCAAAATTATAATATTTTTATTGATTTGTAATAAATTTTAGGCAATACTGATTTTTTGAAGAAAGAAGCAAAAAGATTGAATCAAGTAGTAATTGAAACAGGACCTGAAGTAGATACTGGATCTGATATTTTTTTGATGTTGATGAACAAGAAGTTAGTAAGGAACGAAAAAGAACTCCTAAAAAGCAATGGTCAGATTCAATACCTTTAGCAAAACAACCTAAAATCATTAAACCATCATCAATAAAAGCCACTGTAAGTTTTAATCAATTATAAATATTTCATCAACAACAAAATTTGCTTAGTTTTGTCAAAATTAAAAATATATCTTATCGATTCAATCATTTAAAATTAAACATTAGGTGAATGATGAAAAAAAAAATTAACAATTGTTTCAATTATTATTTTATTCTGATTTTTTTCTAAAAGAAAAAATCAAGAACTTCTTCAGTCAAGGCACAGGAGATCAGTAGTGATTCAAGTATTAGCTCTCCAGATAGTACTGATGATGAACTTACAGGAGAAAAAGATGAATTTTTTATACGACAAAGCCAGTTCATAGATGAAAAGGAGGTAAATAGAATTCCTAAATTTACGTCTATACATATTTAAAAAAATTTATATTTTTCAATAATTTAAGAATAATCAATGGTGACACCATTTTTTTTTTATTACTTTGATATGAGAATGATAAATTTCAAGCGGAAACAGGAACAAATGCAGAAGAAAGCTCTTCAATAGAGGAATTAAAGCAAATGTTGGAAAATTACAAATCCTTAGTAGCTGACTGTAGTGATCGATTACCTAATAGTCTGGATAATAATAATACTAAAAAATTCGATATCCCTGGAAAACTGAGTTCCACTAAAGATATTCGGCAAGATAAACACATTAATGATAGTGGAGATGATAATCAACTATCGGGTCGTGACTTTATGGGTGACAATGTTTGTACAGTATAATATATTAACTAAATAACAAATGATACATAATATTAACTAAATAACAAATATTTAATTCTTCTGATTATTTAATCTTTCATATAGATGGTGAACATTGGAAATAATGTGTTTTGCAAAAATAAAATTCTTAAATCTGCAGTTGGTAGTTCACACAAGGCTACTCATCTTGCTCGCCGATTGCTCGAAGGTGTTTTCAAATACGAAGCTCTCATGTCATGCACAATGAGTGGTCAAGCGCCAAGAGCTCAAGGTTAAGAACGGCAGACAGCAGAAGTATTCTGTTTGAACGAACGAGCAAAACAAGCAATAATAGGTATATAAACATTTTATTATTTTATTATTCACTTATTTATTACAGAATAAAAGTGATTTTCGTGATTTATATACTTTAAGTTTATTGTTATTACTATTATTGAAAGTAAAATTTGTCTACAGATTTTGCATTGGAAAAAGCGGCCGATAAAGGTTAGATCGAGCAAACCAAAGCTGGAATAAAACGAAAAATGGGACAGAAATGAGGAGAATATAAATGAGAGCATAAAAATAAAATATAAGAATAAAACAATTCTTATATTTATGTCATTTATATTTTATTTAAAGGCTTTACTAAAAAATGATCTCACCGTATGTTCTTTATTTCTATTTAAACGACAAAAATACCCAAAGTGTTCCAAAACTAAATTATAACTGATAGAGATTTGAATTTGAAGATTATTTTCATTGTATTATTTATTATAGTTGTGTTTAAAAAAAAAACGAATATTTAACCACTCAAATAATATATCTAAAACACTTAATACAATATATAAATGTAATTAATTATGATATAAAACATAATTATTATATTAATTTATAAAAACTTAAATTTAAATATTCTTTTCATATTCGATTGCTTATTATTGCTTTGATAAAAAAAAAATTAAGTGTTCGGACAAATTAATATATTAAAAATACATGGTTTCATATGATAACTTAATATAATTTTCTATGATACAATTATAATTTATAGAAAGTAAGCGCTGGCTATCGTTAGTAGTTCTCGGCTACTTGCGATCTGTTTGTTTTTTAAATATTTAAATCTCTGTTTTGATTTTGATGAGATATGTGTTTTTTGTTTATCTCTCTTGCTTTTTGATGTGCTATGTGGGAAAAAATTTATAAAATTAAAAAACCCGAGCTTGTATATAGATTTTTAAACTTAAAAACTAACTTAAAACTACTTATAACTAATATTAATTTACATATTTACATATACTACAGTCTTATTATAATATTTTATTATAATATGTGTTCTTGTTTTTTTTTTTTTTTTTTTTTTTTTTTTTTTTTTTTATATTTAATACAAAGAATACAAAAAAAAAGAAAATATATTTTTCTTCTTATTATTAAGTTGCTGTATTATTGTCATTAGCTATTTAGGATAATTTGTCTCTGGCGAAGTTCCTTGTATTAATTGGTGGTCTTATCACTCCACCAATATTTCTTTTCATCTAGTCTGTGGAAGTCAGTTTGGTCAAATCTTGGCATTGCAGTCGAATATTTGTTGGACTTATTCTTAAAATTCTTTAAGTCTAAGGCCTTATTACTTTTATGTCTGCTTTTATGATACAGGATTGGTACATTTATACAATCCTGTATCATTCCGAGTTTGTCTAGAATTGTGAAAGCTTGAGGCTGCAGCAGTCCTTTTTGTGCATTGGTATTGATATTGCCTTTGATGTTCTTAGATTTTTGATAATGGTGTTGATTTTTTCAAATTCACTATAGTAGTCTCTCGTTAGTTTCAGACTATGGTTATCTATCCTTGGGATGTTTGCTGCATCATAAAGTTCTTTGTTATTTATTCTTTCTTTGTATTCAGTTTCAGCTCGTCTATGCATGTTTAGTGATGTTCTAAGGCAGGATCTTTCGAACATTCTGAATTTCTCCATCTGTGCTGCGCCCAAGTTCGAGCAAACTGGAGCTGCATAAGTTAACAGTGGGCTCACGAGTAATTGGTAAATAATTATTTTTGCTTTCGGGCTAATGAATTTGTTGTGGAATAGTCTGCCTAGTGATCAGTATGCGTTTCTAGCTTTTTTGAGATGTAGATCCAAATGATTGTTGCATTTAGCTAGATAGTCTATGTTTATGCCTAGATACTTTACTGAATTTTTGGTGGGTATTTTAATGAGTTCTCGTGTGTCTCATTTGAATGTTTCTATGAAGAAGTTATTGTTGTTTATTTTTTTGGCTTTAATAACAAATCTTGCTGGTTTTCTGAAAACAATTGTTTCGCATTTTTCTGGGCTCACTCGAAGATTCCATCTGGCATATAAGTTATTTATTTTGTTGACTAGTGACTCTAATAGATCTTTTAGTGGCTTAGGATATTTATCAGCAACATATATGATGAGATCATCTGCATAGGCTATAGAATATGTGTTGATGTTCCTGTTTAGTCGGAAGGCGTTCAGTATATGGCTTGTGAAGATGTTGAATAATGTGGGCGAGTTTACAGTGCCTTGCTGTAAACCTTCAAGGATATCAAATGCGATTGATGATTTTGTTTTTCCGCTCCAAGTATAGAAGGATCTTTTGCTCATCATGCTCCATATTGTGCCGATTAGATAATCTTGGAAATGATTTATAATTAGAATATATATGAATCCGTATAGCCATACCGTATCGAATGATTTTTCTAAATCAATGAGGGTAGCTCCGACTAGTTCATCATCTAGGTGTGCTGTGACATCTGATAGTAGTTTGTCAATTGCGTGCACTGTAGATTGCTGGAACTTAAACCCAAGTTGATTATCAGAAATTGTCTTATGCTCGTTGAAGTGTGCTTTCATGGAGTCGTTATTACGGCTTCATATACTTTACTGATGTTGGATGTGAGGCTTATTGGCCTGTAGCTTGATGGTAGGTTATCCGGTTTTCCTTTTTTAAGTATTGGGATAGTTTTTGACGTTTTCCATATTTCAGGAAAGTATTGGCGATTTAATGAGTTGTTAAAAAGCGTGGAGTATTCTCTGATCATTCTTGCTGGGAGGTGTTTCAGAACTATTGATGGAGTGTCGTCAATACCAGTTGAGGTTTTATTTGGTAGTCGTTTAAGAATATTGTTTACTTTTGCTGGGGTACAGAAAAAGTTATTTTTTAAATCATTTGGTGCGTATGCTTTATTATCATCCGAAAAAATTGTGATGGTTATGTTGTTATCTTTGTTTTCTTGTAGTTTGTTCAGGAACTCAGTGACTTTTTGGTCCACCGTGTTTTTGAGGGTAGTGGTTTCATTGAAGTACCGGGGAGAATTAATTATCTCGTAGTATGCACCAATTACATTGATTTTATACAGTTCTTCCTCGATCACATATACTTCGTCTATTTTGCTTAGTGTCTCTTTGCTGATTCCACACCGGTCTAGTAGGTGTATTTCTTTTTCTTTTACAGTGAGATTTGCTATGTCTGTTATTTTGTGTAGTCTGAATATTTTAATGGTAATTGGAAAAAATTTATTGGAGTCTCGATGGTCAATTTTCTTGGCGATTTTTTCCCAGTGTTTTTGCATGTTTGACTTTATTTCTAATTGGATTTTATTTCTGGTTTCTATTAGGTGATGTTTGATATTATTAATCAATTGGTGGTTACCTACGTCTGTTTTTTGAATCTTGTGGAGCCGTGTTAGAAGATGTGACTTTCGTTTAAGTAGTCTTTCAATTTTGTTGTTGATGTATTAGGGTTACAAATAAGTTTCCGCCGTTTTTTAACATAAATTAAATATTTATTATAGAAAAACGGTAATATAAATTTATTTAAAATATCGCCCATCACTTGCAACCACTTTTTCCCATCTCTCAGGCAGAATTCGAATCCCACGTCTAAAGAACTCCTTTTCTTTTGAGGCTATCCATGAATCAACCCCATTTTTGGTATCCTCATAAGATGTGAACCGCTGCGCCGTCGGAACATGTGCCATGGACCGGAGCAGGTGATAATCGGACGGTGCAATGTCTAGTGAATACGGCGGGTGGGGTAACACTTCCCAATCAAGTGTTTCCAAGTACTTTTTCACGGGAGCCGCAATATGTGGACGAGCATTGTCATGCAGAAGAATAATTTTTTCGTGTCTAGAATTGTATTGAGGGCGTTTTTCCTTCAAAGCTCGGCTCAATCTCATTAATTGTGTTCGATAGAGGGCTCCAGTATTTGTTTCGCTCGGATTAAGCAGCTCATAATACACTACACCTAGCTAATCCCACCAAATACACAGTATAAGTTTTTTTTGGTGAATATTCGGTTTTGCTGTTGATGTTAACGCGTGGCCAGGTAATCCCCATGATTTTTTTCTTTTTGGATTGTCATAATGTATCCACTTCTCATCACCAGTTATGATACGATGTAAAAAACCTTTTTTTTTATGTCTAGCTAGCAGCATTTCACTTAAGCATAATCGGCGTTCAATATCTCTCGGCTTTAATTCGTACGGAACCCAATTTCCTTGTTTATAAATCATTTCTAATGATTTTAAACGATGTGAGACTGCTTGCTGAGTGACTTCTAATGATAGAGCAAGTTCTTTTTGTGTTTGAGATGAATCTTCCTCCAATAATTCCTCCAATTCTGTATCCTCGTAAATTTTTGGCCTTCCACTGCGATCTTTGTCTTCTACGTCGAAATCACCGTTTTTAAACTTTTGAAACAACTCTCGACACGTTCTCTCACTCAAAGCACCCTCACCATATGCTTCTACGAGCAATTGATGCGCCTCAGCAGCAGATTTCTTTAAATTAAAGAAGTAAACTAATATTTCCCGCAAATGACGCTTACTTGGCTTAAATTTTGACATTTTCAACTTATAAAAATTATATTTTACCAATATAAAATCGATGATATTAATAGGTTATGTTGTTCTTGAATGTCCAAACTATTTTTTAAGCCGGTTATCATCTGCGAAAGCTAACCGAAACTCCGTGCCGCGCCATCTACAATAAAACGGCGGAAACTCATTTGTACTCCTAATAGTAGCTGTTGAAGTTGTTGTTTCTGGGTTTTTTGGGTACAATTTGTGCTATTGCGTATGCGATGTGATTGTTCATTGCTTGAATGTGGTGATCTATTTCTTGTGTTGTTAGATTTCTGTTACTGGGAATGCCGAGTCCATAATTGCCATTAAGGTGTTTAGTGAATTTTTTCCAATTTGTTTTTTTATATTGTAGTATGTCTGTGTTGTCCTCTGGTTTATTTTTTAGTGAAATGTCTTGTAGGTCTACTACCATGATAATCGCTTTATGATCGCTATCATATGCAAGGGTGTCAAGTTTATTGTTCTTCAGATTCATTAACTTCAGTCTGTTTTCAGCAATGCATATGTCCAAATATGTGTTTTTTGGAGAGAAGGTGGGCTCATGTGGAACGTAGAATTTTGTCCTGAAATTGACTGAGTTTTCTTTTTCCCAGTTGACCAGCCATCTGCCTCTTGTCTTTGTTGTTCTGTCACCCAGTTTTATATGTCTTGCATTGTAGTCTCCAGCTATCATGTAGAACGTGTTGTTGTTGCTTAGGTTTAAGTTGGAGAACAGTGCATTCATTTTGTCTAGGAATATTTGTTTTGATTCTACTTTTGTAGTTGCGTAGAGACTGCCAATCATTAATTGTTTCGCATTGCTCAGTTTGACCTTCCTAAGTGTGAACTCAATTATTTTGTTATGACTTGACTTAGGGTACGTCACTGTTGCGAACTCTATGTTGTTCTTGATTATTATTGCTGTCCCGCCGCCTCTGTTTGGGCCAGGTCTGTCTGTTCGTATGATTTTATATCTATCTATGCTGAGCTTATGTTTTGGATTAAGTTTGGTCTCTGTTACCAAGGTTATGTCCAGTTCGTTTTCTGAGATTAGTTTAGTCAGATCGCATCTTCTCTGGTGTTTTATTATTGAGTTTACGTTTATAGCTGCTGTTTTTAGATTTTTTTGGGAGCCATCAAAATTAAATGTCCTTATGTCTTGTTGTATCTGTTGTTCAGGATTCATTGTTCGTGTATTTCAATATGATTTATTTCAAATAAGTAATTTACATGCTTGTTATTTCGGTTGATTTGTTTTTTCAATGCTGTTAATTTTTGGTTGATCATTATGAATTGTCCCATTAATTCTTTGGCTCATTGTGGTGGTGCTACATCGCCTTGCCTTGGGAATCGATTCAGAGTTTCTTGTAGTAGATTTGCTCTAAGTGGTGGTGTTTGTTGGTTTTGGCCCAAGGATGCTGAGAGCAGTCGGTTGGAATCAGTATATCTGTTAAATTTGTCTATTTTTGATATTATTTCTTTTTTTTTATCATTTTTTTGTTCTTTAATGAGCCTAAGTACATTTTTGTAGTACTCGCAGCCCATATAGCTTGCTAGGTGACCATGTTGTCCGCAGTTAGCACATTTTAAGGCTTCTTTTTTGTCGTCTGGTTTGATTTTACACTGATCTTTGTCGTGAGTCTCACCGCATTTCACACAGTTCGACTTTCAGTGGCAGTTGGCCTTCGAATGACCAAGTTTTTGGCAGTTTCAGCATTGAATAATTATTTTTTTCCTTAAGTATTCCCATTTTACTTTTTGGAAGAGTAGGCCTTTCATTCTCATTAGTTCACTCGTTGCAGTTGCATTTGTTACTTGTACTAAGTGGTGAGTAATTTCTTGTGCTCTTCTAGTTTTTAATTTTATAGGTTCTACTTTTAGGATATTTACATTTGGTATTTGGAGTTCTATTAGTTCATTCTTGACGTCTTCAGACGTGAATTCTTTTACTCCTTTTAGAATGATTGATTTTGGCTTCTGGCTTTTTGGGGTATAGGTGTAGTGTAGGGTTTGATTGACTATAAATATTTTATTTACCTTTGCATAGGTATCTAAGTTACTACACGTTATAGTTATATTATTATTTGGACTTAGTTGCTTAAGGCGAAATTCTGTTTTATTAATTTGATTGTCACTCAGTAATTTTATGGTGTCTTTAATCGTCACTCCACTTGTGATTATTGGAGGTGGTCTGTAGTCCTTGTGTTTTGGAGTTGTGATTCTTTGGTTTGTTGTGGATGAGTTATCGCCATCTGCCGTAACTTCCATATCATCGACAGTGTCGTCGGTATTGTCGGTGTCATTTGATAAATTTTTATACCTGTTATCGGTAGATGTCGCTTGAGGTTTTTTTGATCCGAACGATCTCACTGGATTTCTGGGGACTATCCAGTCATCTTTATCCGTTGCTGTTGATTGGTTGTCACTGCCACTGTTTTTTCTAGGTCTCGATACATTAAGATTTGTACGATATTTTGTTTTATCGTTCTGCACTTTTGACATGATTTTTTTGTATTCAACATTTAACATTTCTGTTGTGATGTTTCTTTGTTTCTGTGTTTGGTTTATCTGTATTTTATTCACTGGGTTCATATTATTTATGTCCGTACCCTTTCTTTTAGTTGACATCGCTGCCTTTTCTTCCACCATCTCAGGCGTGGTATTGTTTTTGGCTATTTTTTCCCTATTGTGGGTATTTTGGTCACTTTTTCACTAATGAGACTGTTCACTAAGAGTTGCTGAACCCTTTTGGGGTGTTTTTGGAATTTTTTGTTTACTTTAATTGCTATTTTTTGTATAATTCATCGTAGCGAAACGGAACGTTGCGTACACAACAGCGCTCTCTACCAGGAATCCCACGCGGTCACCAAGATCCCCTACGGGGCTCAAACAACTATTTTGTAATTCACGCGGTCCCCTGGACCCTCTACGCGATTAAAACCTTATTTTGTTTCTAATTCACGCAGTCCCCTTGACCCTAAACGTGATTAAAACTTTATAATTATAGTTCACCGTGTCCGTGTCCGTGTCCGTTTCCGTGTCTGTGTCCGTTTCCGTGTCCGTTTCCGTGTGTCCGTGTCCGTGTGTGTGTGTGTGTTCGTGCGTGTGTGTGTGTCTATGTATGTGTGTAAACTCTTTATAACTATTCAACTAATGAACCGATTTGATTGGTTAAGACGGCAATTTAAAGAGCTTGTTGGTCATTAACTTTTCTGAAAATTTCAGATCGTTTAATCAAGTAGACTCGAAAATATTGGTGAATTACGAAAAAAAAATTTTTTTTCTTAGTTTCTTATTGATTTCTTAGAAATGATTTCTACGAACGATTTAAAAATCTAATCACCCCTAGATCTTAATAAAAAGCGTCGATCGCTGCCTCAACCATCTCAATCGGTTCATTTGTTCGAGAGATATCGTTGGAGAAAGAAATGGTAAAAAACGGTATTTTGTGAACATTTATAAAACAACTCAACGAAACAATTTAAAAATCTAATCAGCTCTAGAACAATAACACACGTCGATTACCGCCTTAGTTATTTTAATCGGAGATTTATCGCAGGAGAAATAAATGGTAAAAAACAGTTTTTTGCGAATATCTACAAAACAACTAAACTAAACAATTCTAAAATATAATCAGCTTTAGAATTTATTGAAACGCGGCGATTGCCATCTCAACCATCGAAATCATGTCATTTGTTTAAGAGATATTGCGGGAGAAAGAAACGATAAAAAACAGTTTTTTGCAAATATATTTGAAACCACTGAACTAAACAATTTCAAAATCTGATCAGTTTTAGACTTTATCAAAACAGGTCAATAGCCACTTCAAACATAAAAATCAGATCATTTGTCAAAGAAATATCGTGGGAGAAAATAATGCTAAAAAAACGGTTTTTCCAAATATCTTTGAAACGACTGAACCAATCGATTTCAAATATTAATCAGCTCTAGAATTCAAAAAAATGCGTCGATTGCAACATTAAACGTCTGAATCGGTTGATTAGTTCAAAAGGGTAACCAAACTACTCAACTTTGAAAACTGAACTTTATCAATTTGAACTTCGGCAATTTGAACTTTTGTAAATTTGAACTTTGGTAAATTTGACCTTTGGTAAATCTGAACTTTGGTAAATTTTAACTTTAGCGATTTAAACTTTGACCATTTGAACTTACCTTTTTTTCAGGTTTCGTAAATTTTCAAGCGTATAGTTTTATATATTTTATGTCCACGCACACAAAACCTCCGAAAAAAGGCACTATTTCAAGCGTACTATTAAAGGTACTATTTCAAGCGTATAGGATTTCATAATTTATATTTCCACGCACACAAAACCTGAGAAAAAAGGTAAGTTCAAATTGTCAAAATTCAAATCGCTAAAGTTCAAATTTACAGAATTTCAAATTGCCAAAGTTCGAATTGTCAAGTTTAAAGTGTAAAAGTCCAAATTTTTGAAGTTCCTCAGGTATGGAACCGTACAAAAGACATCGGCGTCAAAATTTAAAAAAAATAACATTCTATGTTATTTTTTCCGGATAAGACATAATATAATGTACTGAAATATGTTCAAAATCATACTAACTCTTCGTCTTTGTAGTCTCTTTCGATCTCCATATAATTTCATCTAATTCGTTCTTTAATTTGAATCATATTGTCAACAAAAAAAATTTCAAAACAGAGTTTTTAATATTTTTCGCGGATAGTTCATATATCATTGCTCTGATCTGAGTCGAAACTCATTATTATCTTTTTTATTGCCGACATTGATTTCTACCTCAATTTATTTATTTCATTGAACATAATTAGGACTAAAAATTTTAAAACCGCACGTTCATTAATGATTTTCGATTCTCAAATTTTCAAATTTTGACATATAACTTAACTTGTTAGAGCGTAAAAGGCTCATAAAAAAACGATTGGATGCAAAAGCATTTTCGAGCTCGAAGAGCTCGAAAATGTATTCACACTAATATTTTCGATCTTTTTGAGCTCGAAAACAGCGAGAAGTTTTGGGGCTAGTCTGCAGGGCTAAACGACGCCCAGATTTTTTGTATTAATTAACGCAATTAATTAATGTCACTTGCTTAATAAGGTATCATTATTGGCGAAGAGCCTGAACATACAAACACTGTTAAAAATTTCTTTGGTAATTTCACAAGAAATGTGTTGGAAGTCAATTGCCAACGCAGTTTTGTGATTTATTAAAACCAGTGTTGTAATTTTACAAAACATTTTTTACAATTTATGTTTTGGAAATTTGCAAAACCAAAGTGCTAATCTTACTAAACAGATAATAAAAAAAGGTTTGTCAATTTTACACAACGAATGTTGTAATTTTCGACAACAATTCAATTAAAAAATATTTGTAAAATCGCAATGTATTACTGTTTTAATACAAAACTTTTAAGAGGTCATACGTATTGTAAAATTGCAATACCTACTGTTAAAAATTTCTATCGTAATTTTACAGAACATTTTCCACTGTATTTGCCTTGGAACAATTTAGTAATTTTACAATATAGTATTGTAATTTTACAAACATTGAAAATAAAAAAGATTTTTGTTTTTTAATTTCTTGTCCAATCATTTTGGCGATGCTAGGAGTATTAGATATGCGATATTGAATTTCTAATCGAAGCAAGAATTTTTAATTCAGAGAAAAAACTCTAAACTTATCAATAAACGCACACGAATTACTGGGATTCGAACACGGGACCCTATGCACAAAAGACCGACGCTTTAACGACTAGGCTATACAACCGACAGTGACTGCTGAATTAAATTTTACACTATAGTGTATACATTGTATTCTGTTATGTATTCATGAGATTTTCTTAACTTTTAGGAGTGTTTTTTAACATTTTCTAAGATTTTTTATTTCAAAATGTAATATGTCAAAAAAAAAACATTTAAATACGATTTAATGGAACTAATTGTGGAGAAAAAAATTATTACAGCTAAATATATTATATATTTGAAAAAACTTGAGTATCATACATTAGTTATAAAAATTAAAGGAATTTCCAAATTTGTGCTCGTCTTAAAAAAAGTCTATGAGCTTCAATAAATTGTTTTTGATAATCTATCCTTGAACCTCTTCTGGTTAATTTAATTTGCCACCCTGAAAAAGTCCCTACGACCATTTGGCGCGAATTCATCTTTAATCAATGCGAAAAAGTCAATTTTGACTTTGACAATAAATAACTCAGGACATTGAAGATATGAAATCTTTCTGTAAAAAGTGTAATTCGAGATTCATTAAACAACCCAAATTTTTTTAGTTTTCCAGCAATGCGTCAACTAAAGTGCTGTAATCCTCACTTCTGTTATTTCCCAAAAAGTTTTGTGAAACATTTTTGAAGCTTACCCAAGCTGCTTTTTCTGTGTCGTTCATTGTTTCTTCAAAATTTGCATCCTGAAATAAAGATCGTATTTGGGGTCCATCAAAAATTCCCTCTTTCAATTTCGCATCACTTATTGCAGGGAACTTTTCTGTCAAGTATGCAAAACAATCACCATCTTTATTCAGAGCTTTCACGTACTGTTTTATGAGTCCAAACTTGATATGTAGTGGTGGCAGCAAATATTTGGAAGGCTGAATTAAGGGTGGTCATATAACGTTATGGGAACCTGGATTCAATGCAGATCTTGATGGCCAATCTTTTTTGACATAGTGATTTTTGCGGTCTCTGCTATCAAACAAACATAAATAGCAAGGATATTTGGTGAATCCCAATTGCTGACCTAAAAGAAGTGTTGCGATTTTGAGATCACAAATTTTCCAGTTATGCTCTGAATATTTTATTTTTCCCAATATAATCTGTAAATTTTCATGAGTTTCTTTCAGTTTTGTCGAATGAGCTATTGGAATCGGCGCAAATTCATTCCCAATATGAAGCAAAACAGCTTTAAGACTTCGTTTCGATGAATCGATAGAAAGTCTCAACTCATCGTCCTTATACGTGTTCGGTTTCAATTCATCAACTAAAGCTTTAACATCTGAACAGTATACCACCGAATTTTGATCGTCGTTTATAAAAAATTTCCGGAATTTTTTTTCCCTATTTCGATAGAATGTCACTGATACACCTTTAGCCAACAAATGTTTTTCTTTCAACCTTGACGCAAGTAATTCAGCTCCATCTTCCGGTAAAGCCAAGTCTCGAACCAGATCATTAAGTTCTTCTCGGCTAAACGTTTCAGGGTCTTTTGTTTTTCCGCCAGGTAAGTACTCTTCATCTTCTGAATGTTCTTCTTCCGAACTTTCTTCAACTAGCGTATCGTCTTCTTCTACATCCATTTCTTCAACCGTATTAACTTCCTTGTCACATTCTATTTTTTGTGGCTTAATAGCTGATGAAACATTGGCGTATACAATTTTCTTTTTTGTATTCCAGGTGAACCCGGAAGTATCTGTCATACAGAAATAACAATTCTGTAAACCAGTTGGTGAAGACCATATCATTGGTATTGTGAATTTCAAGTTGTCCTGTTTCTTGTTTTTTTCCCACCGGATTAACATCATGTTACATCGACTACAAATCGTATGTGGAACCCATGCTGAATTCAAATTATTAATTTGGAGACCAAAACATTCTTCATAAATTTGTTTGATCTTATCAGATAACGATCTTCGATTCCTTTCCAAATTGTATTCTCCACAAATGTAACAAAATGAATCAGGACTTTTATTACACAGATGAGAATTACTTCTTGTAATAGTATACTCTCCAGTAGCCAAGTTTTCCACTTCTAAAGAGCTGCAGTCGCTTGATGACGACGCCTCCGAGCCTGCTTTCTCACCCTGACCAGACGCCGATACTGGGGCTCCGACTCCCTGCATCGTAAAGTACTTATCACTTGTACCTGCCATGACGTCACACACGTCGTTAACCCAGGGACTCTGCCAGATGGTTCTGTTGCCCACCGTCACCACGTGGAGGTGCCCTGGTTACAGGCACAAGCAATTAAGTCTTCAGAAGTCAAAAACGAGAGTAAAAAATCCAAAAAAATTACTTTTTTCGAAATTTTGGAGGGTTTGTGTGATTTTTTTACATTTAAAACGGCTTGTGGTCTTAATAAAGTCTCGATTTATATTCAGCGAATCAAAATACATGAAAATCACGCTTAGTTTAGTTCCAAAAAATTTTTTTTATCATTAAAACTGCCGATTTTCATCATTTTTACAGTTTTTCGAAGTTTTCTCGAAATTTTGAGGGTGTAGGGGTCAAACTGACCTCGAATTCGGATTCAGCGGACCAAAATACGTACCCATAGGTAGGTCCGGTCAAATGCACATTCTACTTAATTTTTTTTGTGTGCCGGTGTTATTAAATGGGAACGGATACATAAATTTTAAAAGTACGTTAAGTAAAAATGACGAAATCTATAGAGCAAGCGAAATCTATAATTCACGTGGTCCATTAATACAATACGACTTAATTGTAAAGCGTTGACAACGCTCAGGTAGGTATATTTGTCCAGTACGACTGCTGGCGTCAATAAGTCGGCGTTATACATAAAAAGCTTTACGTACGAGAGGTCTTAGTGTGTACTTATTTTGAGAGGGAAAAAAAAAAAATTTTTGAATGTAGCAGCCGTGACAAACACATTTTCTCTAAAGTCAACATGCCGTTTTGTAAAATTACGACTCCTGTATAATAATTAAAAATTTTCGGGTGAAATTACAATACACTGTAATTCTACAATTAAATTTGTGAAAAAAAAAATTAAAGTTTGTGAAATTTCAATGACTTCATTGTAATATTCATTACAATACTTTTTTTAATTTTACTGAGGATTGTAGTGAATTAAATTACAAGCATTTTTGGTAAATTTTGAACGATTTCTATTTAAAATCAACGTACTGCTTGGTAAAATTACAGCTCGTGTGTAATAAATAAAAAGCCATAGCGAAATTACAATAGACTCTGTAATTCTACAATAGAGTTTGTAAAAACATAATTAAGGTTTGTAAAATTTGAATGATTCCACTGCAATATAAATTACAATATTTATTTATAATTTTACTAAGAATCATTGCAAATTGAATCACAAACATTCTTTGCAAACTTTTATCGCTTGTTATTTGAAATCATTGTACTGTTTTGTAAAATTACAACTCATGTACGGTTTAGACACAGAGATGGTAAAATCACAACTCATATTAGTAGTTTTTTTAATATATCATGCAAGATTACTCAAATTGTGTTGTAATTTTGTATTGACATACATTGGTTTGTACTTTTACCATACCATTGCTTCGTAAAACTATTGTAGTTATACAAAAAATTTTAACAGTGCATGCTCCTCATGTCAACAGTATTAAGGTTAAAAATGTATTAAGAAAAATAAAAAAAAACCGGCCTTTAAAACAGATGAATCTACTAGTAAATTGATAAAGGTCGTGACAGCAATTTTGCCGGATTCTGTTGTTGCCAATTTTCCGTCATCTGAAAATTTATGTCGTACTGTTCAACGCTATAGGCAAATCGTTCTTGCGGCAATCGAAAGAGGTTGTTGGCCTTCAGCTTTTCTAAAAATTTCAGATCATTTAATGTAGTAGACCCGAAGATAATTGACAATTACAAAAACAAATTTGTTTTTTTAAGTTTTTTTTAATTTCTCAAAAACAACTCGATCGATCAACTTCAAAATCTAATCAGCTCTAAAACACAATGAGAAGCGCCGATCGTGACCTCGAAAATCACAATCGGCGTATTCGTTCGCGAGATATCGTGGAAGAAAGAAATGCTAAAAAACTGTTTTTTCGAAAACAATGGCATACAAACGTAATTTTGAGCTCGAAGAACTCGAAAATATATTCACGATAATTTTTTCGAGCTCAAGGAGTAAAAAAATAGGGGGAAGTTTTCGGGCTAGCACGCAAGGTCAACCGATAGACCGGTGTTTTTAATTTATTTGTTGAATTCGAACCATTATACTCTATGCATAACTTGAAATTTCCGCCCTTGCGCCCAGTAGTCCAACATTGGACGTCCTATAGCTCAAAAAGTATGGACACTAGATTAAAAAATCTGAGCATCGGTTGGCTCTGCGGGCCAGCCCCAAAACTTCCCTTTGTATTCAAGCTTTTTGAGCTTGAAAAAATTTTTGTGAATACATAGTTGAGCTCTTCGATTGCCGCAAGAAAAATTCAAATCAGTTAATTAGTTTAAAAGTTATAAAAGCTTCGCATGAACACACACATACACAAACATACAAACATTCAGGCATCATTCTGAAAATGGTCAGAATATTTTCCTAGGACCTCAAAACGTTGACATCTGATGAAAATTCGATTTTTAAAAATCGGGGTGATAACAATAACTTCCCGAATGTTTTAAAATTTACAATTTCCTCAGCGGAAAGTTAAAAAATTCTAAACAAAAACTGTAGAGAATGGATTGATCTCTAAAAATGGATAGACATATTTTATCGATTAATCCAATGTTATAAGAGTTATCGGCCGAAATAGAAAAACCGGTTAATTAAATCAGCCGTAAATCGTAACCGGTAAGTTTTACGAAAAAAGTTAACATAAAACAAAATATGCCAAATTTTATTTTCGACACTAAAGGTTTCCATAACTTTTGCCCCAAAGGGCATAGTTTCTGAGATATCGGCCAAAAATTTTTTTTTCAAGATGGTGCCTGAAGCTCCACCGGAATCTGTCAGAATTTTGTGATTTATACTCTTTAAGTGATCCTAAATCTAAAAAAAAAAAAAAATTAGATATGAAATTTACTACGAGGTTGACCATAAAAAACGTCTATTTTTTCTCCTTCTTGGCTATCGTCCCTATTGGGCCACGTGCCACAAAAACATCTATTTTAGTGACTTAATCGCTGGAAAAAGATATAATTAAATTAAGATTATTTTGATTTTTCATATCCGATGAAAAGCCATATGGAAAGTCGAGGGAAAATTTCCGAATCCTCATTGGTTGACTTGTTATTTAGTTCAGAACGAATGAAAACAAGATCTTTAAATTGTATTGTATACTTCGACCTTGGATATATTTTGAATGATCCGATTCATGCAAAAATCACAGGCAAATTTTTTTGCTGACCAGGGAGTTTGCTATAAAATATATCCGAAGAATTTTTCTGTGTCTTCGTTTATTCAGAAGTTATGAATTTTTCATCATGCTAGTGAGTAAAGAATAGAAAATTGAAAAACAGCCACCTCTTAATACCAATATTAAGAGCTCAAATTTTAATTGGCACTATGTTTCAAGATACTCTGCTGATTATTCAATTAATTTTTTTTTCCGACAAAAAAATAGTCTCTTTATTTGGAACAGTCTAATGTACAAACGGATTTGTAAAGTCCAATCATATTTACTACATTAAAAGATAAAGTATTGTATCAAGTTAAAGGCAATGACGAGGTAGTGTCTGGACTATGGATAATGGAAACTTCTCGAGTATCTCTGCTAATCATATTACGTTTACCAGACCGCCCAGTGCTCTTGCAAACCAACTTCACCAACAGCTATGTTGGAATTCTTGTGTCCGAGTATTTAATAGCACGTCGAATACACAAATTATGATCGTGATCTCAGTTCTTCCTATGCTTGAGTAACCTACAGTTTGGCAAGGCCAGTAATTGTCAATCTGAAAACTAATTTTAGTTTTGGGATGAGAGTACAATGAGAATTAGAAACAATACGGATACGTCAATAGATTTCTAGTTTTTTCATATTTTTTTAATACTAATAGTTTATATAAAATATGTATATATCTGGGTACAAATAAAATCCAAATCATTACTGACCATCCCTAATTTTAATATTTTGAAGGAGCTAATGTGCTAATAAAGCCTTTGTTCTCATTTACAGTCTTTGATACTTTTTTACTGAGGTAAGTAAAAAAAAAAAAAAAAACAGTAATAAATGATTTTCAATCATTAACTGATATTTATGTCTTTCGCGCAATCGTGTGTGTGACTTTCTATATAAGAATTTTATTGGATATTGCTGTTTTAATTACGCCCGTGAAAAATGAAACATTTACAGCCATGCATGACCGTATATAGTTCATACATGGGCATATATAAAGCATAATGGCCATACATGCGCATACCAACGTTTTTATAAAGTTAGTCATAGTCATATATGAATCATATAAGGCCATATACGGCCATACATAGTTATGTTTGACTATATATGATCATGTGTCACGTAACGATTTAATTTATTTAGTATTAATTAGTTAGTAAGTGATAAGTTCAATTTTAAGTTTGAATTTGAATCGTTATGCGGGCATTTCACCACGACGCCATTGTCGAGACAGCTGTCTGCTCGCAATAGGGGCGTATGTGTGCTGCGCCTTGTATGTTCACACGTGTATGACTTAAATTTAATTAATTATTTAAAAATATTAACGAATTGTATTTACTACTTCTAAGTATGAATTAATAATTTTAAGCTATTTGGGCTCCATAATCTGTCAGAATATTATGCCTCATTGATTATTTTGTATTTTTAAATTAAATATTTCAGGTGGGCATTGCGGCGTTAAAAGCATCGAACGCCGGGTGGGAAAAATCGATATATTTTTCTCGAACATTACCACGGCTGATTTAATAAAATAAAATAATTATTATTTAATTAATTTTATGGGTTAAAAAATATATTTTGAGGAAATGAATATTAGGTATATGGAAATATTCATTGACGTATCATTCAGGGTCGGAGAGAATATTTTTAGTATTTATTTATTTATTTATTTAAAGTAAGCGTGGTCAATAGGTGGCTACCGGAAAAACTAAGAAGAGAGATACGGAATCTCATAGAGAGCAGACGTGCTGTCACTATTATGTTTCGCTATTGTGTTTTGTTATACGTTTTTCAATTAAACGAGAAATATTTATTAAATAATAAAGTTTCACCGGGTGATTTCCATTTGGATTTGATCGATCGAGTTCGAGTTGCTAAGATATCATCTCCGACTAAGTATCTTGTATTTTCCTCGTGATCTTTCAGCTATAAATATCAGTAGCCGTTGGTCACCATTAAGAGATCCACATGCTCAATTTACACACCGACGTTGAAATGAAAATTATTTAATTGACTGCCTGAATGATACGTATTGATAATTATTGAGTAGAAAAATTAGTAATAATATTACAAGTATTTTAGAAATTATTATTAACTTATATCTATATACGTTGTGACATTCGAAAATTTCCGGTCCTCGGTGGATCCCACGCTCAACATCTTTTTAGTAATTATTTTCTTTTAAACAGTTAAAAGACGTTCGAATCGGTTGATTAGTTCAAAAGACATCGGCGTCAAAATGTTAAAAAAATAACTTTTTATGTGATTTTTTCCGGATAAGTCATAATATAATGTACTAAAATATGTCCAAAATCATACCAACTCTTCGTCTTTATGGTCTCTTTCGACCCCCATATAATTTCATCTAACTCGTTCTTTAGTTTGAATCATATTATCAACAGAAAAATTGAAAAACACAATTTTTAATATTTTTCTCGGATATTTTATGTGTTATTGCTCGATATGAGTCAACTTATTTAAACCTTGATTTTGATCACTGACAGTGATTTCTGCCTCAATACGTTTATTTCATTGAAAATAATCGGAAATAAAAATTTAAAAACCATTCATCATTAATGATTTTCGATTCTTAAATTTTCAAACTTTAGCATAGAACGTAACTTAATACAGCTTGAAAAGCTCATAAAGAAACAGTTGCATGCAGTAGGATTTTCGAGCTCCTCGAGCTCGAAAACAGCGGAAAGTCATGGGGCTGGCGCGCAGAGCCAACCGACGTCCAAATTTTTTTAACTTCCCGCTAAGAAAATCGATGATTTTCAAAAATTTCAGGAAGTTATTGTTTTCACCCCGATTTCCGAAAATCGAGTGTGTGTGTGTGTGTGTGTGTGTGTGTGTGTTCGCGCGCGTGTGTGTGTGTGTGTGTGTGTACTAATAATCGATTTGGATCGTTCAGGTGGCAATCGAAAGAGCTTGTTGGCCATCAACTTTTCTAAAAATTTCTAATCCTTTGATCATGTAGACTCGATAATATTTGCGAATTATAAAAAAAATAAATTTTTTTTTTTTTTAGTTTTTTAGTGATTTCTCAGAAACGACTTGAACGATCGACTTCAAAATCTAATCAGCTCTAGAATTTGATAAAACGCGTCGATTGCCGCCTTAGCTATCTCAATTGGTTAATTTGTTCGAGAGATATCGCGGAAGAAAGAAATGGTGAAAAACAGTTATTTGCGAATATCTTTGAAATAACTTAACCAAACAATACAAAATCTGATCAGCTTTAGAACTCAATAAAATACGTTGATTGACACCTCAACCATCAAAATCGGTTCCTTCGTTCGCAAGATATTGTTTGAGAAAGAAATGGTGAAAACTGGGTTTTTCCAAATATCTTCGAAATGGCTAAACCGATCGACTTCAAATTATAATCAGCTCTAGAATTCAATGAAACGCGCCGATTGCTACCTCAAACGTCAAAATCGGTTAATTAGTTCAAAAGATATCGGCGTCGAAAAATTGTAAAAATAACATTTTATGTTATTTTTTCCGGATAAATCATAATATAATGTGTTAATGAGCTCCTTGAGCTCGATAACAGCGGAAAGTTTCGGGGCTGGCCCGCAGGATCAACCGACGCCCAGATTTTTTTTTAAGATCTTGAAGTTCAGCTTATACCGATTTTCACACGTTAAGGTAGATTTTATAGATAACCATAACATTTTTCTTCATGATAGATTTTTCTAAGAATTGAGTTATAATTTATTATAATCAGTCAACCAGGGTCTAAAAATTCCATTGGTTCAAAAAATTTACATAACCAGCCTTGTCATCAGCTTAGTGTCTAATTGAATTTATACACTTGTTTATTGGCGATTACCTTCATTAAGGTCAAATATGGGCTCAATCAGTCATTTATTTTAAAAGCTGTGGCTGTTCCAAATTTTCATGATTTCTTAAAAAATTCATTTTTTTATTAATAAAGTTCCTATAACTTCGAAATTAAGACTCATACCCAATTATTACTGATTTTTTTTCAAAGCTGATTTTATAAGCTTCATTAGCTTACTTTAAACTGAATATTTTGACTATTCTTTTTTAAAATTTGTAAGCTTTAATCATTTTTCAATATGGAGAAAAAAAATTCTTTATAATTTTGACTATTAAGAACTTATGCATTAACCATTTTAATCTAATTCTATTAAATTTTTCATGTATCGAATAAAATAATCTCTTAATTTTTCTACTGTTCGAATGGTGAAAATTTTTCGAAGAAGTTTATCTTAAGGATTTTGTCAGAAGCTGAAAAAGGTCCTGTAATAATCATCAATCAATGAATGAATAGAAATTTCAACAACAACACACATAAAGACAAGGCGCGCGAAACTAGATAAAACTTTTGGTCGTCCACGCCGTCTCGCACGGACTGAATGGGAACTGCGCTTTCCGGCTATGTCCACTATCTACAGGGGCTACTTCCTGCCTGTTGTCACTTATGCAGCAGCAAGTTGGAGTGACTTATGTGGAGTAGAGGATTGGAAGGCTCTTAGAGCCCTGCAACGGCGAGCTCAAATAACGATGACGTCTTCATACAAGACGGCATCGTATGAGGGACTTTGTGTAGTTGCGGGGGCAGTGTCCATTCAGCTTGTGATTGACGAACGTTGCACCCGTTATAATCTTCGCACTGGTAAACGGGCAACCCTTGGAACCGTGACCGTGCAGCTAGATGACGAAGAAGGCCTTGTCTCCCTAAGAAAAGAAACCATTGGCAGATGGCAAGAACAGTGGTCCACAACGGACAAAGGACGAATGACATTCAACTTCTTTCCCGACGTTACTGAACGTCTAGCGAGCAAACACATTAGCCCTAATTTCTGGCTTACCCAGATTTTAACCGGTCACGGCTGTTTTAAGGATAGACTCTTCAAGTACGGACGTGCAAAAGATCGAATATGCCCCCAATGCAACAAAGGGTGGGATACCGTTCAGCACTTACTGCTAAAATGCACCGAGTTCGAGCCTCAGCGTGAGGTGCTCCAGAGCATAGAAGGGTGGGTCGCGGAGTGGCCACAAATCGGGCGGGTTCTTGCCTCATCCCCAAACTTCTTTAAAATTTTCAATGGTTTCAGCATGATTGTCTCCACCACAAGCTCAGCAGCCAGTTCCAACACCGAGAGGAAGGAGGAGAAGACTACTAGATCACGGTTCAACTGGCATCCACCCAGTTGTTGTCGGAGCATCTGGGCATAGGTGTGCAGAACTTACGATTTGTGAGGACTCTGTGCATCCCGGGTGTCAGTCCAAAGTTAGGTGTGCGTGTGAATGTGTTAAAGTATGGACGAATGAATGTGAATAAAACTGGGCATCTTCTCAGGGAGGCAGGGGAAGAAACCACGTTCCCTCTTGACCAAGTGATATGTTGACCAATACATGAAATTGGTGCTATCGGCAAATCCATCCAAGCCGGCTAAAGGAAACCGAAGCTAGGATTTGATGGGAACAGACTCGTAGTGGCTGTTGGTTCGGCACCCACACGCAAAGGATCTCTGATCCTAAGGGTTATAATATCCGCCAATATTGAGCTTGCTCAATGTTTCGCTTTATAATATTATGGTAGAAAAGAAGAGATTTACGCAGCGCGAGTATGCCCAAAAGGGCGAGGTCTCGGCTTCCGGTCGGTGGAGGTGGACTTAGGTTCCGTTACATTAATTAATTGTCCATTCTAGATAGCCTATTTGAGTGACCTGAGTCTGGAGTGTTTCAGTTAGTATTTGTTCGTATTTTTTTTAATAATATTTTACCCACTCTTTTCCATCCGTAGAGTCGAGTACACAGATATACATTTGGTTTATGGATTCTATGAAGTTACCTACTGCTGCAAACCAGTTATGGTCAGTTGCAGTCTCTTTTTTATACAGTTCAATTTGGTTCTTAAAATATATTAAGGGGTATCTATCTTTGTTCATATTCATTACTCTAACTATCCAGCCCCATGTGAGCTCTCAGGCATTGTATGCTAAATCGATTTTATTCGTCTCATATTTCACCAGGTCATTAGAGATTGTACGTTTGATGCATAAGATCTTTTTATAAAATTCTGTAGTGACACAATCGATTTCAGCCGCGTATCTGAGGGCCCACATAGGTGCTGCATACAGAGCTATTGATGATACCATACTACTGAACAGAGTGCTAATACATTAAAAGTTTTTCACTTTAGATTTATAAATAACTGAGATAACTGTGCCCATAGCAATCCTAGATTTTCTTATTGCGTTATTTAGTGCTTGACGACCACGGCCAGTCGATGATATCGGTATACCTAAATATGTAAAATTTGACACTATCTCTATTTCTTTTGCGTTGTAGTAAAATTCCAGTTTTCTCGGAATTTTTCCCGCCTTTCTACAGTACAAAATTTTGGTTTTTGATTCATTAACGCTTAAACCATTTAGTTCGCAATATTTTTGTACAGCTTTTAATTTTTTTGCTACGTCAGCTTTATTGTCTGCAACGATTGCCAAGTCGTCCGCGTTCAATAATAACAGTACATGAGTTAAAATATTTAAACTAGCACCATAGAGACCTTCTTCACATAAGATTTCCTCCATGTCCGCAATAAAGAGGATGAAAAGAATGGGGCTAAGGATTTCTCCTTGTAGCACTCCTTCTGTTATGTTGATTTTATCCGTTAGTCCATCCGGGGTTTTTATTCTAATGAAAGCTTTATCATACAGGTCTTTCAGTATTCTTATCTATTTTGCACTAACTCCTATCTTTAGTAATTTTGTCCACAAATGTTTATGTATTATTGTGTCGAACGCCCGTTTTAAATCTACAAATATGATAAATAAACAGCCCTTTTTTTTGTCTTAACTTCGCGTGAATTAGCTCGAATAGTATGTAAAGGTTATCCATGCAACCTCGATTTGCCCTGAACCCAACCTGACCATCTGCGAGAATTTTACAGTTTTCTGCCCATCTATACAGTCTGTTTGCTAATAGAGAAGTAAAGATTTTTGTGATATGATTTACGAGAGAGATACCCCAGTAATTCGCAGGATCTGTTTTGTCTCCTTTTTTGTATATCATTGTTTAGATTATACTAGCCCAATTTTCTGGGACCATTTCTTTACGAAGAATTTTATTAAAAAAATACAAAAAATAGTATTCCCAGTTTTGAGGGCATTCGCGATCAAACTCATTTACAATCTTGTCATCTCCCGGTGATTTTCCTTTTTTAGTTGACTTGAAAATATTGTTTAATTCATATATATTGAAATCTGTATCTAAAACCGGGTCCAGAACCCCCGTGTATCAATTACTATCCCGTTCTACTGGTTTAGATAAGTTCTTATAAAAATCGGCCCATTGTTTGCCGCTTATTTATGGGAGCACGTATTTTTTTACCCGGTGTTTGCCGATAGTTTTCCAAAACTCTTGGGAATTTTTAACGTTATTGGCATTTTTTATTAGTTATTCGAAGTAGTTATTACGTTTAGAATCGAGTAATGTTTTGTACTGCCTTAGCGTCTCGCGGTATTTTTTCCTATCTAGTTCGTTAAAATTACTCTTTCTATATATTATTAGGTTTCGATTCACAACTTTTTTTAACTCAATACTTTCTTTATCTAAGGTTGCTTTACGCTGACTCTCACGCCATATATTTTGCGCATTAAATTTAATTTTCTCGCTTCCTTAGTGATAAACAGGCATAACTTGTTCTATATTTCATCTATCGATTCATCATCAATATCTAGTCTAACTAGTGGTGACCAACTCATGTTTTGTTTATATATAACTACTGTTGTTGTCCCAAATGAAACTTATTTGCTTGCTCTGTATCAGAGTGGTTTTGTCTCCATTTTTACAATTTAGGATAAGATTAATCGGAAAATTATTTGAGAAAGTGATTTTGTATAAAACTTTGAAATCTTCTGTTTGTTCTATTCCTGGGGTATTTGTCCACGCAAGGTCAATGATACTACTTCTGCTACCGTGAAATGGTGGTTTTGTCAGGCTATCGCTTTCAGACTTACCGTTAATTATTATAAAGTTATTAGTGTCTATAAAATTATCACTGCTTTGCCTCTTTTATTAAGTGTATGGTCGGAGAAAGTGCCATCTGCTGAAAGTTTTGTCCTACTGAATAGTTCTTCTGGCATTTTGGGCGGTTCACCAATCCTTGCGTTGTCATCCCCCATTAAATATATTGCTGTTGCTAGAAATTGATTTGTGATACTTTCTAGCGCATCGCTAAAATTGTTTAAGTTTTTGGAAAATTGGTTATCTCCTGGTCTGAGGTAAGTGAAACCGACTATAAAAACCTTATCCTGGTTGCTTATATGTATAAAGCAATTGTTGCCGGAGATGTGTACTATAGTTTTTATGAGCTTTTTGTTTATCAGCAGTAGGATTCCGCCGCTCGCGCGCCCTTGCACATTTTCCCTAGTTGCGTCTGTCTAGGTGTCCCACTTCGTTCCCTCAGTAGTCCAATTTTCCACTAAGCAGATAATATCGTGTGATCCTAAATCTGTATTGGTTTAGAAATTTTTTATTCCTCTAATATTCCATAAGATTAAACTAAGAGAATTGATTTTTAGTTTATTTTCCTTAATATCGATTGCATTAGAATTTGCCGATTTTTACTATTTTCAGGCGGATGTGCCGGTATTAGTTTCTGGACGTTATCGTCCCACATAAGCCAGTTGCCATCTATGTTTACTTTATTTCCATAGAATTTTACAGTAGCTCCAGTATCCTCCTTTGCTTTTGCCACTTTTCTAAGGTTCCACATTTCACTTAGTTATTTTTCCGTGAAGTCATTTTTAATATATATTTTGGATCCTTTTAAAGCTGTTTTTTTGTTTAACATTATTGCTCGTTTGTCTTCTTCGCTTCATACTGTAATCTTGTACACATTTTTTTGTTTTCCCAACACATCCAGCTTACAATACAAATTGTTTAGAGCGAATTTTGAAGTCATTAGATCGTTTACTAATTGGTTACTATCATTTAATTCATTCGTTGGTGGTAGACCTTTGATTATCAAATTTAGTTTTCTTACGGATCTGTCTTTACTTTCTTGACGTCTCACAAATTCTATTAGTTGGTATAATTCTCTACTATGTGAAGACGATGTAGAACTTTGTTGGATTCGTGCTGTCAACTCGTTCACCTGGTTCGCTTTGAGGATTTTCAATTCTTTATCTAGATTTGTTTGTTCCATTCCCATACTATTTTTAATAATTATTCAAATATATTAGGATTACAAATAAGTTTCCGCCGTTTTTTAACACAAATTAAATATTTATTATAGAAGAACGGTAATATAAATTTATTTAAAATATTGCCCATCACTTGCAACCACTTTTTCCCATCTCTCAGGCAGCATTCGAATCCCACGTCTGAAGAACTCCTTGTCTTTTGAGGCTATCCACGAATCAACCCAATTTTTGGTATCCTCATAAGATGTGAACCGCTGCGCCGTCAGAGCATGTGCCATGGACCGGAACAGGTGATAATCGGACGGTGCAATGTCTGGTGAATACGGCGGGTGGGGTAACACTTCCCAATCAAGTGTTTTCAAGTACTTTTTCACGGGAGCCGCAACATGTGGACGAGCATTGTCATGCAGAAGAATAATTTTTTCGTGTCTAGAATAGTATTGAGGGCGTTTTTCCTTCAGAGCTCGGCTCAATCTCATCAATTGTGTTCGATAGAGGGATCCAGTAATTGTTTCGCTCGGATTAAGCAACTCATAATACACTACAATATTCGGTTTTGCTGTTGATGTTGACGCGTGGCCAGGTAATCCCCATGATTTTCTTTTTTTTGGATTGTCATAATGTATCCACTTCTCATCACCAGTTATGATACGATATAAAAAACCCTTTTTTTATGTTTAGCTAGCAGCATTTCACTTAAGCATAATCGGCGTTCAGTATCTCTCGGCTTTAATTCGTACGGAACCCAATTTCCTTGTTTATGAATCATTTCTCATGATTTTAAACGATGTGAGACTGCTTGCTGAGTGACTTCTAATGTTAGAGCAAGTTCTTTTTGTGTTTGAGATGAATCTTCCTCCAATTCTGCATCCTCGTAAATTTTTGGCCTTTCACTGCGATCTTTGTCTTCTACGTCGAAATCACCGTTTTTAGACTTTTGAAACCACTCTCGACACGTTCTCTCACTCAAAGCACCCTCACCATATGCTCCTACGAGCAATTGATGCGCCTCAGCAGCAGATTACTTTAAATTAAAGAAGTAAACTAATATTTCCCGCAAATGACGCTTACTTGGATCAAATTTTAACATTTCCAACTTATAAAAATTATATTTTACCTATATAAAATCAATGATATTAATAGGTTATGTTGTTCTTGAATATCCAAACTATTTTTTAAGCCGGTTATCATCTGTGTAAGCTAACCGAAACTCCGTGCCGCGCCATCTACAATAAAACGGCGGAAACTTATTTGTACTCCTAATAGGAGAACCAATGCAATAGCAAAATTTCGGTTAACGAGTAGTAAGATAAGAAATTTCATTAGTCTAGACGCAAATATAGGCATGAAAATTAAAGCTTATTTGAAGAGTTTTCAGATGAATTTTATAGAAAGTTGATGAGTTATAACATTTAAAAAATGTCGAAGAAGAAATAAGTAAAAATATGAATTTTTGACATTTTGAAAATTTTTTAGTGCTATAACTTCTAAACTAATCGACTGATTGAGCTCATTTTTCAACTCCATCAAGGAAGTCACTCACGGAATATGTATCACAAGTTTCAAGGTGATCGGTCTAAAACTGTGGTAATAATCAAAGTGACAACCTGCATAAAATTAGTTTTGATAATATTTTGAAAATTTTTAAATCCATTTATCTATGAGAAAAAGTGGTCAAATCAATGAGCTGCGTAGTGAAAATTGAAGGCAATCGAGCGAGCTTTCAGATAGAACAAACGAAAATTAGCTATCTCTTTCCGTTTTAGTGTTACATCCAGTTGAATCGCTAAGCAATTTTTTTTTTTTTTAAATTTCATTAAACCATAACTACTAAACTTTTTGGCCGATTTGGCTCATCTTCGAACTAATCCAAGGTAGTCGTCAATAGAATAAATACACTAAGTATCATTAAGATCGGTGTAGAATTGTGGTTGCTATCGTTGGAGAACAGCGCGTTATATCATATATATATATATATATATATATATATATATATATATGATCAATCTGAGTGATTCGGTGCTAAGGACCTTTTTTGTAGAAAATTAAATTTCCTATAAAATTCAAATTTACATTTTTTCTGTAAGTCTTGTTATTTATGAGATAATGAGAGAAAAAACAAGAATTCTATGAAAAAATTTAGTTTAGCGGTCCGTACTACCCCACCTGTATGAGTTACGGCTTCGCGACAATAGGCACTTTTGTAGAACATTTAATTCCGAAGAAATCCAGACTTTGGGCGAGATGATATCATAAAATGCCGCGATGTTATTCTATTCTATAATAAGCATGAAAAATATATAAAAATATGTGGCACAAACTATTCGTCATCTGAGTGGTTGAAACTAAATATAGTATACATAAACGACACAAAAATATACACAAAACGACATGGTAATATATCATAAGCATACAATATATCTTTTTTTTTATTATTATTCGTCTTAAGTTCAGTCTTAAGGCGCAATTTCATGCTGACGCTTAACGGCGGCGTCAAGCGTCAAATGTCACCCGGCATGATTTCGACTGGAGCGCCGTCTTAAAATAAACCAACCCTGATAGCCACCCTTACCGTAAGTTAACTACAAGCTACTGCCGTAATTTAAAGGTAACTTAAAGGAAAGTGTTGGAGAGCAAGCAGTTACCTATAAGTTACCCTTCTAATTGTCTGTAACTTTCTATTTAATTTGACTACAAGTGTTACTGTCAGACAATGACGTTAAGTTGATTGAAAGTTTCACTTCGAATTAACGGCAAGTTTTTCTAGCAAGTTACATTCAAGCTACTGCCGTATTCTGAAGCCAACTCAAAGGAAAGTATTGTCCTGCCAAGCTTACCAGAAACTTTCTCGTTAAGTTAGCCGTAAATGTTTCACTACAACACTTGTAGAGTAATGTCTGGCTATCAGGGTAACGTCAAATAGAAAGTTGCACTTGCATTGTAAATACCTGTATCATTGAGTAGCTGAAAGCGGTTAAATTTGACTGCAAGAAGACTGTATGTATGTTTATTAAAAATTGACTGTGGATTTTGGTATTATGATATATGTTATACTCTTGTATTTAATTCTTAAATTAAGGCAATATTTTTTTAATTATTCATAATTAATATATAATAATATGAAGAAGTTAGTAATTCAACTTATATTTTTCTAAAAATTAAATTCCATTCCATAATAGTTTAGATAAAAATACTTTAGTTCTATTTTTGTATCCCAAACATAGTAGACTCTGAATAAAATTATGCTTCCAAAAGTTACGTTTTTCTCCTGCTCGATTTTTTCTGTCCAATAAAGTCTTAGGGAAATACAAATTCTTTATTTCCTTAATTTCTAATTAATCTTATGATTCACTTTGAAAAGTTACCCTTTCTCCTAGACCGTAACTTAATTCAATGTCTACTGTACGTACACTACGCAATCCCTAATAGGACAAGTTTACTTACAAAAATTTCATTGAATTATTCGTCAAATTTCCGTCAAATTCTAACCTTTCCATTTTTTACAACAATTTGTATACAACTCGCTATTGAATTTGACGTAAATTTACTGCCCAAATTAGAATGCAAATTCACATCAAAAGTTGACTTTAAAAAAGTTGTCATCAATATCCAGGCAAATTTTATGTCAATTTATTGTTAATTTGACTTGAAAAATTGTTAAGTATTTTTTTACCGTCAGATTGTGTTCAATTTTATGTATAAATTTGCTTCCCTTCTGAAATGATAAGAATGAACATTACCGACTTTTTTTTTTGTAAAAAGTTACCTTTAAATTGAAGAAACATTAACCGCAAATTTTTAATTTTTGCTGTCAAATTATCGACAAATTCAGGCAGCAAATTTCAGGTAATTTCAACATAAAATTAGCGTTAATTTCAAGCTAAAGTGGCTATTAGGGATATATGATAGATGCATTATTATTATTGTTGTGAAATTTCGCAGTAGAGTCATCTACATTTTCGTACAGTCGCATTATTTGACTTTTCATAGGGTGCGTTATAATATATATAAACCCCCACTTTTTTTCTACGCCCAATTTACCTCTCCACATACTACAGAAGCGTTCTTTTCCGGACTGGACTTCAAGCAGACAGGCCGTGTAATATAATTTTGCGCTCAAGTATAAAAGAAACCAAAATGGCTGCCCGTATTCAAGCATTATTGGACACATTTACCGTAGACGATGAGATTACCAATTGGGTTCCCAATGACAATACTGTGTAAGTATTTCCTCACAAATATTGAATTAAACATAACAATTTTTTTTTAATTATTTTGATAACTGGACAGTTATAAATAAATTGCTTTTATAATTTTTTTTCCGGTGCTACATAAGCAATTTGTTTTACCAATTAGTTTATAACTATACATTCATCAATGAAATTTGAAAAATATCAGTCTTTTGTTAATTCAGTGTCATAATTAAGTGCATATTAAAAGACTACTTTTTATAAATCAACTTAACAATGTTTGTTGAAAATAATGGTCTTAATAATTAAATTGAAACATATATTATGAAATTACATCATCATATTTCATTTATATGTGCTGATTTCAGGGAGCTCATTGGATTTGTGGACAAAATCGAGGGCACTAAGAGAGTACCGGTATCAAAAGGAAGCACAGTTACAACACTTCTTTATAAGATTATTGTCAGCAATGGCAGTTCCAGCAAGGTGCGCGAACTTTTCTGGGGGCCAATGGCAATCGACAATTCAGCTAAAATTCGTGACCGAACAGTAAGTTCAAATTCATGAGAGTACATGAATCTAACCTCAAATTTAATTCAAAATTAGAAAAAAAAAATTATACAGCGGTCTTATATAATTTCACTTGTGATTTATTAGCTTTTTTAAATCAATTTTAAAGTGATTGTTTAATAAATTCGTAAAATTTTTTAATTACATTTTTTAACTAAAAAATTTAGTTAAAAAATTAGTTCCAACCGGTTTCACAATTAATTTTCTCTATTAATATTACAGATTATTAAAATTAGCCGTGGAAAAACTTCTCCAGGAATTACCACTTTTAACAACCCTTATGAATGTATTGGGCCCTTGGAGTTAACTTTAAATAATTCATCTACAATTGAAATCATGAAAGAACTCTTTGACGAAGTCGTCGATGATAGTCCAATCGAAACAGTATCGTTGATCAACGCTCTAAATTATAATAAGAAGATGTGTAAGTATTTATACTATTGATATTGTAATATTATCTTTTCTATGAATATATTATTAATTTGATTCCCTGTATGTTTTTTTCAGATGTCTTAGGATGGCTTAAACTTCCGTTCGGTCCGGTTACATCATACGGTAGTACATACGGCAGTGGTGTAATCATCAACGGTAATAATCGGCTGAGGGTCCAAATTGCCAATTACGTGGAGAATCCACAGATGACCAAAGGCGCGTATATCAAAGTTCTGTGCGAAAGCTCCATTGATTCAAGTAAGTATTTATTATTTTCTAATATCAATTAACTTTTAGTAAATCAATGGAATGTCGAGTACTTTGTTTAATCTGACATTTCAATATTTTGTATCGTTGCTGTAACCTAGAAATTATAGTTTGTAATTATCATTATAACTCATAATTAGTTGAAATTATTTTTTTATTATGAGTATTTACGAAATCATATTGATTCTTTCGATATAGGTGAAAATATTGATTTTTTAAAAAAAGGTTTTAATCAAAAGTTACGGGAAATTAAATATTCTTCGATAAATGTATTTTATAATCTTTTTAGACGATGAATAGAATTGCCACTAATTTTTTTTCATTTTCTGATTACAGAAGGAATCTCTTTCCTGATGGTACGCAACAGCAGTGATGTTACTCTTGAACCAGGTCAAGAAGTCATGACTGAGGCAGCTCTTTGCAAAACAGGATTCATTACACCCAAGCGAAGCTCAGAAGATGACCAAGGAGGCGTTCCAAGAAGGCAGTTTGCACCTTTTGCTTAATAGTCTAATCCCATAAGTCAACATAAGTTTTATCTACCCGCCCTGGTGAAAATTTTTCGAAATTTCCTCTGAAAAACTATGTTCTAAAGCTCTAAAGACTTTTTTAGAGTTATTCAGAGAAAAGTCTGAAAATTTCTACCAGGGTGTTTATAAAGTATGACTTGAATATGCTAATTGTCCTTTATTAATATTGTTGACAGTTTATTTTTTTTTTTTTAACATTGTAATTTTTCAAATAATTAATGATTACTAATCATTATTCTTATCTCGCGAAGTAAATTTTGCTATTTGTTTCTTCATTTGTATCGTCTAGAATCACTTACTTACGCAATTAACATTTGACTTGTGGTAAATTTCTAATGGAACGCAAATTTCCATATTTAACTCAGTTAAAAATATTTACTTTTTCTTTTATTTTGCACGTTGCACTGTAAAGTGTTAAATTAATGTTTTATAATCTTGATAATAATTTCCTTAGATATAATTTATAAAATATTCAGACTGTTGCCAATTAACCCAAAAACTAAGTTTGTAAAATCTTTTATCCTCTAGAGTAAAAGTTGATAAAACTGACTTGATTATTGACTGTATGTAAGACTGATGTACAAGTGTCACTTAAAAACGTTAACTAATTATAATAATATATTGTATTCTGTAAACGTAATTTAAGACAGGTTAAGTTGATTAAGTTTATCTAAATGTGACATATCAGTTTCACTTTAGTACGTTAACTAATTATAAAAATACATCATAATTATATATTGTACAAGAAATAATAGGTCATCAAATGATAATAGTATTGTATTTTATCAGTATTTTTCTTTAAGTATTCAGTAACTATTTAATTTAATAAACTATATGTAATCTGAATAATGTTAAGCTAAATGTTTATAATTTTAATCTAAATACTGCGCTGAAAATTGTGATACTTAATTAATAGGAACAAATTGTAAGACAATTATGCTACATAAGGACTGTTATATTTAATTGGTAATAAATAAAAGTCTGATATAATATATACAGTGGATTTTATAATATACATTAATTGATATAATAATATATATTTCTTTATTCACCACCAAATTATTTTGATTAAGTAGAATTATTTATTTAATAATTACAATTAATAGAAAATTAATAGAAAATTTGAGTTGTATATGTAAATTTATATATCTTTTAGATTTAAAAAAAAACGCGGGTAAATCGGAATACTTAATAACCAGAGGTGGCGCTTCCTAAAAAAGACACCAGGTGGAGGCATAACAGCGTTAGAATATACGGAAAATATTATATTCGCGGTTTTATGTAATTGTATTTATTACGTACCCTAATAGCACAGTATGCTTGAGCAAAAGCTTACAAAAGTTTCGTTTAATTTTTCGTCAAACTTCCGTCAACTCCGGACTTTTCCATTTTTTACGACAATTTGTATACAACTTGCTATTGAATTTGACGTACATTTACTGTTCGTAAGTATATTTTTACCGTCAAATTGTAGACAATTATATGTATAAATTTGATTTTGTAAAAAGTTACCTTTAAATTGAAGAAAAATAAACCGTAAATTTTTATTTCCAACTTTTGCTGTAAAATTGTCGGCACATTCGAGCAACAAATTTCAGGTAATTTCAACATTAAATTACCGTCAATTTCAAGCTAAAGCGGCCATTACAATATTTCCATATCTTTTGTTAGATGTATCTTCAATCTGTCAGATCATTAACCAATAAATCAGCCAAACACGCTCTCATTTGTTAAATTTCTTTATAATTTCACGTCTTTGACAATACGTTTGTGCATACTGCAGACGTATCTATTTTATAAATATTAAAAGTAATAATAAATCATCAAGATAAGTTTATTATTTGCTTAACTTAAGCCTATTCTGCTGCAAATAAAAAGTAAACTTATTTTTTACGGTATTGAATTGTCAGTTGGTATTATAATATCGCATAATATTATATTTAAATTCGGTACTATACCGAGCCACGAAACGTGATAGTGCGTCCACTTGGAAGTGATAAATTAATTAGTGGTAAGTTGATCATATACATAAAGGCATATTGTAATTCCTTTTTTTGTATAATTGTTTATAACTTTTTTTTTTACAGTATTTGATTTCTATTTGTACATTTATATTTTTTTTCTACTTCTAGGTGGAATCAGTAACACTGACTAAAACAAATTACCAAATTCAGACAGATTTTTGAAACTAAACTTTCAAAAGGATTATAAAGGAATAATAACAATTCGCAATATTATATCATCTACATCATCCGGATGAAGTTCAATGATGTTACATGAAAAAGTTTCAATGCAGTTATAATAAAAACTGATACATACTTAAAACTATAACTATAACTAAAACTAGAGCCATAACTATTACAATTACTGTTACTGTTGTTAATGCTATTTTCTACACACTTCAGTTCAGTCATAAGTCTGTAGTTGATTCCTGTATTTGTAATTCAACAGTTGCAGTAACACAGTAATTAGTAAACCAATTATAAAATAAATAACAAAATTACCACACATTATGAATACTACCAAAATCATATGAATACAGAAATACTAATGAGAACCAAAGGAATTAACTAATCAATAACAAATCATAATTACAAAACTGAACAACACTAAAATAAGATAAATAACCAAGTATAATATAACCACAATAACATCAAAACTTTAAAATCGATGTAAAACAACTAAATTGAATTAAATATAATACAGAAATTTTATGATAAAATTGCGAGTTTGAGCAATATTGAACATCTTCAAAAGGATTTTTAAATATTTATTTTTTATTATAAGTTTAATACCAGTTTTTTTTATTCTTAATGTTGGGAATGATTATGAAATTTTTCGCTAATTAAGTAAATGTATTGTTTAATTTGAATCAGTATCTCCTTTCAAAGTATTTATATGTTTGTATTTTCATTACGCAGAATTAAATTGTATAATAAATAAAATTCATATAACTCAATACTCTTTACTCTTTTAATCTTCATTTCTTAATTTTGTAGTCATTAAGGATTCTTTTACTTCTAAGTAATTTCACAGGTAATAATTTTTTTAAAATTGTTTAAAATTTTTAAGTGACAATGGGTCGAAGAAAAATCGTACGAACGTCAGCTGAAGAAGAAGACATTAAAAGAGCGCGTAATGACAAAAAAAAAGCAAATAGATGTAACAGACGTAATATGAAAGAGAAAAAAATACATTGTCATAACGACGTGTCTCATTTGGATAATTTGAATTCACAAAATGTTGATGACATTATGCAAAATGTTGCAACACCTGAAAATACATGCCCTCCCTTAAATTCTACTGTTTATGATATTTTAAATAATATTGAGAATTTTCCATCAACATCAAAAGGTACATCAATATCTAGAATCGCAGAATTCGAAAGTCGGAATCCTCATCATATGTTTTCTTCTTTTTCACCTTCTGTTTCTTCCGTCACTGAAGCTTCTTCTACAATAACTAATTCCTTAATATCATCACACTTCGATCACAATTATTGTTATTCACCATCTCCAGACTGTATTACGTCTGATAATTCTTTTCAGAGAAATGATGCATCATCTTTTACGTTTTCGAAATCTCAAAATCAATTTATTGACCATGATTATTGTCGTCCAGTGTTTATGGAATCCACGATCCCGCAATATTATTTTGATCATGATTACTCGAGAGCAAATAATGCAACTCTTTCCAGTACTATATCAGATAACGAAAATTTGAATCATAACGTACCTGCAGATCGAATAAATGTAAATAACGTTGACAACATAAATATAGTTTCAGAGCATTGCATAGGTGAAATGATTGTGAAGTGTCGACATTGTTCTGCAAAACATTTTACTGCTGAAAAAGTTGCTAATAAATATAATTCTTTCAATGACTGTTGTTGACATGGTGAAGTTAACTTAGGCCTTCAACGAGATACTCCCGAATTATTAAAATCTTTGTTCTCAGGAACGCATGAGAAATCTAAAAATTTTTTTGAATGCATTCGAAATTTTAATAATTCGTTCTCTTTCGCTTCTTTTAATGCTAATTTAACTGATTTGTCATCCCAAAGACGTGGTCCGTACTGCTTTAAAATACAGGGGCAAATCTATTATCAAGTAAATACTTCATTATATCCATCTCCTACTGAATCTTCTTATTACGGACAATTATTTATCGTAGATGCTAATGAAGCAGCCGAATGTAGATCTACGCGGAATATTAATTGTGATGTAGATCTTCTGAGAGCAATTGACAGTACGTTACGACAACATAACGTTTTTGCAAAATCATATCAGATGTTGAAGGATGTTTTGCAAGATAATTCTACAATCGACTTAGATGGAAACGTCGTTGAACCTGAATTAAATTTGATTTTTTCGTTAAAACCCGGTATGGATGACGATATAATTTCCAGAGGGTTAATGAAATTGCTGCAGTTTTTTCAACTACTGCAGATGGCGAAATCCCTAAATCATATATTACCGTTCAAAATAAGACTACCAAATCTTTGCAATTTTTAAGCACTATGGATCCAAATACTGAACCTTGGGTCTATCCCCTTTTCTATCCATATGGCAATCAAGGATGGCACAAGTCTATACCTTATCAATATAAAACAACTCGAACGGTAACTCGCGCCGACTATTACAAATATCAATTGGCTACCAGAGATTATTTTAACGTCTTTCTTATGGGGCGATGTTTAACACAACAATGGGTTGTCGATAGTTATGTTAAGATTGAGAAAGACAGATTGAACTATTGTAAATTTAACCAAAAAAAATTGCGAGCAGAATCTTATCAAGGTTTAATTGATCATTTACGATCTCAGAATACTAATAATAATACAAATTCAAATATCGGGAAAATTATTATTTTACCGTCAAGTTTTTATGGATCACCACGAAATATGATGCAACATTATCAAGATGCAATGTCAATTGTTCGTCAGTTTGGAAAACCTGATTTATTTGTTACTATGACATGCAATCCAAAGTGGCGGGAAATTACAGAAAATTTATTACCAGGACAAACAGCATCCGATAGACCAGATTTAGTTGCACGTATTTTTAATATTAAAAAAGATGCTTTGATTGATATGATTGTAAAACAGCATCTTTTTGGTCAAGTAGCTGCTTACAATTGAGTCATAAAATTTCAAAAACGTAGTTTGCCGCATTTGCATATGTTAATAACATTAAAATGTGGTTCTAAAATAACAACACCTGAACAAGTTGATAGATTAATTTCTGCAGAAATTCCTAATCCTATTGGTGATCCAATTTTATTCGATATTGTTACAAAAAATATGCTACATGGTCCTTGCGGAGATTGGTGTTTGATCAAAAATGTTTGTTCAAAGAAATTTCCCAAATATTTTCGAAATGAAACGACAATGGATGGTAATGGATATCCTTATTACCGTCGTCGAAATGAAGGAATTACGTTTTCACGAAATAATTTCGATTTTGATAATCAGTATGTTGTACCATACAATGCTACCTTATTAAAAACTTTCAATTGCCATATTAATGTCGAAGTTGTATCCTCAATCAGAGCTGTTAAATATTTATATAAGTACGTTTACAAAGGCCATGATAAAGCAGGAATAACAATAAATAGAAGTATACCGAATACTAGAGTCCAATCAGGAGAAAAAGAAAGTCATGCATCCCCTAATTCTCATAATGATTCTAATAATTTGAACAACATTAATGATCGTGACGAAGTCCGTAATTTCGTAGATGCTCGCTATGTTGGTCCAGTAGAAGCTGTCTGGCGCATTTTATCAAAAAATCTACAGAATAAAAGTCATGCCATAATCCGCCTACCAGTACACTTACCAAATGAACAGAGTATCACTATTAATGATGATTGTAACAATGCCGAACTTCAAGAAGCTTTACAAAAAGGATCTATGTTGATAGATTATTTTAAATTAAATGAACGTGATCCAAATGCTCGCCAATTTACATATGGTGATATACCATGTCATTATGTCTTCAAACGAGATGGAGTGACAAAAATTACGAGTTGGCAACCACGAAAAAAAAATCTTAATTTTATTGGTCGTATATATTCAATTAGTCCTGCTGAAGTTGAATTATTTCATCTTAGATTATTATTAGTTCACATTAAAGGTGCCAAAAGTTTTGATGATCTCAAATCAATAAATGGAATATTTTGTGATACTTTCACGTCTGCGTATTTAGCAGCAGGACTTATAGAAGACGATCAAGAATGGAGAAAAACTTTAAATGAAGCAATAATATGGATGATGCCACGACAATTACGTTGTTTATTTGTTCGTGTGTTAATTTATTGTCAACCACTCCGACCAGAAGAGTTATGGAATGAATTTAAAGGATCTATGTCGGAAGATTATACTATGCGTTTTCGAGTAGGGGTAGGGGAAAAAAAAGCATACATTAATATTAATTCTATGCTTAATCGTAAAGGTTATAGTCTTTCTGAATTTCCCAGTATGATTCAAATTACTGAAATTGACGAAACATTACTAGATAATATATTATTGCAAACCTACGACCAGCATGATCCACAAACGCTTTATGATAAAATTAATGTCCGTCAAAAAGAAATTGTTGATTTTATTCTAAATTCCATTAATGGCGAAAGCATTTCTAATCCTTCTAATTGCATCTACATAGATGGACCCGGTGGATCTGGAAAATCTTTTATCTATACAACGCTTTATCAAATTCTAAAGAGAGAAAAAAAAGTCGTATGTACAATGGCTTACACAGGCATTGCAGCAACTCTGTTACCTAACGGAAAAACTGTTCATAAAACATTTGGGTTGCCTGTACCAATCTTCTCCGATTCTTCTTCACGTATCAAACCAAATTCTAAACATGGAGAATATTTAAAAAGTGTTAACGTTTTTATCTTAGATGAAGCTCCAATGTCGCCTAGATATGCTTTAGAAATAATTGATCGTACCTTACGTCATATTATGAACAACGAAATGCCCTTCGGAGGCAAATTAATGATTTTAGGCGGTGATTTTCGCCAATTACTTCCAGTTCAACCATATGCGACTCGAAGTGAAACTGTTAATCTCTCTATCAAATTTAGTTCATTATGGAATAATTTCCGTCAATTTTCATTAACACAGAATATGCGAGCATTACCGGAAGAGATTGAATTTGTGAACTTCTTACTAAATATCGGTGATGGAACTGTTAATAATTTGAATGATGAAATAATTCTCCCTGACTCGTGTATTATAACAAATAATAATGATATTGTAGAAAATGTATACGGCAGAATAATCAGAGACAAGCGTTATGATCAACTTATTTCAACTGTCATTCTATCAGCTAGAAATTTAGATGTGGATGAAATCAATAAGAGAGTAGTTGAAATTTTGGATCCATCTACTGAGAAAATTTTTACAGCTGTTGACAGTACGGAGAATTGTGACAACGGGAACATGGATGATACAGTTTTACCAGAATACTTAAATACTTTAAACCCACCTAATTTTCCTCCATATGCACTCCAATTACGACAATACGCTATAGTAATGTTAATTAGAAATTTAAACTTGAGCGAAGGACTCTGCAATGGAACAAGATTAATGATTTTGGAATCGGGAGTAAATGTTTTGAGATGTAAAATTTTAACAGGAGACAAAGCAGGAGAGATTGTTTTTATAAATCGATTGACATTATATTGCGAAAATACATATTATTTTACTTTTAAAAGACGGCAATTCCCTATTAGAATAGCATTTTGCATGACCATTAACAAGGCCCAAGGTCAAACTTTTGAGACGATCGGAGTCGAACTTATTAGAGATGTTTTTTATCATGGACAACTTTATGTTGCCTTTTCGAGAGTGCGATCTTGGTCGGCATTACAAGTCTCTTTAGCTCAAGATAAGAACGATGAAGTAGTCAAAAACATAGTTTATAAAGAAATTTTCTCATAAGCTCCTATTCTCGTTGATTTCACAACACGTATTATTTAATAACGCCTTTTACATGATCTTATTATGGAGCGGTAGAATGAGAAAAAAAACTACATATGTTAATGCCTAAAAATTAAAATAATATTATTGAAGAAATTTAAATACGAAATACTACTAATACAATACGAAGTACTATTATTACTCGGAAGTTGATGGTGATAATGAGGGTGACTTTCTTTAGTCTTTCAGGAATAATGATGGCGACATCATTACTCCGGGAAGATGAAGAAGTCCACCATCTCATGTCATCGTCAGGGCTTGAGACCAACCGAGCGCGTCCCCGGGTGGCGGATAGGGGAATGGCCCAGACGACTACTCCTGTCGATATCATCTCTGATGATTTTTCGCGTGGAGGAAAGTCTGGGTTAGTGAGATCCATAGAGAGTTGCCACCGGTGTAACAACTGGTGTGTGACCCTGGAAAGAATCACCGCGGACCACTCACGAGGAGGTTCACCTCGTTAAAAAAACCAGGAGGAGTAATACCTCGTTAAAAAACCTTGGTCCATCTGGCTTCGGATGGTAGCACCTTGTGAAAGCCCCCTGCTAGGGTTACAGCTGACAACGGTCCTGAAGGCGGATGAGAAGATCTTCTTCCAACGGTGGATGGGGCGGAAGAGCCATCTTAGGTCACGTATGCCAGCGGGTGCAGTGACGCTGCCCGAAAGGGATGTGCGGAATGATCTGTGCTGCGCAGCATACGTGGTAACTCCCGGCGTCAACGCGCCGCACCTATGGGAGCACTAGGAGCCGATGACGGAAGAGTGTGAGCGACTGGAGTAGATGCCTATTCCCGCTCTTATAGTTAAAAGCTGCTGAGGCAATAGGGGTAGCTGCAGCGGTGATTACCCCCCTACTTCCTGAGGCAATCGCGATTGGAGACGACCTTTTGCTCTGGAGTCCAAATTCAACTTATGATCAACCTAACTACAACTTCACTCAACGAAAACAACGGAGGAAACTCAAGACTGACAGAAAGTACCACGACCCTATTGGCCGGGACATCGACGCCAGCTCACGCAACTGAACCACGCATACAGCACACTTTTTCTCGGGACGCTGCTATAAGCCTCGAGGACAACAAACTGGGAGAACTCCAGGCGCTTATCTCAGAGACAATCAACATAATGAAAACGAAGCGCACTGTCCCCATCGAAGTGACGAAACACGTCAAGGGGGCTCTATCACTCCTTCTCGAGTCACTTGCGCACCGTAAAAACTGAAAGGATGCGCAGCGAAGTCTTACGCTCGTCGAGGTCAAGGAACGCCAAACCTTACTAGACGAGGTGAAAAAACGAGATGAGCTTTACAGCCAGGCACGAACGCCTATGACGACCCCACTTCCACAGAGGAATAAGAAGCGGCCGCTGACCAGCCCTCCCCAAGGCCCTGAGGAACGTGTCTTCAAGGACGCAGATGGCAGCTTTACCGTAGTTTCTAGCAAGAGAAAGAAGCAGCGCACCGCTAAAACCGCTGATGCGCCACCCGACAGCCAACTTGCCTCCAGAGAAACAATGTACTGGAAGCAGAACCTCAACACCGCAAAACCAACAGGAAAAAGCTTCCTACTAAACGGCACAACGCAGTACTAGTTACTACTAAAACCTATACAAGGTAAAACTTATGCCGACCTACTGAAAGGTATTAAGGCCAAGGTTAACCCAGATGATCATGGCACATACATCAGGTCGATACGTGAAACAAAGGATGGCAACATATTGCTTGAACTTGACCGCAAATCTGGCCGCAACTCAAGCTTTACAGAATCCGTCAAGAACGCAGTTGGTTGTGACGGCGCTGTACAAGACCTAACCCCTATGGTCACGGTCGAAATCCGCGATATCGACTCGACCTCAACTGACGCTGATGTCCGCGATGCGCTACTTCGTGATTTAGGTACAACAACCGGAGTGAAAAGGATAGGACTGTCCAAAAATGCCAATCGAGGACAGCGAATAGCCTTCGTCGAACTCGACGATAAAAGCGCGGAAACCCTTCTCAACACCAGTCGTATCAAGATTAGCTGGATAATTTGCCGAGTCAGACAGCTACAAATGCCTTGGGTACGGCCATGCTTCAAGTAGGTGTAACGGCCCCGACCGCAGCAAGTTATGCTATAAATGTGGCAAGGCAGACCACAAAGCCGCCTCTTGTAGTGAAACACCACACTGTGTCCTATGCGCCGCAGCTGAAGGGCATAATATAAATGTGGATCATATTCCTGGAACTGGACGCTGCGCTATGTATCGAAGTGCACTTAAAGGTGTGCTCATCAATCCACGATGATTTCTGTTCTCCAGGGAAATCTGCAGAGAGGCTGGACAGCTCAAGCCTTGCTACACCAGTTTGTCTACGAACACAGGGTTGATATATGCATCCTGTCGGAGCAGCATTCTAGTATATCAACTTTCCGATAACTCTCAGACCTTTCCGGCACAGCAGCTGTCTGGATTGTTAATCCAGACATACACGTGCTAAATAGCGGACGCAGTCATGGTTTTGCCTGGATCAAAACCCCTGGTCTCGCCCTGTTCAGCTGCTACCTATCACCAAACGAGGGAATTGCTACCTTCAGGCGCAAACTTGGAGAACTCGAGGATACTGTTAGGCGGGCAGAAGGCGAAATCATCATAGCCGGAAACTTCAATGCTAAATCAGCGGAGTGGGGTATGGACTGGTGTGATACCAGAGGAAACGAAGTTGCAGACATGATCGCACGCCTTGATGTCATAGTCCTCAAAACGGGCAACTCAACTACCTTCAGAAGACCTGGCTACCGCGAGACTATCATAGATATTACCCTCGCTACACCGAGCACTGCTGCCATTATATCCGCGTGGGAAGTCCTGGAAGCATATAACGCCAGTGACCACCAGTACATTCTGTTTACGATTGCCAACACTATACGTCGCGATTTTTCTGTTAGACCACCGCAAAAAAGATGGAACTCCAGGAAACTGGATGAGGGAAATCTTATCAAGCATCTTGCGGAAAAATGGCAAGCCCTTATCCCGGTTGCAAGTACATCGACAGAGGCTGATACGGAAGTCCTAGTGGAGAAAACAATGAAACTCATCAGTGAAGCATGCGACGCTGCAATGCCACTCAAAGCAGCCCGCAGCCGACGTAAGCCTTATTACTGGTGGACCTCTGAAATTGCCGCACTGAGGAAGAAATGCCTTCTACTACGACGCAAAACTGTAAGGGTTAACAGCAGGTACCCATACGGCCAGTCGGGCATCTTTACCACCGAGTACTTAAAGGCAAAGAAAGAGCTACAGAACGCGATCAAGAGCAGCAAACGGCGTAGCTGAAAAATCCTATGTGCTGCACTGGACAATGACCCATGGGGACGTGCTTACCAGATAGTGACAAAAGGCCTCGGCAAGCAGTGTCCGGTGCCCCTCATGGAACCCGAAGCCATCAAAAGGATAGTTACAGATCTATTCCCACAGCATCCAAAAAGAGCAACGAAGGAAATTAAGGGAACCAAAGAGATTCCACTGTTCACGGTCTCAGAGCTCCAAATGGCTGCCAAAACACTGAAATCGGGGAAAGCCCCCGGACCTGATGGCATCCCCCCAAGTGTCATCAAAATCATTGCAGAGAAATGCCCTCAGGTACTGCTGTCGGCATACAACGTCTGCCTTGCAACAGGTACCTTTAGCAGAAGGTGGAAACGGCAACGCTTGGTGCTACTAGATAAGGGCAAAGGCCCGCCCATCACATCTTCATCGTACAGGCCCTTGTGCATGCTAGATGTTGCCGGAAAGCTCCTAGAAAAACTCATCAAAGCGCGCCTCATGACAGCTGTCGCAAGGTCTGGCGGGCTATCAAGTAACCAGCATAGCTTCAGAAAGCACCACTCGACGATAACGGCAGTGGAGCAAGCCTTAAACATAGCTAAGAGTGCGTGGGTAGGGAGCCACCGCTCCCGCAAGGTGTGCGTCCTCCTTACTTTCGACGTCCGGAATGCCTTCAACTCTGTAGGGTGGGAAGGCATTCTTGAAGCTCTGAAGTACGATTTCGGGGTTGACGAATACATTCAAGACATCGTGGATAACTACTTTCGGAACCGGAAGCTTGGGTACGTAACAACTGAAGGCCCGGGCGAAATAGAAGTAACAGCTGGTGTTCCTTAGGGTGCTGCTCTTGGCCCAGACTGCTGGAACATACGGTACGACGAACTGCTACGAATGAATCTTCCACAGGATATGGCCTTAGTGGGATACGCAGACGACATCGCTGGACTTGTCATTGCCAGCAGCGTAGAAGATGCGCGTAGTAAAATTGACTACCTTGTCAGGAGATTTTTTGGTTGGCTGAAGCTGCACGGGCTGGAACTAGCGACCAGCAAGACAGAAATAATAGTGTTGACCCGCCAACGATGGTTCGAGAAGCCCTTCACAGTAGAAATCGAAAATGCAACAGTCGAGGCCAAACATTCCGTAAAGTACCTAGGTCTACAATTAGACGAAAAATTGACATTCTGGGAGCACCTCTCGAATACAGCAAGTAAAGCGAGTAGGGTTGTGGCTAATCTGTCCAGGGTTATGCTTAACACAACGGGACCCAGATACACCAAAAGACGCCTTCTTTTAGGCACAGTACACTCCATCTTGCTCTATGGGGCCGAAATCTGGGCGGACCAACTACGTCACGAGCAATATAGGCGGAAATTTGCGTCAGTCCAAAGAAGAGCGGCACTTCGGGTAACCTGCGCATACCGGACAGTATCGGAAGATGCGGTATTAGTTATCGCGAAATCAATACCGATCGATCTCCTAGCGTCCGAGCGGAAAAGACTCCACCAACTCTGGACTGCAGGCGAAAATAATGCCGAACACAGAACAGAAGAAAGGAAGCGAACCATAGAAAACTGGCAACAGAGATGGCGGGACTCCAACACAGGCAGGTGGACCGCAACGCTGATTCCTAACCTAAATATCTGGACAGAATGCCAGCACGCAGAGACGAACTACTATCTTACTCAGTTCTTAACCGGTCACGGCTTATTCAACGCGTACCTCCATCGGATGGGACTACAGAACAGCCCGGAGTGTACGTACTGCCCAGGTGAAATTGATGATGTGCAACACACATTCTTCAGCTGTGAGAAATGGTCCACCGAGAGAACGGTAGCCTGGAGAGTGTTTACTGACGCGCCAAGCCCCGACAACATCATAGACCTTATGATCAAGTCAGAAGAACGCTGGGACGCGGCGACGCAATTGACAGAAGACGTGCTTAAGGCTAAAAAAGCAGCTACTGCCTAAGGGCATTCCCAGGGCCAGACTGAAGTAATGCGGAAGCGGTTTCCAGTCAGGCCTCCCTCGGTCTGTTTTCCCGGCGAGGGACAGAAGAGAGAGGATTGTTTTTAGTGGGTAAAAATCCCACACTACCAACTCCATCAAATCTTCAAATCCCCCTTGTCGTTGGTGTCTTTCGAAGATTTTTTAACCTCTCACAAAAAAAAAAAAAAAAAAAAAAAAAAAAAACTACTACTACTACTACTACTCTCGGAAGTTGATGGTGATGTTGAGGGAGACTCTCTTCATTCTTTCAGGATATTGATGGCGACATCACTGTCCGGGAAGATGAAGACGTCTACCATCTCATGTCATCATCAGGGTTTGAGTCCAACCGAGCGCGTCCCCGGGTGGCGGATAGGGGAATGGCCCAGGCGACTACTCCTGTCGATATCATCTCTGATGATTTTTCGCGTGGAGGAAAGTTTGGGTTAGTGAGTTCTATAGAGGGTTACTACCGGTTTAACGACTGGTGTGTGACCTGGAAAAGGCTCACCGCGGACCACTCAGGAGAAGCTATACTCCTTAAAAACAGAGACGGGCGTGATGTTTAAGGTGTTGAATTTCTCTATGATGGAACAACGAAATCAAGAAAATTCGTTTACGGGGCAGAGGAGGGATGCCTCAGCCGCGGCAGCGTCAGGTGGGTCAGCAGCACCTGCGCGGTCGACTACATCCAGCGACTGCTTGACGCCCTCGGTGGCCCACTTGGCCAAGGGTAACCGTACTGTCGACACGACAAGTCAAGTGAAGGCCAGGTTACAGCTCCTGGGAATGAAATGGCGGAGAGTCTTGCCATAAGAGATTCGGCGATCTTTAGCGAGGATTCTGGACTTCAGGATCTACACGAGGTCCTGAAAACGACGTTGCGGACGATTGTCAAGAAGAGGACGGTAGCTTCTGAGGTTACTGCGGGAGTGAAGGAAGCAGCGGTAATTTTAACAGAGCTTCTGACATACCGCAAAACATGGAAAGATGCGCAGAGACGGCTTGCTCATGCTGAACGGAAGGATTGCGAGAGCCTGATAGAGGAAATTCAGCTGAGAGAAAAACTGATTACAGAGGCAACCCGACCATCTACGCCAAAAGAGAGGAAACCTCTCGGGAGCAGAAAGGCAAGGAGATAGAAAGTCCCCCAAAGGGACCAGAGGAGTCTGTCTCTCGACAAACCAAAGCCCGGTACGCAGACGTTATAGTGGGACAAAAAACCCCTCACGGCAGCACGGCTCCAATAGGAAAACACCCGTTGTCGTCACCTAAAGAGGAAGAAAGAGTACCAAAGAAGACGAAAGAAAACGGAGGCCGCGAACCCAATGATAATGCATTCATCTTAGTCGAAGGGAAGCGGAAAAAGAAAAAGCGGAAGACGAAGGAAAAGGCTGCGGAAACAGCGGGCAACGGGAATCAGGGACCGAGACAGGATGGGACAGCAAATGGACCAGCGACGGAACGGACCACAGCATCCAAGGAGGCCAAACAGCAGAAGAGGCGACAACGGGCAGAGGCCGTTTTGATCACACCAGGTGAGCCCAGATCGTCTGGAGAAGTTTTGAAAGCACTGCGATCGAAACTTTCCCCGGAGGATCTTACTACTAGTGTAAGGTCAATAAGGACAGCCAGGAAAGGTGGTCTTCTTATTGAGTTCGAGGGATCTGTTAAAGATCGCTCTGCTCTCGATAAGAAGATCACCGAGGCGGCTGGTGGAGTTGATGCGGTGCGCCATCTCGTCCCATCCACTACAGTGGTTATCGACGGGCTGGACGCTGCAACAGCAGTTGACGAGGTAAGGGCGACCTTGCGTCGGAGCATCAATGAAGGTGCGGACGAGCTCAAAGTTAATATAACTAAATCCAATAAATGGGGAGCTGTCCGTGCCTACATTGAGGCAAGATGCACTGTCGCCACTACCTTAGAGGCCTTGGGTAAGGTCAAAGTGGGCTGGTTGGTCTGCCGTATTCGCCGCTGGGAACGGCTTGATCGATGCTTTCGCTGCCATGATCTTGGTCATTCGACCAGATCATGTAAGGCGTAGGTTGATCGGTCGAGTCTTTGCTGGCGTTGCGGCCAGGTGGACCATCAGGCCAAGACCTGCCCCCATCCACCACGCTGCCACCTCTGTGCGGCAGTAGGAGACGAGGGATCTGTTGACCACATAATTGGTTCGAGGCAATGCGAAACTCATCAAAATGGCTAAGGTGCTGCAGGCGAATCTACAACGATGCAGAACATCGCTGGATCTACTCCTGGCACGGAGACAGGACTGCACAATGGATATTGTTCTGGTTTCAGAGCAATACCATTCAGCGTCAGGACCAAATTGGTTCTGTGACCCCTCGGGGACAGCGGCAATTTGGATTCCGGACCTAGGGTCTGTTTCCGTAAAAGACAGTGGATCCAGGGGTGGTATTGTATGGGTAATTACGCTAGCGATCACCTTCGTGTCGTGCTATTTTACTCCCAACGAGCCTATCGCTGACTTCCGAAAGAGGGTAAATGAACTCGAAAGAGTCGTTCGCAATCTTGAGGGAGAAGTTGTAATAGGTGCTGATTTCAATGCGAAATCTACCGATTGGGGGATGAAGTGGACCGACACGCGCGGTACTGAGCTCTTGGACATGATGGCCGGTCTCGATCTTGTCATTATTAATAAGGGAAACACTGCAACTTTCCGCAGAGTGGGCACACGTGGGTCAATGATTGACCTCACCTTTGCTACTCAGCGGATAGCTGCGGTGATCTCGGACTGGGCCGTTTTGGAGGAGTTTGCGGCTAGCGATCATCAATACATCTCGTATACGGTACATGATCTACGGGGAAACCCTGTGATTGTGTCCCAGCGATCAATGAAGCGAGTAGGTTGGAGGGTTTCGAGGCTGGATGAGAGTGCTTTACAAAAGGCAGTCTCGGACAGCGTTGAGACCTTTCCCCCTTAATCTGCTGAGACGCGCAAAGATGTGGAGATGATTGTTGGCCGTACGATGAAGGCTATCGTCTTAGGCTGCGACGCTGCGATGCCTCGTCGTTCCGCGAGCTCACGCAGGAAGCCAGCTTACTGGTGGACTGATGAGATCGCGCTGCTCAGTGCTGAGTGTTTGCGTCTTCGGAGGCAAGCACTCAGGATGCGAAAGCGTGATACTGGGCAGCAGAAGAACGAGGAGTATAAAACGGCGAAGAAGCGACTGGTTATGGCGATCAAGGATAGCAAAGGGAGATGTTGGGAGGCGGTCTGCGAAGAAGTAGATAATGATCTGTGGGGTCTTGGCTACCAGATTGTTACTTGAAAATTCATGGGTCGCAGTCCAGTATCACCTATGGAACCTGATGCGATGCAGGAAATAGTTAATGTCCTGTTTCCGGAGCGCGAAGATCGAGACAGTCCAGTTGGGACTATATCCGATGAGGAGTGTCCACCTTTCTCAGCAGCTGAACTGCGGGTAGTTGTAAAGAATCTCAAAGGAGGAAAGGCGCCGGGCCCCGGCGGTATCCTCGTTGAGGTATATATAAGGCCCTCCTCCCTCAGCACGAACAACTGCTTTTGAGTACTTACAACTCCTGCTTTTCGGTTGGAGTTTTTCCTGCACGATGGAAGCTGCAAAGGTTAGTCCTGTTGGACAAAGGAAAAGGTCCGCCTTTTACTCCTTCGTCCTACAGGCCACTTTGCATGCTAGACGTAGCTGGGAAAATCCTCGAATCGTTAATTCGAAATCGACTGAGAATTGAAGTTACGGATGCCGGTGGTCTATCGGAAAACCAACATGGATTTCGGCTGGGTCGCAGCACAATCGGTGCTATTTCAGAAGCGCTTTCATTTGCCAGAAGAGCTTGGACGGGAAACCATCGATCCCGTCTAGTATGCATTATGATGACATTCGATGTCAAAAATGCATTTAATTCGGCACGATGGCCGGATATAATGGAAGCGCTTCGGAAATTAGGTCTGTCCGAGTATTTCATTCGGATCATTGACGATTACTTACGTGATCATTTTTTGATCTATTAGACTACTTTTGGCGAGATGATGAAGAAGCTGAGTGGAGGAGCGGCTCAGGGTTCTCTCTTAGGACCGGAACTCTGGATCATCCTTTACGACGCTTTTCTACGTCTAGACCTACCGAGTGAGGTGATACTGGAGGGGTTTGCTGACGATGTGGCGGCACTTATCCTTGCGCGTTCTTACGAGAGTGTGCAAAGATTAGCAAGCCTGGTCGCGACCAAAGTGGACGCTTGGCTAAATGACCATGGTATGGCATTAGCTAAAGCGAAAACTGAGGTTATAGTACTCACAGCCCAGAGGTGGTTTTCGAGTCCTTTCCGTGCTCTCGTCGTGGATCAACACGTCGAGAGTAAAAGTTCTCTGAAATACCTTGGGGTGACGATCGATACGAAACTCTCGTTTTGAGATCAGATTGTCAGTGTGGCTAATAAGGCGGCAACGTTGGTAGCAAACCTTTCTCGGTTGATGCCGAACGTCGGAGGACCGAGGAGCAGCCGTAGACGAGCTCTCATGAGTGTCTCAAACTCGATAATGCTTTACGGAGCAGAAATCTGGTGTGAGTCACTTAAAGTAGAGAAATATTGTCGACGACTGGCATCTGTTCAACGGAGCGGCGCGCTGAGCATAGATTGCGCTTACCGAACGGTTTCGGAAGCAGCCGTGATGGTCATCGCGGGTGTGATTCCGATCGACCTTTTAGGGTTCGAGAGGAGACGCATCTGGGATGTCCGTCGTGCTAAGAGAAGAACCGTTGGAAAGAGTTAAGGTTCGGGAACGCGAGGAGACCCTGAAACTCTGGCAAGAGCGATGGGAATCTGCGGAAACGGGACGTTGGACATTCAGGCTCATTAAACGAGTCCGTGACTGGATTTCATGGAAAGAAGGAGAGGTGGATTACTACCTTTCCCAATTTTTGTCCGGTCATGGCCAGTTTAATGAGTACTTGTATCGCATGAGGATCCGAACCGATCCTTATTGTCAGTACTGTCCACAAGTTGTCGACTCTGCCGAGCACACTTTCTTTTTCTGTCAGCGTTGGTCTGAAATACGGCTGCGCTTTCAGGAGGAGAGAGAAGTGCCAAATGCCGCTGACCTGGTGATACCTTGGATGTTGGCGACGGCAGACAACTATAAGACGATGACAATGTTTGTAAGAGAGGTCCTGAAGGAGAAGAAGAGGAAAGAGATAGAGTGAGAAGAAAGACAGCGACGGAGAGAAGAAGAGAAGGACTAGTACTGCGAAGTAATGCTTGCGCGGTCCCGCAGTACTAGGTCCGAAGAGGGAAGGGAGTGAGGTTTTTAGCTGGTAGGGCCCCCAGGGATACAGTTATCTTAATGATACATCCTTGGGGGAGGAGTCCGGCACACGGAGGGCAATATGCATATGAAGAGCAGTTTATGCTTTTCATATGGGTATTGCCTTCTACGGTGCGTAATAGCATTTTTCCCTCACCCTCTTCCAAAAAAAAAAAAAAAAAAAAAAACTACCACTACTACTATTAAAAATTTTAATTACATATTCTTAGCGCGAGACCTTAATTTCACTAATAAAATCCACACATTCAAAACCCATGTTCGAGTCACCCGGTTGTTTTATTGCAATTGTTCTGTCCCGCTTGTTTTTCAGATTATATTCGATTAATTTTATGAATATACATAAATATCGAAAATTGTACATAATTTAAATTAAAATCATCACATCTTATTATAGAGCGTTAAAAATAAGAAAAAAAACTATATATGCTGATTCCTAGGAATTAAAATAATAATATTATTAAAGACATTTCAATACGAAATATTACTAATACAATACAAAGTTATATTACTACAACTGCTACTACTCGAAATTTTAATTGCATATTCTTTGCACGAGAACTTAACTTTACCAAAAAAATCAACACATTCAAAACCCATGTTTGAGTCACCCGGTTGTTTTTTTGCAATCGTCTGTCCCGCTTAGTTTTGACATTATATTCAAATAATTTTATAAATATACATAAATATCAAAAATCGGACACACTTTGGATCAAAATCATCACAATAGTAATCGTATAATATTCCAAATAATTAATTTTCTTCAATGAATTGGTAATTTACAATGCTTAACAGAATTTTATAATTTTGAATCGAATCTATATTTTTTTAACATTTAAAATTTTTCTTCGATCACTTAATTTTTTTATTTTTAGTAAATAGTTCTTTTTCGAAAGTGTTAATATACTCTTAAAAATCCATGAATAGATGTTAATGAACACTGATTTTTATCTATGAAAACATAATTTTTATAATTTATATTTTCATACTCATTTTATTTATACTATTCGACGACTTAAATGTGTGATCAAGCGATTTAAGAAAGAATTCAAAATCAATTTTTCGTTAATTAATGCAGATAAATATAATGCTATAAACCAAAAAACATCATATTTAATTACTGCATATCGTTATGTGTATTATTCGTAAAAATCCAACATTACGCGCGCGCTTGCGCGCGGCACATAATCTAGTAGAAGTTTTAAAAAGAAAAACCCAAGTTTACGTGTATTTTAAATGAAAAATCTTTACACGCTGTGGTCGAGTACTCAATATTAATATTAAGGGCTCAAAGTCTCAGATAATTTTTTGGGGGGTATTTCCAACTAAATTTCGGGATGGAAGCGAAAAAAAAAAATAGTAGTTTCAAACGAAGCAACCTAATATATATATATATATATATATATATATATATATATATATATATATATTAGGAGTACAAATAAGTTTCCGCCGTTTTATTGTAGATGGCGCGGCACAGAGTTTCGGTTAGCTTTCGCAGATGATAACCGGCTTAAAAAATAGTTTGGACATTCAAGAACAACATAACCTATTAATATCATTGATTTTATATTGGTAAAATATAATTTTTATAAGTTGAAAATGTCAAAATTTGAGCCAAGTAAGCGTCATTTGCAGGAAATATTAGTTTACTTCTTTAATTTAAAGAAATCTGCTGCTGAGGCGCATCAATTGCTCGTAGGAGCATATGGTGAGGGTGCTTTGAGTGGGAGAACATGTCGAGAGTGGTTTTAAAAGTTTAAAAACGGTGATTTCGACGTAGAAGACAAAGATCGCAGTGGAAGGCCAAAAATATACGAGGATGCAGAATTGGAGGAATTATTGGAGGAAGATTCATCTCAAACACAAAAAGAACTTGCTCTAACATTAGAAGTCACTTAGCAAGCAGTATCACATCGTTTAAAATCATTAGGAATGATTTATAAACAAGGAAATTGGGTTCCGTACGAATTAAAGCCGAGAGATATTGAACGCCGATTATGCTTAAGTGAAATGCTGCTAGCTAGACATAAAAAAAAAGGTTTTGTACATCGTATCATAACTGGTGATGAGAAGTGGATACATTATGACAATCCAAAAAGAAGAAAATCATGGGGATTACCTGGCCACGCGTCAACATCAACAGCAAAACCGAAAATTCACGGAAAAAAACTTATGCCGTGTATTTGGTGGGATCAGCTAGGTGTAGTGTATTATGAGTTGCTTAATCCGAGCGAAACAATCCATCGAGCCCTCTATCGAACACAATTGATGAGATTGAGCCGAGCTCTGAAGGAAAAACGCCCTCAATACTATTCTAGACACGAAAAAATTATTTTTCTGCATGACAATGCTCGTCCACATGTTGCGGCTCCCGTGAAAAAGTACTTGGAAACACTTGATTGGGAAGTGTTACCCCACCCGCCGTATTCACCAGACATTGCACCGTCCGATTATCACCTGTTCCGGTCCATGGCACATGCTCTGACGGCGCAGCGGTTCACATCTTATGAGAATACCAAAAATTGGGTTGATTCGTGGATAGCCTCAAAAGACAAGGAGTTCTTTAGACGTGGGATTCGAATGCTGCCTGAGAGATGGGAAAAAGTGGTTGCAAGTGATGGGCGATATTTTAAATAAATTTATATTACCGTTCTTCTATAATAAATATTTAATTTGTGTTAAAAAACGGCGGAAACTTATTTGTTACCCTAATATATATATATATATATATATATATATATATATATATATATATATATATATATATATATATATACATATATATATATATGTATCTAAATACACATATCAACTTTTGAACCAAATGTATTTTCTGAGAATTTCCTTGCTTTCTCAAGTCCAAATAATACTGTAGTAATTTTTTACACTTATTAGATTCTACTTGCAGTCTGTTATCGTTTTTATCTTCAGAGTGTATTTTGTAATATGTGTTCATATTTACTTCATCTTGCGTATCTCCACTCTGAAATAAATCTTCATTACAATTTTCTATGTCTCCGTAGTTAAGTCCACGAGCAGCAGATGTTCGCAGTTTTTTTAGTCTTTGTACGCTTATCACCTGTCATTTGTTTGAATTTTCGATTTTTCGTAATTGCACAATAGATAGAGGGCCCTTTGTCACTTGAACAATGAATTTTGTACAATTGTTGGTTATTCATGAAACAATGGAAAACATCAAATTTATGCTTTGCAGCATAGTCATTATTTTGACAAAGACCATACAACACCCAATGACAGTGTTTTTGTTTCTCCTTATGGTTCCATAAATCCTAAAATTACAAAAACACTTCCAGTCAAACATGAGTTTCTTTATATTTGTATGTCATAAACTATTCTTCAAACTGTTTTCTTCTTCTCACTTGTCAGCATTAATAGTCATTTGTCTAATTTTTTTAGGATAAATTATTTCAGATTCGTTTTCCGGAATCTGAAAGTTAGATTTATCAGAATGTATTCCAACATGTTTTCCGTTTTCAGGTTCACTATCATCTGCAGTTTCAGGGACATCATCACTATTTTCGTCTAAAGATCTAGTTTTATATTGGCAGGTGGGTTCGGAGTTACTTTCTGTCCGCTTTGTCCTTTGATTACTGAAAAAACTGTCTGTCTTACAAGTTTCTTCATCACTTCCGGTTGCTCCACCGGTAACATTGTTAACATGAGTTTTTTGGTTCAACATTGACATGTCACGGTCAATGTTATGTTCTCTAGCACTCTTATAAGGCTGTATCGATTTTTCAATATTGTCATCGGAAAAGTTGAAGACGGTTTCGTTTTCTGGTGTTTTCTCAGGCGAAAATCGATCTAATGTTTTCTCCTCATAACCTCTTGAAATACCAGAATGATGGTCGTCTCGGTTGTTGAGTTTCAATTCCTGAGGACATTTAGGATTGATCGTTTTTAAAAGTGCAAATTTGTTCGCTTTTTCAACTACGTTGCTGCAGATGTAATCCTCTATACTCTTTTTCCGTGTCATTAGAAACGCCGTCTTTAGATTTTACTTTCAATTGGAAAAGTGAAGGTTTCTTTTGACCATTGATAATGTCAATACTGTCATTATGAACATTTTCATTAACTGTCACTGTTTGATGTTCTTGATCTATATTATGTTTCACAATATCGTGAGTATCCGTAGTTTTATTTTGTTTCTTGTCTTTTATGTTTTCAGAACTTGCTCTCAATATTTGCGTTAGAGGTCAATATTTTTTCATTTCTGTCAGTTATTATTTCATTTTTATTTTTTTAATTTTTTCCAGAACGTCGAAGTGTCCGCTGAATCTATGGCCGGAAAAGAGAATATAATAATATTTATCAATATGATGTGATGGGACTTCCAAGGAGGTAAATGAACGATAGCCATTTCCTGCTTTTTCCAAGAACGAACGTTTTTTTTATATAGTTGGACATATACTCCTAGCTCAAAAAGAGTACCAAAATGACCTTCGAATTCATTATTTTTGGATAATTGAATTTATCAGCGAAAGTTTATACTCTAATTGCAATGCAAGAGGCGTTCAACTGTTCCGAATAATCATTCCAATTTCTAAGAACATGATGAAGAATTGATTTTCTGATGATTTCATGTTTTTCTTGACGTTTAAATTCGAAATGGGCGAGAGATCGAAATAAACAGTTCCCGTCACTGTCTATAGATATCTTCATGAAGTTTTCCAAATTTTCAAGTTCGCTGGCATTCATAACATAGTCGAAAGATCTTGCATTAATATAATTATCTTCTGCAATTGACCAAACTAATAAACAGCTTTTTGAAAATAGACTAGCCGTATTTTTTGTTGCACAACTGTAATCTTTCCTTGCAACTCTTTCTTCTTTAAATGTATTCACCGAACTTGCTTCTTTCTTGTTCTTCAATATTACGTCAGGTTCAGTAGCATTACTTCCCTTACCACATGATTGATTCTTATTCCATTCAGAAGAGTTGCCTTCTTTTTTGTCCAGTTTTGTTTTCACGTAGTTAGTCATAACTTTATCTGACCATAAGTAAATAAGACGCGATTATAATTTCCCATTGCACTTCTCTCTCAATTTTTTTGCGATCTACAAATTCAAACATTATAACTCCATTACTAACAGTTTCCTTATCTTTTCATTTCATTTTATCGCTAACTAAATAACTCAAAGTTTATAGCATATTGGGCATACATAAATTATTATTTACATCCCGGGAAAAAAAGTTTTTATACGATCATATATAAACATATATATTCATATACAATTTATATATAATCATATAAGAAATATATAAAAATCATATATGATTACATAAAAACTTATATGATCTTATAAGAATTCTTATACTCTTTTGAGGACGTTATAAAAATTGATATGATTTTATATAAAGTTATATGTGAGTTTATAACGTTACCAGATCAAATTTTATAAAATATATACAGTTATATATGATTATATAATAACTCATATGATCTCATAAAATCCTTATAACAATTTGTATAATCTTATAAAATTTTTATAAAATTCCATGTAACTTGATAATAAATTATATATAACATCATAAGATTATAAGAGCACGTTTTAAATGGTTATACATAACCATGAATGTTCATATATGATCATATGAAATCTTATATGACTTTATAAAATTATTATAAAAATTCAGATAATTAATAAAAATTTATATGATTTTATATAAAGTTATAAATAAATTTATATAATTGCAAGAGTTTAATGAAATTCCATAGAATCATATATGATTATATAAAAGTTTATACAGTTTCATGATTTTTATATATAAATTCTTATGGTCTTAAGTAGGTTATCTTAAAGAAACTTATAATTTTATATAAAACTCAGATTTGATGATAGTTAGTACATTATTTGTGTAGAATGTATCAATTTGATTATTTGATTTAAGTAATATGCTAAGGATTGTAAATACTTATGTGTAAAGCAGACTGAAGAAGCAGACGACGGACGCACGATATTCAAAGTTGAAGAGCATTGAGGTAGTACATTAGTTGGATGGGTGACCCTTTAGCAAAATAGGAGTTATCTGATACTATATTTTTTTTTATTTAAATTCGTTCATGCATGATTATATATAATTACAGGTCATCAGATCTTGCCAATTTTAGATCTAATCATATATAGGTTATTATATGTGTAATGAGACAAAATCATTTTTTTCCGGGTATACATATCTTTATATGAGACTTTATCTGATATTATAGGATTTTATATGATTATAAAAGACTTTATCTGATATTACAGGATTTTATATGATTGTATAAGATTTTATAAAGTCATATTGAACCATAAAGCGAGGCCGCCGAAGCTCGATGTAAATTATACGAATGTCTCGCCCGAGAGATTACAGATGTAGTACAGCTATTTCATGCCTTCAAATCACACGTTCAGAGTCTTTAAAGTTTTAAAATCCCGCCTGGTCGCTCTTTACGCCACCAGGTGTTCACTTTCATCATTCTGTTTAGAGTTTGTATCCTTTGCTAACAAAAGAAAAAATTTTTAATAGTTCTTGACAGATTGGGGTGAGGAACAAAGGAAGATTACTGTATGTTTTCTGTGTTAACGTGTATTTAATATTTTTCAACCGATTTACAAAACTTATTGGGTGGGTAATCTCTCGGGCGGGACATTCGTATAATTTACATCGAGCTTCGGCCTCGCTTGATGGTTCAATTATACTTCATGTCTCGCCCTTCGAGATTACAGATGTAGATCTTTAGAGTTTTTGTTAGAAATTTTTTATTTTACTTCTACTCCATTATGGTAGCATGAGCGTTTCGGCGAAGTTGTCTCCCTGAACTTTAATTGGCAGATTGTAGAACGTTGCAGACTTGAGATTTTTGCGACCATCCCGCAACCCTCTTTATTTCATCAACATTGACGCCTCTTTCAGCTGCTTTCGACGTTGATGCGTGACGAGTACTGTGAGCGGTGTATCGCTCGTCTACTCCCAGCTCCCTGAGGCCTTTCTTGATCCAGCGTCCAATCATGTCCCGTGATACCTTGGTGTGTGGTTTTTGGAAAGATATCAGAAGAATGTCTTCTTTTCCTCTTATGTTTTTGGTTTTGGATATATAATGTTTTACAGCACTTGCTACGCATGGACCTGGTTTTTCTTTGAAGAACGGTAGTTTTAGCGGAGGCTGTACGGCTCCCGGTCTAGATGTTTTAATGTGCTCTGGAATTTTTATTTCCAAGCCTTTATGAGTTTCCACTATGTTGTTTATTTTTATTTCAGCTAGCGTTTGAATCCGGTGAGCCGTACCTACAGCCAGAAGCAGGATCAGCTTCTTAGTTAGCTCTATCAAACTTAGGGATTCGAGTGGGTATAACTCCGCGAGCTTGTCTAGAACTGGGTCAACGTCCCAGATGGCGTCATAGCTAGGTTTACTAGGCCTTTTCTTTTATATGCCTCGCATGAATCTATTAATGACCTTGGAGTTTGAAATCTATTCTTGTGAGATTAGAGAAGGCTGCTTTCCCAGTATTTATTGATCCATGACTAGCACCATCTTGAAATCTTTTTGTTAATAAAGTTAAAATTTTTTACGGTGAAACGATGAAGGGGTCAGTGTGGAGCTTCTGATTAAATTTCTACCACAATTTGTACGTGGATTCGAACTGATTCAAGGTTGAGTCTTTTAATGATGCAAGTATGATTTCAGTTGATTCTTCTGGCGATTTCTTGTTTAGTAGTGCCTGCCAGACAATCTCGCGGCCACCAGGGTAAGGTTTTGACTCAGTGGATGTATTTTGAAGCTGGATGAAAACAGAAGATTAGTGTCTGGCTGGAAAGTAATCCAACTATTTATTATTAACTTTTTGAAGGCTAGGAACCAGTTCTGACTAGGCCATAAAGGAACTATCAGGATTCCTTCCGCTTTATCTGCCTTCATTTTTTGGATTACTTTGGCAATTGCTGTGAACGGTGGAAAGGCGTAGAAAAACCACGGCCTCCAACTAATAGTGAAAGCGTCTATCGCGAAAGCCTTCGGATCTCTGTCACGATTTGACAAGCGTGACAACGAGTCCGCTTCCACATTGTCTTTGGATGCGATGTAAGATACGTGGACCCAGAGATCTCGACTTTCACACCAGTTCCATAGATCTCTCGCTAAGTCGTGTAGACCTTCTGATCTCATGCCACCTAGCTTATTGATAGAAGCTAGCATGGTTGTATTATCTACACTTAGCAGTATTTCCGCTGAGTGTAAGTTTTTTGCAAATAATTTTAGAGCTATAAAAGCTGCTTTTAATTCTAAATAATTGATGTGTTAAGATTTTTCAGTTTGCGACCGTTCTCCGTGGGCTCCCTCGCCGTCGCAGAAAGCGCCCCCACCCGACAAACACGCATCAGAAAAAATCTCTTTTCGGAATGGAGAACTTCTGATTTTTCTGACTGCTGTTGGCAGTCTGTTATACTACCGGTCTAAGTCCTCCCCGACATAGTCTGAGATGTTCATATTTTTGTCATAGTCTGACCCACTAAGGTCGGGAGCCTCTAGCTTAGCCTTCTCTAACAACTCGCAGTGTAACATGCCATAATCTACGCCCGGGCAGCTAGCTACTAACAAGCCTACCACCTGCGCAAACCGTCTTATTTTGCGCGACTTTTTGTTTTTTATGGACTTTACATGAGTAATAAGAGAATTTCTCTTTTCATCCGGAAGTTCCACTACTCTGAGAAAATATAATACTATTGCCCAAACAAGAATTTCTTGGTTCAAGAATTCCGTTCAAAATATTTATTTTTCTATCATTATTTACCAATTTCATGAGAAAAGAGCATCAAATATATTTTTGTTATTATATAAATTTGATATTATATTATGAGTAAACAAAAGAATAGCTTTACTTAAATTAAATAAAAATTATTTTCATCAATTTTACGAATTCTTGAGACAAAATTATATATTCTCGAAAATCATCAAGAATATATATTCTTGTATCAAGTAAATATTCTTAATAAAAGTATTTTTTTCCTCAGTGTATCATCCTCCGAGAGTTTAATATGAAGCCTAGGTATTTACGCCGTTGACTAGGAGATAAGTTTGATTTTACTCTATTTACTATACATCCTAGCTTTTCTAGCAGTTCAATTGTAATTTGCAAGGATTTATGACATTCCTCTGTGGAATTTTCTAGACATAAAATGTCATCAAGGTAGATTGCCGATAAAAACCCCCTCGACCTCAGGTTAGTCATAACTGGTTTCATACGTTTCGTAAATAGATATGGGCTCTCACAGAGCCCAAAAGGTAAGCACATAAATTCATATAACTGTCCCTGGAAGCTAAATCTTAAATATTTTTTATTCCTTTTATGTATTGGTATCGCGAAATACGCGTCTTTGATGTCGACCGAACCCATGAACATAAATTATTCTAGCAAACTGCAGGCAGACCTGAGGTCTTCAAAATTGAAATGCTCCGTATTAACGAAGAGGTTGAGCTCCTGTAAATTTAATATAAATCTTTTGGTGCCATCTGGTTTTTCTCTCAGGAAATAGCTAGAGAGGAACTGATCGACTGTGTCAGAGCACTTTTTGATCACTCCAATCGTCAAGAGTCTGTCCAGCTCTTTCTGAATGTCTAAGGCTTCTTGGAAAGATCAGATTTGTCCCCCCGGGGGATGAGTTTGGTATGAAATTTCTTCAAAATTAATTTTATATCCCGTGATACATTGTCGGATAAATTTCTCTGGTGTAATTTGTTCCCAAGCCTTTAAAAAGTATTTTAAGCTTCCTGCTAACTTTACCTGTCCTTGTTCTCTTCCTAATGAGTTCGTGTTCTGTTGGTGCTGCTGCTGTTGCTCAAGTGACGACGAAGGTAGCTCTGGCTCGGAGTCTGATTGGATCTGCTCTGGCTGGAATGCCTCGCAGGTAGTTTTTGGGCAGCCAACTTCGGAGTCTGAGGTTTGAACTTCTGGCTCGTCACGATCGTCGGCTTTCGGAGTACTGACGAGCCGTTCCAGTTTCCCGCACTGGGTTTTAGGCTTTTCTTCTCGGATTGGACTCTTAAATCTTAAGTCAGTTTGTCCATAGACTTCATTTCTTTAATTTTTCCCTAATTTATCACCGAATAGGTGTGTATCAATTTGTCTTTTCTCTAATGAGAATGCTACCTGTTTTGTCAGTCCTGGTAGGATATACGCGCGTCGGGCGATGGATTGGGAGTGATGGAGCTCGGTTTAGATTCTCGCTGAGTCCCAAATGCTGCTCAGTATCTCCTTTAAGTCGACTTTATCGTTTTCCAGCAGTAGATTAATCATCGGAGCCAGGGCTGACAGACTTGACCCTACTAGTTTTTACGTATTGCCGAAATATTTATCTCGCTTTAACGCTGCTTTATTCAGGGTGGACGCTATTTCCAGGTTCAGTATTGGAGCCTCTAGCAGACAGAATCCCCCTCGAGGGTATTTTTTCAGCAGCTTTTCTTTCTCCTCTTTTTTCAGGCCCGATTTTATCCATGCATTCCATTTGACCGCAACATCTGCATGAATTTTTTTGACAAACTTCTCCAGTTTCTGGCGCCTGACTTAATATCTTTATAATATCCTCATCCAGGGTTGCTGACGAGCCAGGTTCCTCGACTTTTTTTGAGCCTTCTATTTCCACCTGCACTGTGTCTTGTGTCTGTTGTTGCTACGATGCTTGAATGTTTCTTTCTGGTGTTTTATTTTTACAAGAATTACCAGATAAATATTTAGGCCCAATTTGAGATTCTGTATCTCGGGTCTCAAGTGCTTCTCGAGTTCTTTGATTTTGACCCTGTTGCTGATCAGGCGAGTCCATTGAGGCGTCGTCTGTAAATAATCCAGAAAAAAGGACGCCGGTTAAGAAAAAATTGTTTATTATTTTCATTGTTTTTTTTTTTTTTTTTTTCTTATCACCTCCCATGTGATATATTTATATATATGAAATGGTTAATTGATAAACCTTTCTTTTTTTTTTTTTTTTTTTTTCAGTCTTAGTCCTGTCTTTCATACAGGCTTGACCTAGAATTTTTTAGGATATGTCTCATCTCTCGTACAAGTTCTCCCATTATTTGTCGGTTGTGAGAAATTTTTTACCTCGCAAATTGTTGTTATTAATTCCATTCTCCGCCATGTTGACAGCATCATATATTGGTTGGGTAGCTAAATCTCTGATAACCAATTCTTTCAGATCTTTCATTTCACGACGTAATTTTTCGGTCTCCTCATCTCGATCTTCACTGTGGGGACACTTCTTGTGTTTCCCCATGTTTAATTAAGTTAAAACAAACTTAAAAACACCTAAAATTTTTAATTTATACGAGAGCGTTTTTTCGAACGTGTAATTCTCTTGGCACACAAATAACTAATGATGAAAGTGAACACCTGGTGGCGCGAAGAGCGACCAGGCGGGATTTTAAAAATTTAAAGACTCTGAACGTGTGATTTGAAGGCATAAAGTAGCTGTACTACATCTGTAATCTCGAAGGGCGAGACATGAAGTATAATAAGTTCTTATAGGACCAATTCCATTATTAAACTTTATATGATTCTATATGAGTCACTTTTATATGATTTATATATGATCATATAAGACCTTTTTTCCCGGGATATTCTAACTTATATCGTTCGCATGCATAACGAAAATTCAAGTTAACTCAGGCAAAAGTTAAGTCTTAATAATAACAGTTTGATGAATCCAGCAGTTATTTCTTCATGTACTAGAGTTTTAACAGTCTCCTGACACACACACACACACACACACACACACACACACACACACACACACACACACACACACACACACACACACACACACACACACACACACACACACACACACACACACACACACACACACACACACACACAAGAACATCATTCTGAAAATAGTCAGAATAGCTTCCTAGGACCTGAAAACGTCGACATCTGATGGAATTTCGATTTTCACAAAAGAATTGGTTCTGTTACCAAAAAAGGCATTAATAGCAATGCTTACTTAATAAGTTGTTCTACTATATCAATGGTGGGTTGTTTGTGAATCAAATTAGTTAGTAAGTAATCATCAAATTTACGTGTGGAAATAAAAAATCCATAACTTAACTCAAAAATTATGATTCTTACCCTATTTATCAATTGAGTATTATTTTTTTTTTTTCAACGGAAAACTTCAATATGTGCTTCGGATGATTTTAAATGGGAATAAACTTATATCACTTCGTTCTATCGAGATTCTAATGTTATTGTATATCTTGTAGCTATAAGTATGACTTGTTGCGGAAATAATATGCGCGAGTAGTGTAATGATAGGGGTTCTTGGGCAACAGCACTTGTAAGTAACTGCCGCACCGACCGAGCATATACCGACTGTTTGCTCTGTTTTACCTTTTATTGGCTCTATTTTACCGACCGATTTACTGGCAGTCAGTATCGGCCCGGTAAGTACGCTATAGTTTATCTATGTTTTTGACCATTTTGAGCACATTCACTGCCATTTTGGGCTTATTCGCGGCCATTTCGTGCACACTGACGGCCATTTTATGCACACTTACAGCCATTTTGTTGTATCATACCGACTGCTGAGTTGGTAAGTTTTTATCGATATTACCATTGGATATCGATATGGTTCATGTCCATGCTAAGTGTTATCGGTATGGTTCGTGTCAGGTAAATGAATGCGTGCTATAGCTTCTAACTGAAATGTCAAATATTAAAGAGGTTGACGACAAAACACGTGGAATTCTATTAACCTATCGCGATTTTGAAGAAACCAAAATACTGAATGTGATTTTGCAAAATATTTGCTACTATGAAAAACTATCGGAGTTAATGCGAATTAAATCTTCTTCGGAATGAAATTTACACTGAAAGTGAGTTTATATAAATATTGAAACTCCGAATCAGAGAAAATTCTGATTTAAATAATATCCACTCCGAAATCACCCCACAGAAAATACAAACTTCCTATTCAGGCCGTTTGCGGAGTGATTTTTTTTTTAAACTCTTAACTCCAAGTGACGGAGTAAACACAGAATTAAATGAAATCCGTGAGCACTTTGAATTCACTCCCGATTTTAAAAAAATAGAAGGCAAGAATGTTTTTTATAAAATTGCAGATACTATTGGTGTAGCACGGTAATCTTCCTGATAATCTCGCTTGTCGTCCAGCTAACCGTCATGCTCATAATTTTGCTGCCGGTATCGCTAACCACATTGCTCGTCATCTTGCTGACGCTTTGCTCGACATCTAGCTGACGATCTTGCTCGTCATCGCACTGACCATATTGCTGACTATCATGCTTACGATCATGCTCGACATCTTACTGAAGGTTTTGCTTGTCATCACGCTGACGATCTTGCTGACTGTCTTGCTTGGTATTTGGGTGATCGTTACGCTAATTATTCTGCTAATTGCTTTGGTTATTGATAACTTCGATTTAGCATGATTGTTTGCAATAGCATACGGATATTACTAGCAAGACTATTAGGATGACTTACAGCAAGACGGTTAGTGATGTAATTGGGTGACTTTCTGCAAAACAAGTACCAAGATGATGTTTAAAAAATTATTAAAATTACCAGTGAATCAATCTACTCCATTCAATATCTTTAGTGTATATTGCAAAAATAAATATCTTCAACTATTATGTTTACAATATTTCTCGTTGGATATGTGAGAATTATAATCTCCTGCATAAATTTTGCAATCTATGTGGATCTAAAATTATATTACCAATTTTCAAATATTGGAAACCATAATTGTTCGAACCTATAGTCTTCTTTGTTTCTTTCATTACTTGATAGTTTCACGAATCTTTATTGACATTAGTTTACAGCTGTGTAAAGATATTAGCAAGAAATTTATAAAAAATAAGTTACTCAATCAAATAATAATTAATTGTAACCATCAAAAGATTATATATTCTTTGTAGTTCATCTATTTCATCTTTATTAAAATATCATTTCTAGTTTATCAATTCTCTATTGCTTATCGTAATTTTTTAGTTTTCTTATATATTATCGTTAGAAACTTCGTTTTTCATTTTTATTTTCTGTTTAACTCAACGTTGTTTTAGTTTCTTATAGTTTATATCATTCCGTTGATCTATTAATTGTTTTTTATTGAGTTTACGGTTCTATATTTCTTCTATTTACACCCGAGTTCACGGACACTTTAAGTTCGTAAGGTAAGTTTATATAAGTTTGGTTATGGTGATTTTTTTGTGAATAGTTGTATAGAATATTTTTAATTCTCATTACCGTTAATTGTTTCAACAAGATTAGATATGGCGGCGGATGAACTACAACTACCCGACGACCATTTTTGGCTCGAAGATAACTGTGTTTGATGTTTATTGAGCACAACGGCACTAGTTGTATTAAAACGTTATACATTCGAGCGTCACCTACAATCTGCTAAACACCAAGCAGCTCTCCAGAGACGGAATCAACTAGTTTTTCTAACTCCACAACATCTCACAAACTTGAACAGTTGGCACTCTGCTTTCTTTAAAGATTTCACTAGCGCATGCATTAAATCAGATATTTGTTTCGACAAGGTATGTCAACCTGATTTTGCTAATTTTCTACAAACTCACACACAACATAAAGTTCCGGATGCGACCACAATGAGCAAAACGTATTTGCCTATCATTTACAATAAAACTTTGACGACTATACGAGAAGAATTAGGAGATTGTCCTATTTGGGTTTCAGTGGACAAAACAACTGACTCTAAGCATCGCTGCGTCACCATTGTTATTATTGGTGCATTTTATCAAGACCGAGCTTCAACAGGACGGTTAATTGGATGTGGAGAAGTTGTGACAGCAAACGCTGCAAACATAGCGGCGTATGAGGTTGATAGCTTGAATGAGTTTTGGCCGGCAGGTTTTGATCCAAACAGAGTTCTTTTATACTTGACTGATGCTGCTCTATACATGAAGGTGTCCGCTGGAATTCTGAAACGAACATATCCAAAACTTGTCAACGTGACATGTTTAGCGCACGCATATCACAATATAGCTGAAAAACTCAGAGAGTGCTATGAGGAAATCAATGATGTCGTTGCAAGTGCCAAAGAAGTTTTCTCGAAATCAAAAACGCGGGTTGATATCTTTAAAGCTGCTCTTCCAAACGTTCCTCTACCACCAAGACCAATGACAACACGATGGGGCACGCGGATTGAAGCGTGCCAATATTATTGTTTACACTACAACAACGTAAGACGTTTTTATGGACCTCGAAGATAACAGTGAAGCTGTGAGAAATTTGCAAGAAAGCTTGGAAAGGCAAGAAAACCGTGAAGAGTTTGAAGACATTGCTGCCAAATTTTCTTGTCTAGTTACGACTATCAAACTACTTCAACAAAAAGGATGCAGCCTAGCTCAAACGTGCCACATGATTGCCAAATTGAAACAAAAATTCTAAGAAGATCTGGAGATTGTTCAAGAAATCCAGAATAAAGTTGTTTAGGTTTTCAGAGACAACGATGGATTTACGCAGATTATTAACATTGAGACAATGAGAATTGTCTTCGTCGTCCTCAGCCTTGCGGTTCCCGTTTTTCTCCGTCTCGTTGCCGTCTGAATTTCGTACGTCATAGTGCCATGGTCACATGACTTATTTTCACGTCGACGCATGTCCGTAAGGGTGAAGTGGGGACAGAGTTCAGAGGCGAGTCCCAGGCCCTCAATTATCGGTCAATCACTTCGATCCTGGATCCGTTAATGTTCAGACGTTATTAATTGTTATACTTGCGATATTTTGTAGTTTGTAAGCCGCATAATTTTCCGGGCAATTCACTTGCGAAATAGTTTTTTTTGTATTGTTTATTAGTTATTAATTATAATTAAAATTTAAGCATATAAAAAATTATACGTTACCGGCGATATATTCGCGGTAATATTATTAAATTAAATAATAAAATCAGTGTGATAAGGATTCATTCCACGTGGTCACTACTGCCTATCCTACGTGCCAGCCAGGACCACTATTCTTGTAGTCTGCGTGAACCGTTATTGTAAGTAATTGATTCTATTATAATTGGCAATAAACTTACACATTATCCTAATAAATTCCCCATTTTATTCACTACCTTATTCTATTCCTATTTTAATATACTGGTGAGACCATTTAATACTATAAATTATTATTAATTAAGTTAGAAATAATAAGTAAGTCAGTTGTAAGAAAGTAGTATAAAAATTATCAGCCGTGAGGTAAGTTGATAAACCCTTTTTATATACGGTGCCGAGTTTGAATAAGTGCGGGTCTTCGCTTTGCAAGAACCCCAGCCCACTGCTCTGTCCAGCATAAAAATAAAATTTGTTAGAGGCCAGCCTAAGCCAGGGTTCAACCCGCGAATTCTGGTGGCTGCTGGTGAAAATCGTGAAGAGAATAAGCGATTTGTCTCAACTGGCGCTCGAACAGGGACTTTGCAGTAGTTCGAATCGGCAACGAAAAATTATATTGATTTTTCTCACGGCTTTACTGAAAAATTTTCTCCAAAATTTCTAATCAAAAAAAAAAAAAAAAAAAAACAAAAAAAAAAAAAAAAACAAAAAAGGTTTTAAACAAAGAAATTCTTTACCAGTATTCAAAATTTCATTATCCTGCATTCATCATTCCATCACATAATTCATTATTTCATAAAATATTTAATTACTGCTTCTATTTATTTATTATAAATTCTTAAAGTACTTAAATTTGTTGTTGTAATATTGTGTGTCAGTTTCGTTCCCATGAAAACTTTTTTTCACGCTGTAACCTTGAGCGTATATTGTCTATACGCGTTGTTATAAGAGACGGTAGTATTTATATTCTTTGCCGTTTACGGTCTCTATTTAGACACAAAGACAGTCTTAAAGTAAATAATAAAATAAATACTTAAAAACTTTAAAATAAAATTTCCGTCTGTATAATAAATAACTTTCTTTGTAAAATAAAGATTATTTTCGTCTCCGGCTGAAATAAAATATTCTTAACAAAATTCTATCCAAAAATAAATTAAACACTTAAGCAAACTACAAATAAAGTCTTTGCAGTAATAAATCAAAATTCATTTGTCATCAAGAATTGTAATAACTAAAATAGATTATTAATTTACCCTATTTAATAAATAAATAAATAATCCCTACGGCCTTGGATTAAACTTCATTTTGATAGTTCTTGACAAAGATAAATTCATTTATAATTCGATAATACTTTAATCAGTTGGATCAAGTAAAAGTATTGATGATAAAATTTTGATAAATTATTAATCCTGAATCGAAAATTTGTTTCTTTCAAATCATGCCGTTACCGAGAACGCCGATGCGACAACCACCTTCCTCGGTCACCTCGTCTAATAACCCAGCTGATCTTTTACATTTCCCTGTTACATCGGGCGTGGTAATCGCAAGTACGAGCGTAATGGATGATCTTGTTGATCTTATGCCAAACGATAATTTACATAACAATACCATACGTACCCAGAATCAACCTGCGAATAATAATCATAATGTCCCTACCACCTGTGCGACTGATAACGTTAACAATAACTCTCACAACGTTAGTGGGATTGTGCCGATTTCTGAATCGCAAGATACAACTTCCGTTGCCGTGTTACAAAATGTAGTTTCGGGACTACAAACAGAAATTGAGGCACTGCGTGCCGAACGTCAGCACTTGCTTCGAATATCGAGTACGGTTTTACGACCCCCAGGTACACAATTGCCACCCGTAAATTTTCAGTCAAACGCATCAAGCATTTGGATGCCGAGAGAGTTATTCCCTACTACCACTGTGACGACACAAGCAGCAAACCCCCTTCCTACTAGTCATGCTAATGTACATCCACATGCACTCATTCCGGCAACGCAAGCGAGCGGGCAACAGCTCGGCTTACCTGCGCGTGAACCGTACGCGCATCCGACGGTCCCACTACCAATTCATTCGCTACCGCCACATATGAATCCTCAGCCTTCGCATTCACATACACACACACCACCACACAGTGGTACTCACGTACCTGCATATGCGAATATACCCATACAAGCACAGCCGTCAACGTGGTATAATACATATACAATTCCAGCGGGAAATTTAAATACGAGTGGGTCTAACTCTATGCGGTTGTATGATCTCAGTCGTCTTGTTAAATCGTGGAACATTTCGTTTCCGTCTCGTGATCGATCCTTGTCCATTGATGCTAGGAAGTATTTAAAACTGATCGAGCAACGGATGGTCAGCAATGATATTTTCTTCGAAAATTTTCATGCAGTTGTAATAAACACACTCAACAGCGACGTCCTGGAATGGTACTATCACAACGAGGGCTTGTTTCATAGTTGGGTGACCTTTAAAGAATATTTTAAGATTTGGCAGGTTCAGCAAACAGACGAATCGGTGCTGCAGGGGATTTACTCGGCCAAACAAAACAATGACGAGACAGGAGTTGCATTTATTAATCGGATGCAAAGTGAATTTGCAAAACTAGAAGACCCGTTACCTCAGACAAAGCAGATTAGAATCATAACTTCGCGATTTAATTCTCAATTCTTACAAAAATTTTCGGATACAACAATAATGACGTACGCGGAATTGTATACACGGGTCAGTGCTTGGCAGTCAACGGCTGAGCACTGAATCCTCGTCTTAAAATTCATAAAGAAAATAATAGTAGAATTAAAACTCGTAGTCAATTAAATGTTATCGAAGATTCAGAAGTAGAACTAAACAGTATCGAGACTTTACAGCCTTCTGCTTCATCTACTAATAACAATTTTGCAAATAATAATTTTAACAGAAATAATAATTTTGATAGAAACAATAATTTTAATAGAAATAATAATCTTTATAAAAATAAAAATTTCAATAATTTTAAAAACATGCAAAACCCGGTACAGTCTGATTCACATCCCAACAAATTAAACCCTGAGTCTTCTACCTTAATAAATAACATTGAGTCTATGATGAAAACTATCTTAGAAAAATTAGATCAAACTGCTATAAACACGTCACCGGTAAAAGTCAATTCAACCCCAGTATTACCCAATATTACACCAAAAGCTCCTGTCTGCGGTCGTTGTGGGAGAATTGGTCATGTTGCTGAAGTTTGCTGTGGGCCCGTAACTGATGAGTTACGTATTAAAGCGGGATTGCCTCTCCGTCCCCGTCCTCCGTCTCCAAAAAACGCGTAAGCGCCCTGGTAGACATTCATCGCGTTACCAGGGCTTCTGAATCAACAAATGGACTGAATAAGCCAACCGAAATTAATAATGACACGCTTGAGTCGTCTAAATTAAATCCCGACGCGCCTGAATTTATGATTAGTAACGGAAAATTCTTTTTAAATTATCCTATCGCTTCGGATGCTCCAAAATTGGTCGGTAACGTTTCGGAAAATTCCAACGTTGATTTAATTGATTTCACAACTCCTCTCGACCAAATTTCTGACAAGCTGGCAGATGCAGAGTCCAATTGGGAGACGAGTTCTTAAGCGTCACAGCAAATTCTAAATGTCAAAACACCAAAAATCAAGAATTCGATAAAAACGCTGAAATCTAAAATTAAAAAATCCATAAATCCGTCGCGTAATTCTAAAAATAAAATTAATCAAAATCAACTAAAATCTCCACCTAAAATTTCATTACTGGACTGTGAGATCGACGAACGGCAACGACAAACTGTCACAAAGTTTGAGACTGACTCAGAGACAGACAATACCCTTCTCTGTGATCTAAGGGAGGATATTAGTCCTTTATATGACTCAGAGATCGACGAGTATCGCTCTGATTCCAGTAAAGAAATTGCTTATGCCCCAAAATTCACGATATCACTGAATGCAGACACTAAACAAAGTACATTATTGCCGATGCTCAGTAATGATAATAATTACAGTCTCATGACGTCTTCAGCGAGTCTTAAAGCACCTTCGACAGTCAGTCGCATGATTGCTAAAATTTCTATCGGTAAATATGAATTGGAAGCATTACTGGACAGTGGGAGTGAGCGCAGCTATATTTCTGAGATTGCTTATGAACAAATCAAAGAAAATCAGCTGCAAGATCTCACACCTGATCCCACTAGCACTCATGGGGTAACAATGGCTAACTCCAAGTCCACGCAAACACGTGGTGGAGCGCCATTTAAAATAAAACTTGACGGTCACGATATCATTACTTGGTTGAGTGTCTTATCTGAATTATCTACTCCAGTTATTCTTGGTCTTGATTTCTGGCAACTAGCAGACATTCAAGTAAATTCCAAGGAGAATACTTGGAAATTAAATACCAGTAATGTCCTTCATTCATTTTTCTCTCGGTCCGGATTTACCAATCTAACATCATTAAATGCACTCTCTTCAGTTGAACGGGCCGATCTTGAACGATTTTTAGCCCAAGAATTCGAGAAAAATAAACAGGTCAAATTGGGTTTAACACACCTAGTTCAACATCGCATTGAACTAACCGATGACACTCCGGTGCGTACCAAACCTTATCGTAGAAGTCCTCCAGTAATGAAAGCGATGCATGATAAAGTAGATGAATTACTTGTGAAGGGTTATATTCAGCCTTCGAGTAGTGCTTGGGCATGTTCGCCGGTAATGGTACCGAAGAAAAATAATACTTGGCGCATGTGCATCGATTACCGGCCACTTAATAAAATCACGAAAAAATCTGCTTATCCGTTACCGATCATGCACCGTATCTTGTCAAGTCTGCAGGGTGCTAAAGTAATTTCAGTACTTGATGTCAGTGATGCCTTTCATCATGTTTTAGTTGAGCCAAATAGCCGTCAATATACAGCATTTTGCGTAGATGGACGAGGTCTATTTGAATGGGTCCGGATGCCGTTTGGTCTCACAAATGCCCCCAGTACTTATCAAGAAGTCTCGGATACGGTACGACGAGAAATTGTTGAGTCGTTAAAAACACAATTTTCTCACATTGAAGCCGAAAATAAAATTTTTGCTTATCTCGACGACTGGATAATTATCAGCGATGACTTAAAAGAACATAAAATTCTTCTTTAAGCTGTCTTTGAAAGCTTCCGCAAGGCTGGAATAAAAATGAATGAAGAAAAAAGTCATTTTGGATGCTCTGAAGTTCATTTCCTGGGCTTTATCATCAATGAAAAGGGTTTGAAACCCGATCCAGCTCGATTAGAACCAATTGCAGATTATAAACGACCCACTAACCGTAAGGAACTGCGAAGATTTAATGGATTAGTTAACTGGTACCATAAACATCTTAAAAATGTCGCGCAAGTCCAAGGTCCTTTGAACAAGCTGACAAGTACTCGAGTTCCTTGGGAATGGACAGATGTTGAAGAGAAAGCTTTTGTTGAAACGAAAGAAGCTTTGTTAAAGGCTGCAACATTGTCATTACCTCACCCAGATTTACCATATCGTTTATATACTGACGCTAGCAACACTGGATTAGGTTCTGTTTTAACTCAGTATGATCCAGAACTTGATCGAGAAAATTTAATTATCTGTCTGAGTCGACCTTTAAATAAAGCTGAAATAAATTACACAACAACAGAGAAAGAATGTCTTGCTGTTGTATAGTCCTTACGGAAACTACGCGGTTACATCGAGGGTTTACCAGTCACGGTTTATACTGATCATTCTGCATTAAAATGGCTTTACTCGCTAAAAGATCCTGCAGGTAGATTAGCTAGGTGGGCTATTGACATTTCTGCTTACGATATTGAGGTTGTTCACTATCGGGGTACGCAGAATGAAGCTCCAGACGCACTTTCACGTCGATATGAGGAACCAGGGACTGCCAATTTACTCGTTTCAGATCCTAATTCTCTATCGCTGTGTGTAGTTGCGCAAAATTCCGCCTGATATGATGAAAAAGTCCGCGTTGTTCAAAAATATCCGGATAATTACCGTGAGTGGAAATATGAGAATGATAAATTGTATTTTTACCGTCCATTAGCTGTCAAGGAAATACTCGGTGAATTAAATCCTTGGAAAGTTGTCTTAACTGAGCCAGAAATTCGTCCAGTTATCGAGAAAGCCCACTGTGAAGCCCAATCAGGCCATCTTGGGATCGATAAAACTTATCAACGGATAAGAGATCATTTTTACTGGCCAGGAATGTTCAAGGACGTCTCATCTTACGTCTCAGCTTGTGAGACTTGTATAACGACCAAAAGTGACCAGACAAAACCGCAAGGATATATCGGCACGAGACCACCAACCCAACCTTGGTCCATTATCTCGATTGACACCATCGGCCCATATACTCGTTCAACTATGGGGAACCAATATGCTCTCGTTATCGAAGACTTGTACACTCGCTATCTCGAAATTTTTCCTCTGAAACAACAATCGGGTAAAATTATAAAACATCACCTGACGGCTGTTTTTAATCATTGAGGCCCTCCTTGTCAAATTATCTCTGATAATGGCAAAGAATTCATCAATAAAGACATAATTAATTTAATTAGTCAATTTAACATAAAATTCACACCAACCCCTATCGGTCACCCCTGTGCAAATCCCGTCGAACGCTGTAATCGCACAATTAAACCTATGATTGTCGCGTTTACGAGTCAAAATCAAAAAGATTGGGATGAATATCTCGATGATTTAAAATTCGCGTACAATACCTCGGTACACACTGCCTTAGGAGTGTCACCATTTTATTTAAATCACGGACGTGACGCACGACTGATTAACGATACCGATCCTTTTGAAAATCTAGACGTATCTGACGTTACCGTTTGGCAAGCCCGAATGGACCGTGCAATCGAATTAAGACATTTTGTTGAACAAAATATGTTGAAAGCTCGGGAACGTATGCGTAAACAAAATAAACAAAAATTTTCTGATACTCCAATAGATTTAAAATTCGGTGATGAAGTTAACTACTTACATAAAAAATTGAGTAAAAAAGTAGATGGGTACAGTGCTAAATTAGCACCAAAATATTCGGGACCCGCCATTGTATCTAAAATTTTAAGTCCTCTAGTGGTTAAATTACAAGATAATGCCGGTAACGAAATTGGCACATATTATTACAATGACTTAAAAATTCCCAGACGGTCTCGAAGACGTAACTGATTATTTTCGATATATTCCAGATCACTCATCATGAAAGTGAAAATTTTTGGAGACTCGGATACCGAAGTCTCACTTCATGAGTCTGAGGGTGAAATATCTGACTCAGAAACGCCATCCACTCATCCAACTACACTACCATCTGTCTCATTGTCATTTTCATTAGTCACCGAATCTGCATCTACATCAGAATTACCATCTATTACACCATCACCAACGTGGTCAACTGGATCAACATCATTCGCTGGGTCCCAAAATTCGTTGCCGCCATGGCAAACAACCACTGGTATCGAGTTTGGTCGGCCATCATCCGTACTATATGTACCGAGTACTACAACTCCTACGTCAGCAATGTTTGAGACACTTACTAAATTCATGAAAGATGAATTTAGTAAATTACATGCTCGTATGGACCGTGCCATTAGTCAACGTCCTACGGTCACGTCAACATCATCCGGGATATCAAGATTCGATACCCAGTGGATGGAGCGTATCGATGAGAGACTCGAGGATCTGCAAATAGTGGTCCAAACCAACACTGAGCAAGTGGCAGAGCTCAAAACACAGTTGGAGTCCCTAAAAGTACCTCCAACTGCTCCAGAATTAAATACCACCATGCATCTCACGGCTCAGCTTCAACAGTTATCGGAGCAAGTCCAGAAAAGTCAGCAGATGATCTCCGAAATTAAGCTGCCCAGTCCAGAAGAATTTCTGCATAAGTTTCAAGCCGTCACCGCCAAAACACCGTCAATTACTACTGAAATTAGTTGTCAGACGTTACCGACACAGTCTGCAATTCCAGTGGAGTATGATATTGGGATCACTCCAAATAATAAGTCGACGATATCGTTACTGGCTCAACAATCGTCAGCGTGTGGTCCAAATCCTGGACTTAAAATCCGTGAGGGCGCATATCAACGTCCATCACCGGAAAATGCCAGATTTCCACCATCATCACTGCTTGCCCGGAGAATGACCCGCCAAGAGTTGACTGAGAAGGACGTAACGACACTGAGAGCTTCTGGTGCTATTTCTAAGGACATCAAGACCAAGATCCAAATGGTAACGTTCGCCAATTCGTTACCGTATTCCCAGACGACCGCAGCTCCGAAGTATCAGGTCCCACTGCAACCAAAAGAGGCGTACCAACAATTTTTGTCTGGCATAAACACTGTACCATCGCCAAATCCTACCGCAGCGGCTCAAGATACGTCACAACAAGTCGTAATCCATAACGGTCTTCACTTTATGGATTTCAACACCTTTTGCAAGGCCATCGAAAAAATCTGCGTCACCGTTAAGCCTCGCGTATGCCACACCGAGCTTAGAGAGTCATGGACACAAACGGTAACGACGCAAGCTTAGTCATTATACATTACGAACGCGTGTCAAAATTGTCGGCAACGGGATCACAAAATTTCCGAATGTCGGTTACCATGGCGGCCTGACATGTGTCATGTGTGTTACCAGGACCAAGTTACAACGGCAACGTGTTTCCGTCCACATGACAAACAATACAAAGACTATCTACGGGGACGTTGTCAAGGCTGCGGCATTCCAGCCCAATTATTTGACCCGCACTGTAATTCCTGCAACCGCCGATACCCAGGCTACAAGGATTGGATCGCAGCGAAAAATAGTCCAGAAGAAATCGAACAGTTTCATCGGAGTCATCTACGAGCTGTTAAGAAAACCGACTAAAATTATTCACTCTGCTACGTTACCGATTTAGATTGTAAATCTAAATAAAACACATACACTTAATCATATTCATCTCATTGATTCATTTTATTATTGTTGCCAATTGTAATAATTTTCAATTACAGCTCCGAGTCCTGTAGCAGTTGGCAGCAGAAAAATTATTATTCTTTTTTTTTACAGCCCAGAGGCTGTGGAGCATAAATATCTAAAATTATGTTATTATTTACACTTATTTTAAGCGAGAAAAAAAAAAAAAGAAAAAAAAAAAAAAATTAAAATTAATAATTTTAATTCTATTTTTTAGTTAGAAAGATTGCAGATCCAGGTCGAAGTCCCAGGATCGAGATAGGCTTGAGATTAGGGGGACTGGGCTGGGAAATTTGGTCATAATACCCTTAACGGCTGCGATCTTTTCTTTTTTTTTGATATAAAAATTTCAAACTGGCAATTTACTTGCAATACTGGTAATTGACCAGTAATGTTCTTTTACTTTTAACTGTCAATTTACTTGTAATACTGGTGATTGATCAGCAATGTTCCTAAGAATTTATATCTGGCAGTATTCCTGCAATTAAAAAATTTTTTTTTATATACTGGCAAGTACCTTGCAGTTTTGGGCGATCTATTCGCACCACTGTAAATAATTTAATGCAAATAAGTTTTTATTATTACTGTCGAGCAACCTAGACGGAAATCCAAAAGGGTAACCTTGGCTTGGTAGGGGGGATTGAGACAATGTGAATTGTCTTCGTCGTCCTCAGCCTTGCGGTTCCCGTTTTTCTCCGTCTTGTTGCCGTCTGAATTTCGTACGTCATAGTGCCATGGTCACATGACTTATTTTCACGTCGACGCATGTCCGTAAGGGTGAAGTGGGGACAGAGTTCAGAGGCGAGTCCCAGGCCCTCAATTATCGGTCAATCACTTCGATCCTGGATCCGTTAATGTTCAGACGTTATTAATTGTTATACTTGCGATATTTTGTAGTTTGTAAGCCGCATAATTTTCCGGGCAATTCACTTGCGAAATAGTTTTTTTTGTATTGTTTATTAGTTATTAATTATAATTAAAATTTAAGCATATAAAAAATTATACGTTACCGGCGATATATTCGCGGTAATATTATTAAATTAAATAATAAAATCAGTGTGATAAGGATTCATTCCACGTGGTCACTACTGCCTATCCTACGTGCCAGCCAGGACCACTATTCTTGTAGTCTGCGTGAACCGTTATTGTAAGTAATTGATTCTATTATAATTGGCAATAAACTTACACATTATCCTAATAAATTCCCCATTTTATTCACCACCTTATTCTATTCCTATTTTAATATACTGGTGAGACCATTTAATACTATAAATTATTATTAATTAAGTTAGAAATAATAAGTAAGTCAGTTGTAAGAAAGTAGTATAAAAATTATCAGCCGTGAGGTAAGTTGATAAACCCTTTTTATATACGGTGCCGAGTTTGAATAAGTGCGGGTCTTCGCTTTGCAAGAACCCCAGCCCACTGCTCTGTCCAGCATAAAAATAAAATTTGTTAGAGGCCAGCCTAAGCCAGGGTTCAACCCGCGAATTCTGGTGGCTGCTGGTGAAAATCGCGAAGAGAATAAGCGATTTGTCTCAACATCAACAACTGCATAATCAATAACAGAATGCAAAATTTGCCGGATAATTGGGTTGATGATGACGCCCCCAGAATGAATTCTGCACCATTGACTTGCGCAGATATGGAACGATCGTTCAGCGTCTATAAATCATACTACAGAAGTAACAGACAAAGTATGTCATTTGAATCACTGCGTCAGCATATTGTAATTAACTATAATAAAAACATGGGACGCGAAAATGAGAATATGCAAGCGGATTCTGATGAAGATGAATTGGAGTTTTTTCCTTCAACTACATGTTTTCCTCAGATGACCTGCAAGATAGTTAGCACGACGACCTACTAGAGTACCAGCACGATGAACAGCAAGATCAAGAGTAAGACCATCAGCAAGATGTCTAGTGAGACTGTCAGTGAGATGTCAGACAAAACTGTCACCAAGATGACGAGCAATACTGTCAGCATGACCGTCAACAAGATATCAGGCGAGACTATCAGCATAATGACGAGCAAGATGGTCAGAAAAATGTATAGCAAGATGACGGCCAAGACTGTAAGCAAGTTGCGGAGCAAGACAATCAAAACGATGACCTGCAAGACTATCAGTGAAGCCATCATCAAGATAATCAGAAATAGCAAAGCTAGGCTATCAATAACATTACTATCAAGATGATGGTCAGCATGATGTCTAGGAAGACCATGAGCAAGACCGCCAGCATGATGATCATAAAGATATTGGCTGAGACTATCAGCAAGATGTTAGCTGAGACCGTCAGCGAGATGACGAAAAAAATCAAGAACAAGATGTCGAGCAAAATCGTTAGTAAAGCCATCTGCATAACCGCCAGCAAGATGACGAGCTAGATGACCGACACGATACCCAGCACGATAGTCAGCAAGATGACCAGCAGGATTACAAGCAAGATGTCGGGTGAGACAATAAGCAAGATGACGAACAAGACCGTCAGCACGTTGATCTTTTAGTCTATTAGCAAGGCCATCATCAAGACAATTAGAAATATCATACGCAAGACCATTAATAACATTACTAGCACGCTAGTCTGAATGACAATTATAAAGATCATCTGTATGATGGCCAACTAGACAATCAGCACGATGTCCAGAACGATGACCAGCGAGACGATCAGCAAGACCATCTGCAAGACGGCTTACAAGACCATAAAGAAGATGACTCTGAATATAAGTTTCTTTTTAACAACAAATTTTCCCAGGTTCAACAGCGACAACTTTCAGATGATTGCAATTTTTTTTTTCTTTTGTTTTGACGTATTTTTAGGTAGATTTTTTTAAAAATATAACTTTTGTATTTGTCCTCATGGTCGATTTTTCAAGGAATTTCATCATAAACTATCATAATTAGTTGAGTAGAGTTCAAAAATACCATTCGTTAAAAAATTTATATATGTATGTATGTATATATGTATGTATGTATGTATATGTATATATATATATATATATATATATATATATATATATATATATATATATATATATATATATATATATATATATGGAATATAACCGACTTTTGAGGACACGATTGCGTCTACAGTTCTTATCCGAGCTTAATGAAATTTCCTACACTTATTCTATGTGTGATTACCTCGGTTAAGTTCGAAGATGGGCTGATTCGGTCGATTAGTTTAGAAGTTATGGCTGTCTGAAATTTCAACGATTTTTCGAAAAAATCAGTTTTTAATCACTTTCAAGTCCATATAACTTTAAAACTAAAACTCATAGATAATTTTTGTAAAAAGTATTTCAAAGCTTGACTGATAAGCTTTAATTTATGACCTTAAACTTTATGTTTTTACCATTTCTTCTAATAATTTGCTAGCCTTGAAAATTTTAATGTTATCAAAAAATGTTGAAAATATGCTTTTTATTCCACATAACTTATGCTTGTCCCATTATAATCCAGTTTTGTCAGTTGTATTTCGTTGTGCACAAAATAACCTGTAAATTTCACTGCTATTTTATATTTTAAAAGTATTTCTTTTATTACTTATGGTGTATCAAATGTACCTCTACTTCCAATGATTATCACTTGTCTTGTCATTACGATAGCACTCACAGTTCTTATCAGATCTTGATGGAATTTCTTACACTTATTCTAGAGGCGATTATCGTAATCAAGTTCAAAGATGGGCTGAATCGTTAAAATAGTTTTGAAATTATGGATGTTTGAAATTTTCATGATTTTTGCTAAAAATCATTTTTTAATCACTGCTAAAGCTCATATAACTTCAAAACTAATATTTAGAGACAAATTCCGTAAAAAGTATCCAAAAGCTTGACTAATAATCTCGCATTAATGACCTTAAGCTTTACGTTTTGACTATTTCTTTCAATAATTTGATACCCTCGAACTTTTTAATGAAATCAAAAATTTTGAAAATATGGTTTTCATTCCACATAACTTATGAATTTCCCATTATAATACAATTTTGTCACGTGTATTTTATTGTTAACAAAATAACCTGTTAATTTTACAGCTATTTTATATTTTAAATAAAAGTATTACTGTTACTTTAACTGGGCTTGTCATGGTAACAGCAATTACAATTATGATCTCATACTAATTAAATTTTCAATACTTTATTTTTGTGAAGGTGAGTTTGGTACATTACCTATATAATGTTATGTCAAATCAACTATCTGAAGTTCTCTATCAATAATAATCGTTGTCTTTTTTTACCCTCACTCCTAGAAAACGAGTCTAATTTCATATCATGACTATACACTAACAAGATATGTATGTATAAAACTATTTTTTTATATCAATTAATTGAAAAATCTACCTTCCATTTCGGCTGCCGAATGGCCTTTTTTTTTTTTTTTTTTTTTTTTTGTTACTTTCTCAGAGCATCATTTTATTATCTGACATCTGTCAAATTTATAATCGTTTTCGAGTTGTGACGATGTATCATTTGATTTTTTGGCCTAAAGATGGTACCACGAGCGTCGTTGAATCAAAACTTATTAAAACACAACTGGAATTAAATCGTGTGACGGTTAGATGAGAAAGGAAATATGTGTCGGCTCTTATTGTAGCTGAAAGCGGTAAGGTTCAGTTGATGATTATTTTAAATTGTTCATAAGTTAATCGATCTATTTTTTTTTTTAAATTCATAGACGATATTGATTGGTTAGAAAGTCTGGTAGTAAATACTTCTGGGATCATCCCGTTATATGAGCAAAAGGATGAACACTGATGTTTGTATTTAAGCGTCTCATAGTTTCATTGGTGGAAATAGTGCTGCTGAAATTTCTTGTGGTTCTAGTTCTCCGACTACTACTAGTACTACTACTACTACTACTACTAATACTATTATTACTACTAATACAATTTCTGATGGTGCGGTTACTGCTGATATTCATTCGATTACTCTCCTACTCCTTTGGGTGTTGCTGATAATGCTACTTTTGGCAGTACTACGTCTACTGCTGCTACCACTACCACTTGTTCTACTACTATTACTACTAGTGCAATTTCTGATGCTGCAGTTGCTGCGGTTAGTACTACTACTCCTTCAAGTACATCTTATACTCCTTTAGCCGTTGCTGCTGATGCTATTTTTAGCAGTTCTGCTTCTACTACTGCTACCACTACTACTTGTTCTGCTACTACTACTACTACTACTACTGATACAATTGCTGATGCTGAAGATGCTGTGGTTAGTCCTACTACTCCTTCAAATGCTTCTTCTACTCGTTTGGGTGTTACTGCTGCTACTTGTGGCAGTTATTATTATTCCTGATGTTAGTAGTGCTATTGTTACTGCTTCTACTTCTACTAGATTTAATTTTCATCCAATGTTGAAAATCAGTCCTACGAGTATCCCAATTATGCCTACTGTCAGCACGGTTACCACTGAAACAGCTACCAGTGATGATATTGCTACTGCGTCTGCGATAAACAGTCCCCCTGATGACGACATGGTTGAGTTGATGGAAGGTAACAATGTTCGTGTGAGATTTATTGACTTACAAGACATTCTGCATTTCATCAACAAACATAAGAAATGACTCGGCGGCTACTACTAAGTATAGTGGGAGCAGTAAGATTAAAATACTTGACTGTGAGTAGTATTTATTAAGATGCTGTTCTTTCTGGGATACTTGCTGCTGTTGAAAGTAAATAATTCCGATTTACTCTATAAAATTGTTGATTTTATCTACATAACTATGTTTCGTGCTGTTTTAGAGTTTACATTGCAGAATAAAAATGAAGAAAACCAGATGACGAAAACGGAATTCAACAGATGTGTTACATTGTTCTTGTACAACTTGAAGAACCCAAAGAATAAAAATAAAGAAAAACGAAAGAGTAATAAAAAATCAAAAAGCAATTAATAATTTAAGATTGTAAATTTTCTTCAGTTTTATTAAAAATTAACAAATTTGAATTATTGGCTGTAAATATTTTCATTTATTGATAAACTATTAATTTCGCCCGTCATCTTACTGATTACCTGGCTAGTAGTACTACTGGTTGCAATGATCTTGCTGTTTGTTTTGCTGATGATCTTGCTGTTTGACTTGATTAAATTGCAAGTTATCTCGCTAAGCGTCTAACTCATGTCCTGTTATTTATCTTACTAATGTTCGCACTGGTCATCCTAATCAAGTGACGAAGTAGTGATGTTGGTAACGAAGTGGTGATCTTGCTGATAGTCTTGGTACTCATCTAAATGTTTATCACACTGGTGATATTGCAGGACATCTTGTTGACCATTTTGCTAGATATCGTGCTGGTTATCTTGTTGGAAGTCATGCTGTTTATCTTAAGGATAATGTTGCTAGAGATTTTTCTACTGATTACGTAAACGATACTGCTAATTGTTTTGCTGGTATTTTTCCCGATCATTCTACTGAGTGTCTAGATGGTAATCTCGCTAATTAGCTTGCTAGTAATCTTGCAGGTAATTGTGCTGATAATCCTGTCGGTTATCTTGCAAGATCACGGGCAAGATCGTCAGCGCGATGACGAGCAAGATCTTCAGCGCGATGACAAGCAAGATCGTCAGCAAGATGTCGAGCATGATCGTCAGCAAGATAGTCAGCGCGATGACAAGCAAGATCGTCAGCAAAATGGTCAGCACGATGACGAGCAAGATAGTCAGCAAGATGTCGAGCAAAATCGTCAGCAAGATGTCGAGCAAGATCGCCAACGCGATGACGAGCAAGATCGTCAGCAAGATGTCGAGCATGATCGTTAGCAAGATAGTCAGCACGATGACAAGCAAGATAGTCAGCAAGATGTCGAGCATGATTGTCAGCGCGATGACGAGCAAGATCATCAGCAAGATGTCGAGCAAGATCATCAGCGTGATGACGAGCAAAATCGTCAGTAAAATGTCGAGCATGATCGTAAGCATGATAGTCAGCAATATGGTCAGCGCGATGACGAGCAAGATCGTCAGCTAGATGTCGAGCAAAGCGTCAGCAAGATGACGAGCAAGGTGGTTAGCGATACCTTTAGCAAAATTATGAGCATAACGGTAAGCTGGACGACAAGCGAGATTATCAGGAAGATTACCGTGCTCCACCAATAGTATCTGCAATCTTATAAAAAACATTCTTGCCTTCTATTTTTTTAAGATTTTATTGATGTCACACCGTTAAAAATCGGGAGTGAATTCGAAGTGCTCACGGATTTTATTTAAATCTGTATTTACTCCGTCACTTGGAGTTAAGAGTTTAAAAAAAAAATCACTCCGCAAACGGCCTGAATAGGAAGTTTGTATTTTCTGTGGGGTGATTTCGGAGTGGATATTATTTAAATCAGAATTTTCTCTGATTCGGAGTTTCAATATTTATATAAACTCACTTTCAGTGTAAATTTCACTCCGAAGAAGATTTAATTCACATTAACTCCGATAGTTTTTGATAGTAGCAAATATTTTGCAAAATCTCATTCAGTATTTTGGTTTCTTAAAAATCGCGATAGGTTAATTGAATTCTACGTGTTTTGTCGTCAACCTTTTTAATATTTGACATTTCAATTAGAGGCTACAGCACGCATTCATTCACCTGAACTTGCATGTGTTCGTTAATTTTTTTTTTCTATTGTTGCTTTCAAACATGTTTTTGTTCTCTTTTTTTTTACGTTAAATTGTTGGCCCCAATTTCCAGGCCCTGAAGGTAAGTACAACTTTAAAAAAGTTGTCTTTCTCAGTAATTAACTAATGTTAAATATTATTCATTAATAAATTTAATTATAAAACAATGGAATTTTTTATGGACTTTGAATTTCGTTAAGACGCACGCGATGAACAGATTGTCAAGGAATTTTGTGCATTTGGACATTTTTATGATCATGAAGAACCGTCATGGAGATGTTCTGTGTTTTCACCACCGTGCCACTGGGAGTCATTGCCTGCCAAAATTGAAAGCAGTAACCAGTTGACCGTCAGAAATCGCACAGGCATTCCGTGAGATGCTGGACACATACCTCACGAACAGGTAGAACACGTAATCAAGTCGGCAATATCCACAAACAAACCCTTTTACATTTTTTTCAATTGAGAGAAAAAGAAACGTTGGCTATAAAAAAATTCGGCACATCGGTTTCAGTCATTCAAATCGGAATGATGTAATATCGAGGATTCAAAAAACCTTTAAACTGCAACTACAACATGTACCATAAATACATCAAAAATCCTGAATGTGCATGCTAAAATACTTATAGTATGTACGAATGATACAGACGTCGTTGGGGTATTGACAGCCGATACAAATCAATCCTTTTTTACCTGGTGTCGGGAGAAAGTATTTTTGTTAAGTGTCTTTGTATAGTGCACTTTGTTATTATTAATGTATGCACTTGCAGTAATATTACATTTAACTCGAAGTGCATTAACACTGAGTATTGTGACAGGAAAGTCGGATATCAATGAGTTATATCTGGTTTAATTTTTCTAGCGGGCAATCATAGAAGACGTCCAATAGAGTCTGATGGCTGAAAATCGATTTGATGACTTCACTTTATTTGACATCGAAGTTCATTGTTATTAGATCTCTGACTTTGAGAGACATCTGGCAATGCTTCAATCAGATAATTCTCAATATCTTCAATTTTATAACTCCCCGTTGGTATTGTTACTACTTTTCTATCGGGGGAATTATGTGCTTCTTTGTTAGATTTTTTATCATCCAATCTTGTAGTTATGTAGAATTTATTATGTCCAATATCGATGTTAGGTATCGAGTTAAATATTAACAGTTTAATAAGTCCTAGCCTGTAAGTTTTTGTTGGAGATAACTCAATTGGAGGAAAGTAATTTGCCTCCAAGATGGAGGACTCTCCCGATAGCGTTAACGTAAACGATTCATCCATGACCGATTGCTATTCAGTATGTAGTGCCAATTTATAGCTTCCCACTCAAAAATTCTAAACACGAATGACCACAAATTATAGTATTATATTGTTGATATCTTTTATGATTATATTTTACGCTACCAACACCAAAGTATTCCATTAAATTCCTACGCGGTTGAAGGTCACCAAAGCTATCAAAATAAATGACATGGTTTCTAAATTTTTTATAAGGAACCCAATGAGTTCCAGATCCATCCTTGTCATTAAGATTGACAACTGGTGATTCATTAATCCATGGTCCAGATTTAGGAAGATTATTTCTCATAAAAACACCTCGAAAATGTGAAATTTCCATTACACTAGCAAGTCTCCGTATATTGATATCAGTGAGAGCTCGATGTGGTAGCTTTACATGTTTTTCGGATGGGGTCGTAAATAGAGACCTATACCTTTTTTGTATGGTCGTAGGTATAGTCCTTTTCCTAGAGCTATTACGTCCATTGAAGAATTATGATGTTAAGTTTCAGCTGGCTGTTGTTTACTTGCATTAGAATCATTGACAGCTTTAGCAACTGCTGCAGCTTCACCAGCGAGAGTTCCTGTAGCTGATGAGCCAGCAAACAGTGGAATCAAGAAAGGAAGTACACCACCAATTTTCGATGGAACTGGTAAAACTCGTGGCAATCGTATATTTATCCTCCCGCCAAATTTTTTAACGGCCTTAAGAGCTCCTTTGAGAGCACTTTTAATTGGGTCACCACCAGCTTGTATTGATTTTTTAGCTACTGTTAAAATTTGTTTCAGCGCTACTTGTGGCTTTTTGCTACTTTTATTTTTACCAGTCTTCCTTTAACCATGCTTCTTTTAACAATTCTTTTGTTTGCTTTTCTTCTTCAGCCCCATACCAAATCGGTTTTTGACCTTTATAATTTTATTTACACTCCAAGCAGCAACTTTCTCACCAATAACACTGTCTTTTGCTTGAAATCGTGACAACGCTTTTTCAGCAAGTACTTTATCAGCTTCGTGACGAGCAGCAAGATTGTCGCGATTATTCAAGTAAGCAATGTCGTGCTCTTTGCATGTGACGTCGAGAGGATTGATTCCAGTAACACCTAGAGCTAACCTCATTGCTAATTTTGTACCAGGTCCACGGTACTGATATCTCAGTATGAGCAATTCGAATGGTAGTTTGTTGATGATATTATTTACGAGGCTTGTGACACGTTTACGTCCGCATTCGAGCATGCCATATCAATGACTAATGTCTAATCTAGAGAATATAAGTACTTATAGAAAAAAATATGGAGTCACCCTAAGGTTTATAAAGATATGTATCTCGTGATAGCTATTAGTTGCTGTCAAGATGAGATTCGAGAAACATTCAACAGCGCTTCCTGTTGTAAATTTGGACAACGTTACGAAGAGTGAATAAAATTCACGAAAACGTCATGGACAATTATTGCCAAACAGAGTGAGAGCCGTTTTCTGGGGACCATCCAACTGTGGCAAAACGAATGCACTCTTAACTCTGATAACTCTTGCAAATGGATTAAGATATGAAAATATATATCTACAAAAAGTCATTGAATCAGGCAAAGTACAAGTTTTTGGAAAATATTATAGAACCTGTAAAAGGTGTTGTTTACTATCCATTTAACAACCATGAACAGGTTGTCACACCTGAAGACGCAAAACCTAATTCAGTTCTGATATTTGATGATGTAGCGTGCGGGAAACAGGATCATATAAGAGCATTTTTTAATTCCCGCCAAAAAAATCGATGATATTCGAAAAATTCGGAGAATTATTGGTTTCACCCCGATTTGCGAAAATCGAAATTCCACCAGATTTCGATGTTTTAAGGTCCTAGGAAGCTATTCTGACTATTTTCAGAATGATGTCCGAGTGTCCGTATGAATATATATATGTGTGTGTGAATGTATGTGTGTGTGCGCGTGTGTGTGTGCGTGTGTGTGTGCGTGTGTGTGTGTGCGTGTGTGTGTGTGCGTGTGTGTGTGTGTGTGTATGGTAGATCAACTTCGGAACAAATTACCTGAGCAATTAAAGACAAATAAAAATATTAAAAATTATCGTCGCTGTCAACACCATTATTGGTCTGATTTACTTGATTTTGGAGAATTTCATTGTATATTTCCGTACACTACATATTTTTATTTTTGTAAGAATAAAACAAAGATGTAAAGTTTTTTATAAATCTATTAAATCAATATATCTTGAGAATTGATAAATTATGTTTCTAATTTGAATAATTCCTATACTTAAATTATTTATTATTATTTATTATATTACGTTTATTTTACAAAAATATGTATAGTCATAAGATATAAAAATAATTTTAAAAGAGTTTGATACAATTATTTACAATTCAATCAAATTATCAAATTAAAATTTAAACTCTCATACCAACTATTCCCGCCTAAAGACCACCTGTCGATATTGCAAGACTACCAGTCGGTATAGCAAGTACATATTCTAATACACAGATTCGCTACTTTCGGCTCCTAGTTTTCTAAGTTTTAATGTTGGGGGATTACAAGCGTTCATTTCGCATCCAACCTCCGCAGCGTTAATATCGTTGGGGCATTTTTAATAAACGTAGGCAAACGTTTTTTTTTAATTGATAAAAAAACTTTAATATTATCAATTATTTTAAAAAATTGCAATAATTAATTATTAATATAGTGAAAATGTGAAAAGTGTGATAATAACAATGTTTTTGTGGATGTAAATTTTTGTGTGCATGTAAAATTCTTTTTGTGTACACGTGAATTTTTAAGTATGTGAATTTTTGTGTGTGCATGTGAATTTTTTTGTGTATCCGAATCTTTGTGCATGTGAATTTTTGTGTATGTGAATTCTTTTCTGCATGTGAATGTTATTGTGCATGTAAATTTTTTTTTGTGCATGTGCATTTTTTGTTCATATGTATGTTTGTGTGCATGTTAATTTTTGTGTGTATGTTTGTGTGCATGTAAGATTTTTTTTGTGTACACGTGAATTTTTAAGTATGTGAATCTTAGTGCGTTGTCACGATTGGAGATCGCGATGGGCGTAGGTACGAGATTTTGTATAACAGTATTGAATGAAAAGGTACTTACATTGACCAAGGTCCAGTTCATATGCCCGGCAACCGTTAACCAAATGCTCAGTTAATTCTATTCTATATTTAAATTGCGCCTACACAATATTTTTGAAGACAATATTGATAATAACCCATAACGATTTCCAATTTATGATGTGACTGATTATTTTTCACAATCAAACGTCGAGCGGTAAACGTAAGATTTTGGACCCCCTACTGTGAACTGTCGGTCTGAGCGGCTAGACAGGTAGAAAAATAAGGAATAAAGGAATGTGGGCTGCCGAAAAACCTCGAGAAGCTAGTATCTCATTATTAAAGTGAAATTGTCTGAGAAATAATGCTTTTCAATTGTTTTATGTTGATGAGTGTTTATTTATTGAGGAATAAATATTCTCAAAATACAAAAGGGTTACAAATGGCAATATTTAAAATAGTAAATATGAAAGTAAATGTTTTATGCATAAGTTTTACAAATATTTCAAAGTAAATGTAGTAATATACCAGATAATGGTTACAATGTTTAAAACTTACCCTAAACAGGTTTTGGTGAGGTGTCAGGACTGTCAGCAGTAACACAGGACACTTATTCACAACGCGTTCTTGCGGTTAATTAATATAATTCTAATTTATCGATTTATTAATTTATTTAGTACGCTTTGTTGTATCGATTACATTTTTATGCGTTTCCCAATCTTCGTAGATAAAAATAAAATGAATCTTCGCGCTTCTCGCGGTAAAATAATTCCAATGGACTCAAATTCTTCGTGGTAAAATAAAATGTAAATTTATTTATAAAATCTTCGCGTATTTTCACGGTAAAATAGTTTCAAAATATTCAATTCTTCACTTTTTCGCGGTAAAATATTATTCAAAATCTTCACGTATTTTCGCGGTAAAATATTATTCAAATCTTCGCATTTATCGCGGTAAAATACTCTTTGATTCTTCACGTTTCTCGTGGTATAATTCAATATTAAAATAAAATGAAATTAAATGGATTAAATAAGATGAAAATAATCAACGCTACCGGTGCTTCCAATTGATATTAATTCACGATTTACGACGATCAAGGTCCGGTTCGTGTGCCCAGCTACCGTTAACCGAATGCCAAATCGAGATATCAATCCTCTAGCCACGAACACCGTCAAGTGTCCGTAGTTCAGTATGGTCTAGAGTTTGATTCCAAAAAGAACTGATGAGCTAAAGTACATGGTCTTCACATATGAAAAGTGGTGGTAACTTGTTTCCCATACGAGAAGATGGACTCACCCGAAAGTTCTAGGCCCATGCACACGTGTGATCCCTGGGAAATAGATTTTGACTATTAAGTGGGCCGATGACCTGGCGCCACTCTGCCACCGAGGAAGCCATAAATTTGGTCGTTTCCATTGGCTTTCTCTAATTTCCAAGAATCACATGCGTGCATATGAGTTGGGTGGTCTATGGTTTTAAGATGAAAAATCAAAGAAAAGATTACCGTTCCATGCTTAGATTATTAAATGGGAACTGATACATAAATTTTAAAAGTACGTTAAGTAAAAATGACGAAATCTATTCAGCAAGAGAAACCTATGATACACGTGGTCCATCAGTACCATACGACTTAATTGTAAGGCGTTGACAACGCTCAGGTAGGTATATTTGTCTGGTACGACTGCTGGCGTCAGTAAGTCGGCGTTATACATAAAAAGGCTTACGTACAAGAGGTCTTAGTGTATACTTATTTTGGAAGAAAAAAAATAAAATTTTTGAATGTAGCAGCCGTGACAGCGTGCACGTGAATTTTTTTTGTGTATGTAAATTTTTGTGTATGGGAATTCTTTTGTGCATGTGAATTTTTTGTGCATATGTACGTTTGTGTGCATGTTAATTTTTGTGCATGTGAATTATTGTGTATGTTAATTTTTGTGTGCATGTGTATGTTTGTGTATGTGAATTTTTTTGTGTGTAGGTGTATGTTTGTGTGCTAAAATAAATAAAGATTTCTGTAAATATTTTTTTTCCTTATCATTTTTCCTTTTTAATAATGTTTTTTTTTTTTTTTTTTTTTTTTGGTTTTTTCCTTTTCCTCTTTTTTGGCTGGTTTTTGTAGATTTGTTATTTTTTCAACCTGAAAAACGAAAAAAATCGACACTACAACACCATTTAAATTCATCATCCCAGAACGCTAGGTAAAACACCTCAGTATTAATAATATTTTCGATATACTCAAATCTCAACTTAAGGCCATTGTTTTTTGGGGTGAGCGCCTACAATGCCAGATTTTCATTATACGTAACATTGCAACGGAATCGGTAATGGTTCCGTTGCACCAATACTGGTACTTCAGGAAACCTGAAGTACCAGATAACCCTGTCATCCGTAAACAGTATCTCGTCAATCCTACTTTTGATTATCTTCTTTCAAAATTCATAATTGATCTCATTTTCGTATTTCCAAATTTGAGATCTTCCTTCAATATTCCTCGAGATCATGATCTGTTTCCTCCGGAAATAATTCATTTTATCGATGCTTAAGACAGGTAATTTATTGTTATTCTTAATTAAATTATTAAAATACTAATAGTTATATTTATTTTATCACTAGCATATATTATCAGCATTCAAACGCACAATCTGGCATCCATATTCAAAGACACAATCTGGTATCCTGGGTTACAACCATCACATTCATTCTTCAAAATCCCATTCTAATATCAATAACTCATACATAACACATACTTCAGTTAAAACATAAATTCTAATGATTGTTTTTTTATATTCAAGTTTTTGTTAATTTTTTCCATTTTTATTGTCTTTATAGTAGATTTCACAGAAATCCAACTATTGTATTTGTGCTCATAATGGAATTTTCGAAAAAGTTTGCTACCTCCCGACTCAGCTCGACGAGCGGAGTCAGAAAATACATTTGGTTCAAAAGTTTATGTATTTATTTATATATATATATACATATATAAATTTATATGTGTATGTATATATATATATATATATATATATATATATATATATATATATTACGGTGGCACAAAAAAACCGACTATTTTTTTTTTTTTCGATCTCGCATGAAAATTTGTTGGTTTACGATGTTTTAAGAAGCCTCTCCAAAAATCAGCTCGATAAAAAATTTTTAAGAGGTCGCTCACGAATTTTGAAAATATCAAAAATTATTGAAATTCGGATTTTTGATTTCGAAATTTTTTTTTTTTTCTCGTGTCAGCAATAGCTCATATTTGTAAAATCATGACTATGCTGAAAATTTAAACCCAAAATTTAAATATTTAAACCTCGCTCAAGAATTTTGAATGTTTCCGAGTGCTGTCATTTGGACGCTTTCGAGCGACCCTTGAATATTGATAATAAAGCTTCTCGATTTTTTCATCATCAATTTACATGAAAATGAATGAAAATAAAACCCGAGAAATAGAAATAATAAGTTTTTTACATACTTATTTATTTTTTAATTCAATTTGTAGATTTTTTCGCTTATTCAAAACTTACCAAATTTTATTGTTAAAGACTGTCCTGTATATTTTTGGTTCTGCAAAAGTTATATTTTACTAAAATGACAATAATTGAGTTATAAAAAAATACAAAAACTAATTCAAACTATTAGCTGCATATTATCAGGTCATATTCAAAATTCTTGAGCGCCGTTTAAATATTGTAATTTTGGGCTGAAATTTTCAGCACAGTCATGATTTTACAAATATAAACTATTGCTGCCACGAGAAAAAAAAAAATTTTGAAATCAAAAATCCGAATTTCATTCATTTTCGATATTTTCAAAACTCGTGAGCGACCTATTAAAAATTTTTCATCGAGCTGATTTTTGGAGAGGCTTCTTAAAACATCTTAAACAAACAAATTTTCATGCGAGATCGATAAAAAATAAATAGTCGGTTTTTTTGCGCCACCCTAAAATATATATATATATACATACACATATATAAATTTTTTAACGAGTATTATTTTTGAACCCTACTCATCCAATTATGATAGGTTATGACAAAATCCCTTGAAAAATCGACCATGAGGACAAATACAAAAGTTACATTTTAGAAAAATCTACCTAAAAAATACACACGTAGAAAAATTAAATAAACTAAGGGGGTAATTCTTTACAATATTTTTATTTTTAGAATTTATCGTTTTCAAGAAAATCTCAAAATTATTAGACGTCGGCTAACTTCATTATCATTAATATTTCATAAATAATGTCACCGAATATAAAGATTTATATATGATCAAACGAATGTTGAAATATATGTATTCTCTATCAACACTAAAACTTTCCCTAAAAAAGTTGGAATTGAAAAATTAACATGAATTTTATCATAATCTATAAAATCAATACATCTAAACATTGATAGGGAAAATTTCATGTTATCTTTTATTAGTAAAAAAATAAAAACATTGACCACAAATTATCGAATCATTTTTTTTTTGTAATATAAGAAAAAATTTCGTAATTCAAATTAGCTATAGACGTAATGTATTTTTATTATTTATTGCAAATACTGATTTCTCTAATTATAATTAACGAATAAATTTTATAATGAATAAAAAAACACGTACGCAGACAATTTTTTTTCTCAATTAATGCATAGAATATACTTTTGGAATTAAGAATGAACCATAATAATATATTCATTTTTTGTTAATATTATAAAAGAATACAACTTATTGACGTAGTTCTAAAATTACAAATAATTAATATTTATATTAATTATTTAATATTAATATTGAAATAATTTATAGATAACGAGACTTGGGTAGAAAAATAAAATTATCGGTAATAATTGTGATTGACATTCAGAAAATATCCATTATTTTTTCCCGATTGAAATTCCTGCCTGACTTAATTGAAAGCCGCCCGTACTTGTTCTTTAACACCTCCTCCACGTGTGCGCCGTTGAATATTGCCAGCTGAAACAAAGCGATTAACTAATATTTATTGATATATGTTACAAAATTAAAAGATGTATTCATCTATGGAGACAAAAATGCTTTTTAAAGTCTAATTTTCATCTACAAATAATATTATAAAACTTGTAGATTTCAATATTATATTTACCATATGCATTATTATATTTGTAATTTGGAATAAAGTTACCGGTACTTGGACTGTAATTTCTATTATTAAGAAACGGGCTTTGGATGTGACTATTGGTGTTTGGGTAGGCGTGGTAGTTTTGTTGATATGGTAGTTGTTGATTAAGTGCTTGGTGTTGGTATTGCTGATTTAAATTTTGATTGTTGGGCAACTATTGATTTGGAAGGAAAAAATCTTGAGCTCTGGGTCGATCATAAGTTGGCAAATTTGCATTAGATAATCCTAATGACTGATTATTTTTTTGAATGTTGCCCTGCTTTGCTATTTCTTCTAATCTTCTTATTTGATCCATTAACTATTTTATAACGTCTTTCTTTATTTTTATCTCTGCAATAATTAGCACAAATAAAATGTAACGAATTTAATTAAAATTTGGAAGATACAATACGAAAAAAAAAATAAAGTAACACAATCGAAATTTCTTATTTTCATGATATTCGAGTTTTTTAAATTTTCGAATTTACTTGCAATTAATTAATTAATTACAAAGCTATGAAATTACATATATATATTTTTTTTTTAATTGAACGTATTATGTCCGAGGTGGCTGGCACCGAGATATGAACAATTATTATTATTTTTTTCGGCCCTAGTCTTTCGATTGTAACAATCGGTACACCTGAATCACCACTCGACCATACTTAGATTTAAGAATTTTCTTTTTGCAATTTATTAAATTGAAATCAACCTGGGTAATTTAAAGCACACTCAAAATAATAATATATTATTATGTATGAATAAATACATGTGTGTGTGAGGGCACATTTACACGTATGTTGTTTTATACACATGTGTTCATCTAGGTCATGTCATCGTAAATGTCACATAAATTCATCAAAATATTTCTTGGATCTTGTTCGACTCAAATTTTTACGACTATGACCAACAAGTCCCACGATATCCCGCAAAACCTTTCTGAAACTTTTTCTATCACTATAATTTTTCCTCTCGACTTTTGTTTTTAAAAATTATATTTTTCTAGAGAACATAGTATATTGACCATAAAAGTCATCATAAATTTGATATGAAGACCTTGTCCCACGGACCCTGCAAAACCTCTTTTACCATATAAATTTTTTCCCTCTTAATTTTTGTTTTTTTTTTAAATTATTTTTTTGAGGACATCTAAAATATCGGTAATAAATGTCATAAATGATGACTCATCATATATTTGTCAAAGTGGAATTGTTTTAAGGTGTCTCACGGTCCACCGCGGAGTCAATTTTCTATCTGCATCCGGTCACTACCAAACTCCGTGACTCCTCGAGCCTCATATTTCACTCTCAGCTGTCCAAAAATTTCAAAACTCCCCTATTTGTATTTTCCTCCTTTTCTTAACCCATTTTTGTTTCAGAGATGTGACATCTTTCAGCCCCCACTTTTCTATTAAACCCGTGCTATATAAACCCATGAAAAATAATCAAATTCAGTCATTACCGTCATAACCGAAACCCTTGTTGGATCTATCTGAGTCCGCGAGTAAGGCTCACTGAGTCGATTTCAACGTTCGTTCTCGTGACGCTCCACGCCTAGGCAACCGGGGGTCCTAGATCGATAATCAAAATTCGATTCTTTTATTTTAAACCTACGAGGTCATTTCCAAAATTCATTATTCGGAAAATAAATCTGAATTTATCAACCCCGCGACTCGAATTTTATTCTTAAAATCTTTCCTCGTGACGGTCCTACGCGTAGGCATCGGGTCTCCTAGGTTGGATACCTCGAGTAAAAATTATTTGAGCTTGCGATGAAGTGATCTATGGAATACGACTAAACCCCTTCATGTGATCTTCACCGCCTAGGCACTCGAGTCCGTGTTCGGGAATAGTCGATTCTTTTAACAAATTTTTAATCACCCGAAAGCAAAGCCGGCCTATCGATCTAGTGTGCAGTGTGAAAAGTTTCAACCGATGAATCGTTAATGAAGACAATTCAATAATTGTCATAAAAACATTGTAAAACTCCTGTGTACTGTAACGAGGTTTAAACCACCTCGTTATCATATTATGATAATAGGCCGTCACACAGGGTAACTTATTGTTTGTTACCTGGTATATCAACCTTAATTACCTGGTAATTATTATTATTATTTACTCCACCCTTCCACTTGATGTTTTGAGGGAGGGATGCGCATCGTGTCAGCGCATAAGCACTGACGGAGATATAAAAAAGGCCTGCGCGCCGAGATAGATCATCTTTATCTTTATTTATTACGACTTTCTACTTTCAATTATTAATTTCATAATGTTTTTATAATAAATCTAGTTCACGTTAACTATTTTTTCTAATCTCAACCCGTTTACTCCTGCTGTATCGGGCAAGATCTCATACCTTCCTTAGATATCCTAATCATAAACCTGCACTATGATTATCAAGTGTATTCCTGCTTGCACTGAGTGCATACCTATCTGCACCTGGTCCTATAATACCTACCTCATAGCCCTGCATCCTGCTTGCATGTCGCGTATACCTGACTACACCTATTCATACGACACCTGCCTCGTAATCATGCATACCTGCTGCATTCTTTTCCTACAATACCTGCTTGTAGAAGTGCATACCTGCTGCATCCATATCTTTTACCTGCTGCACCAGTGAATCATATATCAAAAGGATAAGAAGATCAACAACTATCAGTTAAGTATAATAACACTATTATTATAACTTTATTTAACTACTTGTGCATTAACGCCTAATCACGTAGCATATTATGCAAATACCTAACATCTGTATTTATTATATAGTCTCTGTATACAAATAGGCCCCATGAATCCCGATCCTTTATATGTCTTTCACTTGCATATATAAAGTGATGGTCCCTAGGAACCGGGTAATACAGGATCAATGACCGAATAATTAGTCGACTGACTAAAAGGAACACGGGCCCATTTAATTTAAAATGAATAACGGACGGTTGATTGATCTCTCCTTATGAGGGGTTGACCTCAACTTCGTTTCAGTAAACAAATTCAAACTGGTGAATATGGAGTGAGTGTGGGTGCCGGTATATCAACCCTCCCGGGTAAGTCCATCATTATAATATTTTTGTGAAATTTAACCTGACAATATACTACACATGTTTTTTTTTACACATTCGTCTCTTTATTTACTGTCCTTTTTTCCGGCATTCAAGTGCTCGTGATTTAAGTTATAGTAACCTTAAAGTGAGACAGAGAAAGAACAAGGTCTTCTCGAGGGCCCATATTTACCGACCCAATATCCCTCTCGCTCAGAAAATCCCTGAGCTACCCTAACGCCACGCAGGTCATTGAAGGGACGGTCTATTGTACATCCACTCGGTACAAATAGATAAATGTTAACACGACAATTGACCTGATGCCAAAATACCCGAAGACAAAATACTCGACGACAAAATACCCTCAAACCAAAACACCCCCGAAAAAACACCGGCAATCTAAAACACCCGCCACACGGTGTGACGTTTTTTGGGACCAAGACAATTCATCCCCTATAATTCATCTCCTGACAACTCATCCCCGCAACAGTTCATCCTTCGACAACTCATCCCCGACAATTCATCACTTAATTCTAACACTCTTAATAGGAATCTAGAAAATTTTTAATAAAAATCAATTAAAAAAAAAGGCCATTCGGCAGCCGAAATGGAAGTAGATTTCTCATTATTTGATTATTTCAACCTTTCAAATAAACATTAATAACAAAATAAATTTTAATTTGACAATCTCTAAAATTCTCAAGGTTATGAAACAAAAAAAAAACTGCCAGAAAATTCAAAGTTAAATGCAAAAAATTTGAAAATTGAGATCAAAAAACTAAAATAATTATCCGAATGGTAAGTTGAATAACGAAAATTGAAGTTAAAGAGAATCAAATTATTTACGAAAAAGTATTCTGTGTTTTTTAGTATAGGATTAATAGTTAATATGAAATTGAAGAAAATAAGTTCAGTTGAAATTTCAATTATGATAGATCTAAAGTCATACATGGAATCAGACATAAACATTGTCAATAAAACAAAATTGAATTTACACACTTGAAAGAACATATTCAGATTTTATAAGTGTTACACAGCAATAATATGAATTCAATAGTTTCATAAGTTGACTAATGAATACAGTATTTCGGATTCTACGGAATCTATAGAAAGTACGAAAACCAATGCAAGAGCAAAATTTCATTTAATGAGTGGTGAGATAAGAAATTTCATTGGTCTAAACACATGTATAGGCATGAAAATTAAAGCTTATTTAAAGAGCTTTCAGATGAATTTTATAAAAAGTCGATAAGATAACATTCAAAAAATGGTCATGGTGTCGCTCAATGTGTAGGTTTATGGACCCTGATTCAGAAATCTAATTTGGAATGATTCAATCCATGCTAGAGTGTATACCTATATATAGTCAATTTTGCCAACTTCGAATTGTTTTGGATCGTGTTTGAATTATTCCAAATTAGATTTCTGAATCAGGGGAGAGATGGAGTGGTCCATCCTATGCTTGGTAGTTGCTCTCCTGGAACAGTCTTCAGCTGGGATCGTCAAACTTAAACCTAAGTGACCTATGACTTCCTGAGCGGTAGAAGTGGTCATAGCTTGTCCTCTGAGGCCTGTCAGACTAAGCAATTATAAATGACCAGACGGCTTCCAAAACACAACGGTCACAAAATTACTGTTGAGAATTGACAAACGAAAACTCAAAACTGATCCCATTCCGCATCCATCAAATTCCGTATATACGCTTCCGGAGCGCTAGCATTTCAGCTAGACCTCTGCAATCAACCAAGAAGTCTCATAGGAATAGAACTAGGTTCTATCATCAGATGATACCGGTTGACTAATTCAAGTCCCGCTCCATGGTAACTCTGACTCGTCCACATACTCAAAATACCAAAACTGTAAACCAAAACTCAAACTTTTTCATTACCCCGAACTTTAATCTGAAACCATATTCCATATTGAATTTACATAATTCTGATTCTTATTCTTTACTATAATTTTTCTTAACAAAGCCCATAACTGTAGCTAAACGTTACTCCATATTTAATTCTTAATTTTGAACTTAAATCAAAAATCTGTATCAAAATCATTAATACCTGTAAGCTTAATTCTAAGTCTTGAGTTACCATGCTCGTAAATACAATAAAATCCGTTGGTGCTTGTGACGTTCACTTTGATTCGAACCCCATATGAAAAATAACGTCGCAATATATATATCAGTAGACATGTGCGCAATGGAAACATAGAAATAAGTTTAGATATAGAGACATCGTGTAGACCGATGAAACTAATTTCTTTTACATTTGCTAAGTCTCCAACTTGATGCTTCATGGCTGTTAGACAAGTGTCTTATCTACTATATAAGTATGTTATCACTGAGGCTATTAGGCGGTACATAGAAAAGAGCTTTGTAGGTACTCTTTTTTATTTATCTATCTTATAATTACAGGAGAGGGGCAAAACGGGGTACTTAAGGAAATACTAAGTTTTCAAGAACTCAAATATGCTAAATATTTTTCTTTTAATGATATTCAAAATGAATAAAAAAACTTTTCAGCTGCCGTTGTAAAAAATTTTTTCTCTACAAAGGTAGCTCAAAAAAATTAAGCTTGAGTAACATTTTTTCAAAATTTTTTCAGTAATGTGTTCAACTACTGAATTGATCAGTTCTAACAATAATCCCTTTCTAAAGTTCAATCAATCATGGGTAATTTTGGAAATTCTTAAATATTAAAAAAATTTGTGGCTGGCCGCTAGGGTCTACGTATTTTCAGATTTCTTGATTTGTAGCTTTTACATACTTCTTTTAGTGATATTAATCGAGCATATACTGTTTCTGGTGTCTTGGTACGTGTAAAAGAAATATTATTGAGAGGCCTTGAGTTTGAAGTCGATTTCGAAGAAGAAGTCGAGGTAAAAGTATCAGATCTACTTTTTTCAATATTATCGACCCTTCTTTGTAAGTTTACTAACATCTGATTTTTCTCTTGCACAGCTTAAAGAGACGTAAATAAATTAGCTTAGACAATGGTTACAAAACGATTACGGTTGGCGCTAAATAAATTTTATTCAGTCCATTAGTCACCTGCAATAAAAAAAATTATACACTCTGAAAAAAAAAAATGCTAACTATTACCATAATGTAAGGAGTGATTACCATCTGTATGTAATTATCATTATCATGCTTTTATGTCAGCTATTGCTATCGGAGATGGTAAGCATTCTTATCTAGATGGTAACCATTCTTATCCGTGATGATAATCATTACTATCTTAGAAAGCAAAATTAAAAAATTTTTCAAACATAAGAAAGATTACTATACTCGGGAAAAAATGTTTTTATAAAAGTTTATAAAATAACGCAAAATTTTATAAACTTTAATACAATTTCATGAAATTTTATACAATTTTATAAAGTAATATCTTAGTAAGGAAAGTAATAATTGTATGAAATTTTATAATACTGAGCAAAAATTGGTACATCAAGCTCGTTCCTTATGCTTTTAATTTCACAGGAAAAATCCTGCTGCTGCAACAGGATTTTGTCCTGTTGCTTCGACAGAATGTGTCCTGTTGCTGTAATATGAAATCCAGCTGCATCAGGATTACGACCTGTTGCAGTGGCTATATCTTTGTTCCGTATAATACATATACAATTGCATTTGTCACCAAAAGATCTACTTCAAGTTTAACTACGGGTTATGACACAGCTAGGTACCATACCAATTAGTTCATAAAAATATACCATACGATCCGTGACCTATATGATACTAGGTTCCTACAGCGAAAAAACAACATAGTAGTTGCAACTGTCTAAAAGAGTACTGAGTACTTTCTGTAAAAAAAAAAAAAAAAAAAATTTGAGAAAGTACTGTATGCTATATAGACTGTATTGATTACTCTCTGGATAGTACTGAGTACTATTTTTTCTGTATAGAACTCCTACCTGTTATTAGAAATTAAAAACGATGGATAAATCCCCAGACATCTGGCTCCAAAAGAGACGCTGATTTTCTCTGTTGTTATATCTCGGTTCATATTCGTGTAGTCTATAGTAAAACGTAAAGTTGTTTATTGAATAATTCACTTTATAATATATCTCGCAAACTTATTTCTTTCAAAGTGCTAGGTCCTGCGGTTGGTGATGAAAGTCTCTTTCTTTTATTGGAATCGTCATCTCTCAAAAAATTAATCATCGATCCATCATCATTGTTGGATAACTTAAAATTATTAAAAATATTACAATTTACTCTTCAAGTCATACTTAATTGTATAAATAAATGAAAAAAACGTTTTAGAGAAAGGAGAAATTTCTTTGAGGTAATAATGTAGTTTTATCGCAAGAAAAATTAACTTCATTTACAATAATTTTATTCTTTAAAGCAGATTGATTTCTACTACATTGTGAATTTAAGATTCAAAGCTTTAGTAGAATGTTGCCGAATTTATTCAATATTTTATTTTTTTGTGTTAAAATAATTTAAAGTACACGAATTCAAAGAATTGACTCTTTTTTTATTCAATAATCGATCGGAGTTGGTCTCTTCATTTCTCTCCCTGTTCTTGTCGCTGCTTTTGTCTTTACTTCTTTCCCTTTTTTGGTCTTTGCTTTTTTCCCTTCATTCTTCCTTAACTTTTACCTTCACTTCTTTCTCTGATTCTAACTCGACTTCGGTCTTTACTCCTTTCTCTAATTCTTTCTAAGCTTTTCTTTCTTGATGTCTGTTTTTCACTTCTGTACTCATCATGATTCCTACTATTTCTTTCCAACTCAACTTCAGCTCGGTCATCTTTAACAACTTTTTTCGGTGACCTTTGACCAGCTATCTTAATGAGTTTTTCTTCCAAGGCGGATTTCCGAGCTTTAATATGTTTTTAACAATCAATAGAAAACTCCGAAAAATTAAACGAACAAAAAAAATTTTTAATTCTCAAGTGGTGTTTGACAGGCTTTATTTAACTGAAGGATGATTTTAACGAGATCGTAAACCAGTTTTTTTAAGCTCCAAGATTTTAGTTACATCTTTTAGTCGTGTAACGGCAGAAAATTTATTTTTTGGACGATTGATAATTGTTTCTAATTTAAATAATATGAAAACGTTTCTATTTAAAAATTTTTATTTTGTAATGAGAATTAAAATTTAAAAGTAATAAAAAACTGTTTTCTTTGCTCAAAATAGGGGAAGGGTAGGCGAAGCGGGGTACCTCCAAAATTTTATAAAAAAAAATTTTTTTTTTTTTTCGTCTCATTATTATAAATCCGATATATTTGCGCATTTTTATCCCTACGCATGACACTTGGGGCAATATGGAGCAGCCGAAAATTCTGAGAAATTGATTCTTCATTTTTTTATCGTCAAATTAAAAAAAATTTAATATATTTATCCATTTTTTAGCCGATTTTCTATAGCTGGGGCAAATTTAGCCACTAAAAATATTTAGAAATAATATTTGATTTTTTAATTGATAAAATTTTTTAAATAGTGCAAAATAGTTTGTAATCTAAAAAATCAGAAAACTCGTTTTTTGGATTCAAAATAATGTCAAATGAGATATAGAGAAGTGTTTTTTTTAAATTAATAACAATTAATAATTAAGCTAATCGAGGGGAAACGATTTATTAAACCTAAAAAAATTTTTTTCGAGTATCATGAAACCAAAAATAGTTGTCAAGAGAACTAAATACATTCTTAGTGATGAAAACAATTAAAAAAAAAAAACAAAAAGAAATTTTTGTTATTTTTGTTATACTTGCTCCAAAAGTTCAACTTTTGAGCGCTGGGTGGCGTCCGTAAAGGGACTCTTTTTTAGAGACTCTACTATACCGTCTTTTTTTCACGGCCTAGGCCATGAAGTTTTACCCCCTCCTTTTTTTACGAACTTTTCGTGTACACCCAGACGAAATTGAGAGAGATCGTAAAAAAAAAAGTCGCATTCTAGTGTACTGACCAATGAATTTGAGTAAAGTTTAAACTTAGTTACTCTTGAGTGGAGCTAATTATTTCTCTGCTGGCAGTTTATTACGAAGCGGACCTAATGTTAATAGAATAATAACCACGCCATTTTATTAACCATAAATAGACGATACAAGTAAGTTATCAGCGTATTTTTTTAAAGCAAGTAATACAAATTAGTCAATTATGTGTTTAAGAAATATCTATATTTACCTGCAAGTGATTGATTAAAAAAAAAAAATATTTGATACCTAAGTTTGTGTTTTGAACGATGGGAGATTTGACTAGATTTGCGACACCACCAGATTTGGTAAATTCAGCTCGTGATGCGACAATAAATAAATATTAATCAAAAAATAATTATTATGAAATTAAGGTTTTTTTACCCTAGTGATAATTCATAAAATTTAAATGTCATTATTTGCCTCCTATCCCTCAAAAGTTAAACTTATGGAGCGATAATAACAAAAAATATTGTATGTCTTTCGGCCGTTTAGTGGCGATTTTGACAACGACTTTTTTTCAATAATCGCTTTAATGTTAGTGCCGCGAATGTTCGAAAACGAGCGTAAATTTCCGTCCTCGGCTACGCCTCGGACGTTAAAATTGCGCCCCTTTCGAACCTTCCCGCCACCAACCTTAAGCTCATATCAAAATATCGTCGCTGTCAGAAAACCGCCACTTCACGGCCTTATGACGTAAATATCTATTTTAAGAGAAGGGCTTCTCTGCCCCACAAATTTTTTTTTTGCTTCCGTATCCATCAAAGATGTAAAATGTAATTTTCTTCACGTATATTACATGTAAAAATTTAATTTGATGAAATTTGATCAACTTTCCAAAAATTTTTTTTTCAACTTTTTTAAAGGGTACCCCATTTTGCCCGTAAAGAATAAAAATTTTATTCCTTAACGGCAGCTTAAAATTTTGTCTGTTTACCTTGAATATCATTAAAAACAAAAAGATTTAGCGTATTTTAGTCCTAGAAAACTTAGTAATTCCTTAAGTACCCCCTTTTGCCCCACTCCCCTATTTACTTACATGAAATATCAATCACAACTCCATCGTAATATTTCCATCCTTCCTTGGGTTTTTAACTTCCCGCTAAGAAAATCGATGATTTTCAAAAATTTCGGGAAGTTATTGTTTTCACCCCGATTTGTCAAAATCGAAATTTCATCAGATGTCGACGTTTTGAGGTCTTAGGAAGCTATTCTGACTATTTTTAGAATGATGCCCGAGTGCCTGTGTGTGTATATGTGTGTATGTGTGTGTATGTGTATGTTAACTAATGAACCGATTCGGATGCTTAAGGCGGCAATCGAAAGAGCTTGTTGACAATCAACTTTTCTAAAAATTTCAGATTATTTCTTCAAGTAGACTCGAGAATATCGGCAAATTACGAAAAAATAATTTTTTTTTTTTAGTTTTTTATTGATTTCTCAGAGATGGCCGCCTTAGCCATTTTAATTGGATAATTCGTTCGAGAGTTATCGCGGGAAATAGAAATGGTGAAAAACGGTTTTTAGGAAGATTTTTTTAAAAATCTAACTATTGTGTTTGTCCCCATTGTCGATTTTTCAAGAAATTTCGTCATAAACTATCATTATTCGATGAGTAGAGTTCAAAAATACCATTCGTTAAAAAATGTATACATGTATGTATATATATATATTCATGGAAGTCTACTTTATGTGCATCGAATGTACTCTCATCGGAATTTTTTATCCATTCTATTGGAATATCAGGTGAGTATTTATTTTTTTAAAGTACCGTTGTCAACCCACTCAACTAACGCATAAATTTGTCGCGGCATTGCATTAAAAAATTATTCTATTTTAATAAATTATTTACTAATTATAACTAAGTATTCTAATTATATAATTATAACATAAAAAAAAAAGACACAACTAATAAATAATATAAATTTATCAATGCTTGTTGAAAAAAAAAATATAATATTTCAAATTGACGAAAAAAAATATTTGAAAATAATAGTAAAATATTTATGAAAAGCAATTTTACTGAATGCTACTAATATAAAGTTCCGTTTTGTTTTCACTTAACACAAGCATACTTTATTCTATTATTATTATTATTTAATTAAAAATCATTATTTATTGCTGTTTTCTATGCATCATTGCGATTATAATCGTTTGTCTAATTCCATTATCTTTTAATTGACGGATTTTATTATGCATTCATCAAATAATGTGGTCAAATATAAACTTTATAATTTACATAATTCTAACAGTACGATTCCAGCAAGGACTAGAAGTCGAATAAAACATAACAAAATAAGGTTAAATATCTTTTATCTGAATGAAGTCAAAAATTATCTATTTCTTAAAATTGTAAAACAAAGAGTATTGGTAATATCACGAGATATAAATAAAACTGACTCGTCGATATTATCTACTCTTGAAATAAGACTCAGTACTATGTCAGATGTTATTTCTTAACATATAAATTCTTTTTATCTCTGGTTTCTCAGACATTACTATGAGTGCTATTTATTATAGTCGTATTGTGATGATTGCTATCTAATTTTTTCGAAATGTAGGACTTGATGTTTGAACTTCTGACTATTTAACCAAGGTTCGCTAGGTTATTAATTTTTACGGTTATTTATCTTCATAAATGTTGATATTTCTATTAAAAATTTTAGGTCTTTCTTGGACTCAGGACAGGAATTATTAGATTCTAAAGTGTGTAATACTCTCAAGTTATTTTCAAAAAATTTTAACTAATGAAATGTATATGATTACTTTTCTAACTCTCAATATTTTTAGGAAATTCATGTAGCTGAAGATAATTTTTTTATTACTAATCCTAATATTGTCATGAATGTTGACGATGAACAAGAATAAAGTGACGAGTGACATGATTATAGTGAATTAAATATTTGCGAAGACGATGATTATTTTGGTAGTATTTCTGAAGATAATTATGATCTAGATCAAGAAAATATTAATCAAATAAGAACGTTTCTCCATTCTTTTGATAAAACTGGTGTCACTGCTGACGATACTATTGATAACTACTTTTACAACTACGAATGACTGTAGTGCTATGACTAGCAATAGTAATGACAACAACAAAAAATTTTCGACAGAAATTTTGGTTAAAGCGCTGTTTATTAATGCTACTTGTTCGAATCTCCCGCGCTTGCGATTCTCGTCACTACTCTGAGGCCGGTTAAATGGAGCTGCGTCGGCGCGTTATCTTACGCAGACGGCTCCACCGGTCCCATTCTCATCTCAAGCTCCGCCCTCTTCTCCAAGTGGGGATGAAGAAGAAGACGAAGCCATTATCATTATTAAAAAATTCACCGACGTTATCAGCCACGTGCCTTTTTATAAAAATTCATATCTCTTGCAATCACAGTGATTATTGTTATATTTCTTATACAATTAATTATCATTTCATCATATCAATTATTTATTATCAAATTTAGTGATTATTTAAATAACTATCAATTTAAATAATTATCTAATTAAATAAAATTCATCTCACCGCGTGGTTTAGTTTTACCGGCAAACCGCCATCTTTTTTCTCAACTCACCGCGTGTTAAAATAAAATATTCATCTTAAAATTATCAAGTGCAGTGTACATAGTGTATATAATGAAAATAAATAATTAATTTATTAAAAATAATAATAAAAAATAAACCATGTATTAAAATATTTATTTTAATAGTTAGCATCATCTCAACCAAGTTCCCGCCAATTAAGCGTCCCAGCATATCACTCTCCTCTCACTTAATTTTAAGTAATTAATTTCAAGTGACTTTTTTCATTGGTCCTTCGAGCCGGATAGCTTAATTGGCGTTATTTAAAGTGCAAATCTCATCTCAAAAAAGTGCATTATTCTAGTCAGTTCAACCCCAGTGCATTGCTGAGTACCTTGGACGTGGTACTGCATTGGTGGAAAAAGTGCTAAGGGACACATCAGTGCAAATTACACTTTGTGAAGTGACTAGTGCGTAGTGATAGTCCTTACTTCACCAATCATCTCAAGGTCGTTTCTCAAGGTCATCTCAACATCACTGCATCTCACCAGCAATCATCATCAATTATTGTCAATTTGTTCTGTGTAGTTTCTCAATTACCAGTATTTTTTTGTTTGTTTCACCTCACTTTTATTTCAGACTTCCATTTCAATTCCCAACATGGCTGCCGTACAAAACAAACTCACCATGCAAATGGGAAGGATGTCTTTCATATCATCTCTGGCTGCAGCAGCGGAGGCAGGGGTGTTTGAGACACTCCCTCTGTCCTCAGCTACCTGAAAACTCAAACTTCTCAATACTTATTGGGAAAAGTTTGAGTCTGACCATGAAAAGTTGCTGTCATCGAAGACTGACGTCACGGTAG
>OZ024712.1:11949530-12014179 GCA_964016945.1 Microplitis deprimator | reverse complement strand
AGATGATTGGTGAAGTAAGGACTATCACTACGCACTAGTCACTTCACAAAGTGTAATTTGCACTGATGTGTCCCTTAGCACTTTTTCCACCAATGCAGTACCACGTCCAAGGTACTCAGCAATGCACTGGGGTTGAACTGACTAGAATAATGCACTTTTTTGAGATGAGATTTGCACTTTAAATAACGCCAATTAAGCTATCCGGCTCGAAGGACCAATGAAAAAAGTCACTTGAAATTAATTACTTAAAATTAAGTGAGAGGAGAGTGATATGCTGGGACGCTTAATTGGCGGGAACTTGGTTGAGATGATGCTAACTATTAAAATAAATATTTTAATACATGGTTTATTTTTTATTATTATTTTTAATAAATTAATTATTTATTTTCATTATATACACTATGTACACTGCACTTGATAATTTTAAGATGAATATTTTATTTTAACACGCGGTGAGTTGAGAAAAAAGATGGCGGTTTGCCGGTAAAACTAAACCACGCGGTGAGATGAATTTTATTTAATTAGATAATTATTTAAATTGATAGTTATTTAAATAATCACTAAATTTGATAATAAATAATTGATATGATGAAATGATAATTAATTGTATAAGAAATATAACAATAATCACTGTGATTGCAAGAGATATGAATTTTTATAAAAAGGCACGTGGCTGATAACGTCGGTGAATTTTTTAATAATGATAATGGCTTCGTCTTCTTCTTCATCCCCACTTGGAGAAGAGGGCGGAGCTTGAGATGAGAATGGGACCGGTGGAGCCGTCTGCGTAAGATAACGCGCCGACGCAGCTCCATTTAACCGGCCTCAGAGTAGTGACGAGAATCGCAAGCGCGGGAGATTCGAACAAGTAGCATTAATAAACAGCGCTTTAACCAAAATTTCTGTCGAAAATTTTTTGTTGTTGTCATTACTATTGCTAGTCATAGCACTACAGTCATTCGTAGTTGTAAAAGTAGTTATCAATAGTATCGTCAGCAGTGACACCAGTTTTATCAAAAGAATGGAGAAACGTTCTTATTTGATTAATATTTTCTTGATCTAGATCATAATTATCTTCAGAAATACTACCAAAATAATCATCGTCTTCGCAAATATTTAATTCACTATAATCATGTCACTCGTCACTTTATTCTTGTTCATCGTCAACATTCATGACAATATTAGGATTAGTAATAAAAAAATTATCTTCAGCTACATGAATTTCCTAAAAATATTGAGAGTTAGAAAAGTAATCATATACATTTCATTAGTTAAAATTTTTTGAAAATAACTTGAGAGTATTACACACTTTAGAATCTAATAATTCCTGTCCTGAGTCCAAGAAAGACCTAAAATTTTTAATAGAAATATCAACATTTATGAAGATAAATAACCGTAAAAATTAATAACCTAGCGAACCTTGGTTAAATAGTCAGAAGTTCAAACATCAAGTCCTACATTTCGAAAAAATTAGATAGCAATCATCACAATACGACTATAATAAATAGCACTCATAGTAATGTCTGAGAAACCAGAGATAAAAAGAATTTATATGTTAAGAAATAACATCTGACATAGTACTGAGTCTTATTTCAAGAGTAGATAATATCGACGAGTCAGTTTTATTTATATCTCGTGATATTACCAATACTCTTTGTTTTACAATTTTAAGAAATAGATAATTTTTGACTTCATTCAGATAAAAGATATTTAACCTTATTTTGTTATGTTTTATTCGACTTCTAGTCCTTGCTGGAATCGTACTGTTAGAATTATGTAAATTATAAAGTTTATATTTGACCACATTATTTGATGAATGCATAATAAAATCCGTCAATTAAAAGATAATGGAATTAGACAAACGATTATAATCGCAATGATGCATAGAAAACAGCAATAAATAATGATTTTTAATTAAATAATAATAATAATAGAATAAAGTATGCTTGTGTTAAGTGAAAACAAAACGGAACTTTATATTAGTAGCATTCAGTAAAATTGCTTTTCATAAATATTTTACTATTATTTTCAAATATTTTTTTTCGTCAATTTGAAATATTATATTTTTTTTTTCAACAAGCATTGATAAATTTATATTATTTATTAGTTGTGTCTTTTTTTTTTATGTTATAATTATATAATTAGAATACTTAGTTATAATTAGTAAATAATTTATTAAAATAGAATAATTTTTTAATGCAATGCCGCGACAAATTTATGCGTTAGTTGAGTGGGTTGACAACGGTACTTTAAAAAAATAAATACTCACCTGATATTCCAATAGAATGGATAAAAAATTCCGATGAGAGTACATTCGATGCACATAAAGTAGACTTCCATGAATATATATATATACATACATGTATACATTTTTTAACGAATGGTATTTTTGAACTCTACTCATCGAATAATGATAGTTTATGACGAAATTTCTTGAAAAATCGACAATGGGGACAAACACAATAGTTAGATTTTTAAAAAAATCTTCCTAAAAACCGTTTTTCACCATTTCTATTTCCCGCGATAACTCTCGAACGAATTATCCAATTAAAATGGCTAAGGCGGCCATCTCTGAGAAATCAATAAAAAACTAAAAAAAAAAAATTATTTTTTCGTAATTTGCCGATATTCTCGAGTCTACTTGAAGAAATAATCTGAAATTTTTAGAAAAGTTGATTGTCAACAAGCTCTTTCGATTGCCGCCTTAAGCATCCGAATCGGTTCATTAGTTAACATACACATACACACACATACACACATATACACACACAGGCACTCGGGCATCATTCTAAAAATAGTCAGAATAGCTTCCTAAGACCTCAAAACGTCGACATCTGATGAAATTTCGATTTTGACAAATCGGGGTGAAAACAATAACTTCCCGAAATTTTTGAAAATCATCGATTTTCTTAGCGGGAAGTTAAAAACCCAAGGAAGGATGGAAATATTACGATGGAGTTGTGATTGATATTTCATGTAAGTAAATAGGGGAGTGGGGCAAAAGGGGGTACTTAAGGAATTACTAAGTTTTCTAGGACTAAAATACGCTAAATCTTTTTGTTTTTAATGATATTCAAGGTAAACAGACAAAATTTTAAGCTGCCGTTAAGGAATAAAATTTTTATTCTTTACGGGCAAAATGGGGTACCCTTTAAAAAAGTTGAAAAAAAAATTTTTGGAAAGTTGATCAAATTTCATCAAATTAAATTTTTACATGTAATATACGTGAAGAAAATTACATTTTACATCTTTGATGGATACGGAAGCAAAAAAAAAATTTGTGGGGCAGAGAAGCCCTTCTCTTAAAATAGATATTTACGTCATAAGGCCGTGAAGTGGCGGTTTTCTGACAGCGACGATATTTTGATATGAGCTTAAGGTTGGTGGCGGGAAGGTTCGAAAGGGGCGCAATTTTAACGTCCGAGGCGTAGCCGAGGACGGAAATTTACGCTCGTTTTCGAACATTCGCGGCACTAACATTAAAGCGATTATTGAAAAAAAGTCGTTGTCAAAATCGCCACTAAACGGCCGAAAGACATACAATATTTTTTGTTATTATCGCTCCATAAGTTTAACTTTTGAGGGATAGGAGGCAAATAATGACATTTAAATTTTATGAATTATCACTAGGGTAAAAAAACCTTAATTTCATAATAATTATTTTTTGATTAATATTTATTTATTGTCGCATCACGAGCTGAATTTACCAAATCTGGTGGTGTCGCAAATCTAGTCAAATCTCCCATCGTTCAAAACACAAACTTAGGTATCAAATATTTTTTTTTTTTAATCAATCACTTGCAGGTAAATATAGATATTTCTTAAACACATAATTGACTAATTTGTATTACTTGCTTTAAAAAAATACGCTGATAACTTACTTGTATCGTCTATTTATGGTTAATAAAATGGCGTGGTTATTATTCTATTAACATTAGGTCCGCTTCGTAATAAACTGCCAGCAGAGAAATAATTAGCTCCACTCAAGAGTAACTAAGTTTAAACTTTACTCAAATTCATTGGTCAGTACACTAGAATGCGACTTTTTTTTTTACGATCTCTCTCAATTTCGTCTGGGTGTACACGAAAAGTTCGTAAAAAAAGGAGGGGGTAAAACTTCATGGCCTAGGCCGTGAAAAAAAGACGGTATAGTAGAGTCTCTAAAAAAGAGTCCCTTTACGGACGCCACCCAGCGCTCAAAAGTTGAACTTTTGGAGCAAGTATAACAAAAATAACAAAAATTTCTTTTTGTTTTTTTTTTTTAATTGTTTTCATCACTAAGAATGTATTTAGTTCTCTTGACAACTATTTTTGGTTTCATGATACTCGAAAAAAATTTTTTTAGGTTTAATAAATCGTTTCCCCTCGATTAGCTTAATTATTAATTGTTATTAATTTAAAAAAAACACTTCTCTATATCTCATTTGACATTATTTTGAATCCAAAAAACGAGTTTTCTGATTTTTTAGATTACAAACTATTTTGCACTATTTAAAAAATTTTATCAATTAAAAAATCAAATATTATTTCTAAATATTTTTAGTGGCTAAATTTGCCCCAGCTATAGAAAATCGGCTAAAAAATGGATAAATATATTAAATTTTTTTTAATTTGACGATAAAAAAATGAAGAATCAATTTCTCAGAATTTTCGGCTGCTCCATATTGCCCCAAGTGTCATGCGTAGGGATAAAAATGCGCAAATATATCGGATTTATAATAATGAGACGAAAAAAAAAAAAAATTTTTTTTTATAAAATTTTGGAGGTACCCCGCTTCGCCTACCCTTCCCCTATTTTGAGCAAAGAAAACAGTTTTTTATTACTTTTAAATTTTAATTCTCATTACAAAATAAAAATTTTTAAATAGAAACGTTTTCATATTATTTAAATTAGAAACAATTATCAATCGTCCAAAAAATAAATTTTCTGCCGTTACACGACTAAAAGATGTAACTAAAATCTTGGAGCTTAAAAAAACTGGTTTACGATCTCGTTAAAATCATCCTTCAGTTAAATAAAGCCTGTCAAACACCACTTGAGAATTAAAAATTTTTTTTGTTCGTTTAATTTTTCGGAGTTTTCTATTGATTGTTAAAAACATATTAAAGCTCGGAAATCCGCCTTGGAAGAAAAACTCATTAAGATAGCTGGTCAAAGGTCACCGAAAAAAGTTGTTAAAGATGACCGAGCTGAAGTTGAGTTGGAAAGAAATAGTAGGAATCATGATGAGTACAGAAGTGAAAAACAGACATCAAGAAAGAAAAGCTTAGAAAGAATTAGAGAAAGGAGTAAAGACCGAAGTCGAGTTAGAATCAGAGAAAGAAGTGAAGGTAAAAGTTAAGGAAGAATGAAGGGAAAAAAGCAAAGACCAAAAAAGGGAAAGAAGTAAAGACAAAAGCAGCGACAAGAACAGGGAGAGAAATGAAGAGACCAACTCCGATCGATTATTGAATAAAAAAAGAGTCAATTCTTTGAATTCGTGTACTTTAAATTATTTTAACACAAAAAAATAAAATATTGAATAAATTCGGCAACATTCTACTAAAGCTTTGAATCTTAAATTCACAATGTAGTAGAAATCAATCTGTTTTAAAGAATAAAATTATTGTAAATGAAGTTAATTTTTCTTGCGATAAAACTACATTATTACCTCAAAGAAATTTCTCCTTTCTCTAAAACGTTTTTTTCATTTATTTATACAATTAAGTATGACTTGAAGAGTAAATTGTAATATTTTTAATAATTTTAAGTTATCCAACAATGATGATGGATCGATGATTAATTTTTTGAGAGATGACGATTCCAATAAAAGAAAGAGACTTTCATCACCAACCGCAGGACCTAGCACTTTGAAAGAAATAAATTTGCGAGATATATTATAAAGTGAATTATTCAATAAACAACTTTACGTTTTACTATAGACTACACGAATATGAACCGAGATATAACAACAGAGAAAATCAGCGTCTCTTTTGGAGCCAGATGTCTGGGGATTTATCCATCGTTTTTAATTTCTAATAACAGGTAGGAGTTCTATACAGAAAAAATAGTACTCAGTACTATCCAGAGAGTAATCAATACAGTCTATATAGCATACAGTACTTTCTCAAATTTTTTTTTTTTTTTTTTTTACAGAAAGTACTCAGTACTCTTTTAGACAGTTGCAACTACTATGTTGTTTTTTCGCTGTAGGAACCTAGTATCATATAGGTCACGGATCGTATGGTATATTTTTATGAACTAATTGGTATGGTACCTAGCTGTGTCATAACCCGTAGTTAAACTTGAAGTAGATCTTTTGGTGACAAATGCAATTGTATATGTATTATACGGAACAAAGATATAGCCACTGCAACAGGACGTAATCCTGATGCAGCTGGATTTCATATTACAGCAACAGGACACATTCTGTCGAAGCAACAGGACAAAATCCTGTTGCAGCAGCAGGATTTTTCCTGTGAAATTAAAAGCATAAGGAACGAGCTTGATGTACCAATTTTTGCTCAGTATTATAAAATTTCATACAATTATTACTTTCCTTACTAAGATATTACTTTATAAAATTGTATAAAATTTCATGAAATTGTATTAAAGTTTATAAAATTTTGCGTTATTTTATAAACTTTTATAAAAACATTTTTTCCCGAGTATAGTAATCTTTCTTATGTTTGAAAAATTTTTTAATTTTGCTTTCTAAGATAGTAATGATTATCATCACGGATAAGAATGGTTACCATCTAGATAAGAATGCTTACCATCTCCGATAGCAATAGCTGACATAAAAGCATGATAATGATAATTACATACAGATGGTAATCACTCCTTACATTATGGTAATAGTTAGCATTTTTTTTTTTCAGAGTGTATAATTTTTTTTATTGCAGGTGACTAATGGACTGAATAAAATTTATTTAGCGCCAACCGTAATCGTTTTGTAACCATTGTCTAAGCTAATTTATTTACGTCTCTTTAAGCTGTGCAAGAGAAAAATCAGATGTTAGTAAACTTACAAAGAAGGGTCGATAATATTGAAAAAAGTAGATCTGATACTTTTACCTCGACTTCTTCTTCGAAATCGACTTCAAACTCAAGGCCTCTCAATAATATTTCTTTTACACGTACCAAGACACCAGAAACAGTATATGCTCGATTAATATCACTAAAAGAAGTATGTAAAAGCTACAAATCAAGAAATCTGAAAATACGTAGACCCTAGCGGCTAGCCACAAATTTTTTTAATATTTAAGAATTTCCAAAATTACCCATGATTGATTGAACTTTAGAAAGGGATTATTGTTAGAACTGATCAATTCAGTAGTTGAACACATTACTGAAAAAATTTTGAAAAAATGTTACTCAAGCTTAATTTTTTTGAGCTACCTTTGTAGAGAAAAAATTTTTTACAACGGCAGCTGAAAAGTTTTTTTATTCATTTTGAATATCATTAAAAGAAAAATATTTAGCATATTTGAGTTCTTGAAAACTTAGTATTTCCTTAAGTACCCCGTTTTGCCCCTCTCCTGTAATTATAAGATAGATAAATAAAAAAGAGTACCTACAAAGCTCTTTTCTATGTACCGCCTAATAGCCTCAGTGATAACATACTTATATAGTAGATAAGACACTTGTCTAACAGCCATGAAGCATCAAGTTGGAGACTTAGCAAATGTAAAAGAAATTAGTTTCATCGGTCTACACGATGTCTCTATATCCAAACTTATTTCTATGTTTCCATTGCGCACATGTCTACTGATATATATATTGCGACGTTATTTTTCATATGGGGTTCGAATCAAAGTGAACGTCACAAGCACCAACGGATTTTATTGTATTTACGAGCATGGTAACTCAAGACTTAGAATTAAGCTTACAGGTATTAATGATTTTGATACAGATTTTTGATTTAAGTTCAAAATTAAGAATTAAATATGGAGTAACGTTTAGCTACAGTTATGGGCTTTGTTAAGAAAAATTATAGTAAAGAATAAGAATCAGAATTATGTAAATTCAATATGGAATATGGTTTCAGATTAAAGTTCGGGGTAATGAAAAAGTTTGAGTTTTGGTTTACAGTTTTGGTATTTTGAGTATGTGGACGAGTCAGAGTTACCATGGAGCGGGACTTGAATTAGTCAACCGGTATCATCTGATGATAGAACCTAGTTCTATTCCTATGAGACTTCTTGGTTGATTGCAGAGGTCTAGCTGAAATGCTAGCGCTCCGGAAGCGTATATACGGAATTTGATGGATGCGGAATGGGATCAGTTTTGAGTTTTCGTTTGTCAATTCTCAACAGTAATTTTGTGACCGTTGTGTTTTGGAAGCCGTCTGGTCATTTATAATTGCTTAGTCTGACAGGCCTCAGAGGACAAGCTATGACCACTTCTACCGCTCAGGAAGTCATAGGTCACTTAGGTTTAAGTTTGACGATCCCAGCTGAAGACTGTTCCAGGAGAGCAACTACCAAGCATAGGATGGACCACTCCATCTCTCCCCTGATTCAGAAATCTAATTTGGAATAATTCAAACACGATCCAAAACAATTCGAAGTTGGCAAAATTGACTATATATAGGTATACACTCTAGCATGGATTGAATCATTCCAAATTAGATTTCTGAATCAGGGTCCATAAACCTACACATTGAGCGACACCATGACCATTTTTTGAATGTTATCTTATCGACTTTTTATAAAATTCATCTGAAAGCTCTTTAAATAAGCTTTAATTTTCATGCCTATACATGTGTTTAGACCAATGAAATTTCTTATCTCACCACTCATTAAATGAAATTTTGCTCTTGCATTGGTTTTCGTACTTTCTATAGATTCCGTAGAATCCGAAATACTGTATTCATTAGTCAACTTATGAAACTATTGAATTCATATTATTGCTGTGTAACACTTATAAAATCTGAATATGTTCTTTCAAGTGTGTAAATTCAATTTTGTTTTATTGACAATGTTTATGTCTGATTCCATGTATGACTTTAGATCTATCATAATTGAAATTTCAACTGAACTTATTTTCTTCAATTTCATATTAACTATTAATCCTATACTAAAAAACACAGAATACTTTTTCGTAAATAATTTGATTCTCTTTAACTTCAATTTTCGTTATTCAACTTACCATTCGGATAATTATTTTAGTTTTTTGATCTCAATTTTCAAATTTTTTGCATTTAACTTTGAATTTTCTGGCAGTTTTTTTTTTGTTTCATAACCTTGAGAATTTTAGAGATTGTCAAATTAAAATTTATTTTGTTATTAATGTTTATTTGAAAGGTTGAAATAATCAAATAATGAGAAATCTACTTCCATTTCGGCTGCCGAATGGCCTTTTTTTTTAATTGATTTTTATTAAAAATTTTCTAGATTCCTATTAAGAGTGTTAGAATTAAGTGATGAATTGTCGGGGATGAGTTGTCGAAGGATGAACTGTTGCGGGGATGAGTTGTCAGGAGATGAATTATAGGGGATGAATTGTCTTGGTCCCAAAAAACGTCACACCGTGTGGCGGGTGTTTTAGATTGCCGGTGTTTTTTCGGGGGTGTTTTGGTTTGAGGGTATTTTGTCGTCGAGTATTTTGTCTTCGGGTATTTTGGCATCAGGTCAATTGTCGTGTTAACATTTATCTATTTGTACCGAGTGGATGTACAATAGACCGTCCCTTCAATGACCTGCGTGGCGTTAGGGTAGCTCAGGGATTTTCTGAGCGAGAGGGATATTGGGTCGGTAAATATGGGCCCTCGAGAAGACCTTGTTCTTTCTCTGTCTCACTTTAAGGTTACTATAACTTAAATCACGAGCACTTGAATGCCGGAAAAAAGGACAGTAAATAAAGAGACGAATGTGTAAAAAAAAACATGTGTAGTATATTGTCAGGTTAAATTTCACAAAAATATTATAATGATGGACTTACCCGGGAGGGTTGATATACCGGCACCCACACTCACTCCATATTCACCAGTTTGAATTTGTTTACTGAAACGAAGTTGAGGTCAACCCCTCATAAGGAGAGATCAATCAACCGTCCGTTATTCATTTTAAATTAAATGGGCCCGTGTTCCTTTTAGTCAGTCGACTAATTATTCGGTCATTGATCCTGTATTACCCGGTTCCTAGGGACCATCACTTTATATATGCAAGTGAAAGACATATAAAGGATCGGGATTCATGGGGCCTATTTGTATACAGAGACTATATAATAAATACAGATGTTAGGTATTTGCATAATATGCTACGTGATTAGGCGTTAATGCACAAGTAGTTAAATAAAGTTATAATAATAGTGTTATTATACTTAACTGATAGTTGTTGATCTTCTTATCCTTTTGATATATGATTCACTGGTGCAGCAGGTAAAAGATATGGATGCAGCAGGTATGCACTTCTACAAGCAGGTATTGTAGGAAAAGAATGCAGCAGGTATGCATGATTACGAGGCAGGTGTCGTATGAATAGGTGTAGTCAGGTATACGCGACATGCAAGCAGGATGCAGGGCTATGAGGTAGGTATTATAGGACCAGGTGCAGATAGGTATGCACTCAGTGCAAGCAGGAATACACTTGATAATCATAGTGCAGGTTTATGATTAGGATATCTAAGGAAGGTATGAGATCTTGCCCGATACAGCAGGAGTAAACGGGTTGAGATTAGAAAAAATAGTTAACGTGAACTAGATTTATTATAAAAACATTATGAAATTAATAATTGAAAGTAGAAAGTCGTAATAAATAAAGATAAAGATGATCTATCTCGGCGCGCAGGCCTTTTTTATATCTCCGTCAGTGCTTATGCGCTGACACGATGCGCATCCCTCCCTCAAAACATCAAGTGGAAGGGTGGAGTAAATAATAATAATAATTACCAGGTAATTAAGGTTGATATACCAGGTAACAAACAATAAGTTACCCTGTGTGACGGCCTATTATCATAATATGATAACGAGGTGGTTTAAACCTCGTTACAGTACACAGGAGTTTTACAATGTTTTTATGACAATTATTGAATTGTCTTCATTAACGATTCATCGGTTGAAACTTTTCACACTGCACACTAGATCGATAGGCCGGCTTTGCTTTCGGGTGATTAAAAATTTGTTAAAAGAATCGACTATTCCCGAACACGGACTCGAGTGCCTAGGCGGTGAAGATCACATGAAGGGGTTTAGTCGTATTCCATAGATCACTTCATCGCAAGCTCAAATAATTTTTACTCGAGGTATCCAACCTAGGAGACCCGATGCCTACGCGTAGGACCGTCACGAGGAAAGATTTTAAGAATAAAATTCGAGTCGCGGGGTTGATAAATTCAGATTTATTTTCCGAATAATGAATTTTGGAAATGACCTCGTAGGTTTAAAATAAAAGAATCGAATTTTGATTATCGATCTAGGACCCCCGGTTGCCTAGGCGTGGAGCGTCACGAGAACGAACGTTGAAATCGACTCAGTGAGCCTTACTCGCGGACTCAGATAGATCCAACAAGGGTTTCGGTTATGACGGTAATGACTGAATTTGATTATTTTTCATGGGTTTATATAGCACGGGTTTAATAGAAAAGTGGGGGCTGAAAGATGTCACATCTCTGAAACAAAAATGGGTTAAGAAAAGGAGGAAAATACAAATAGGGGAGTTTTGAAATTTTTGGACAGCTGAGAGTGAAATATGAGGCTCGAGGAGTCACGGAGTTTGGTAGTGACCGGATGCAGATAGAAAATTGACTCCGCGGTGGACCGTGAGACACCTTAAAACAATTCCACTTTGACAAATATATGATGAGTCATCATTTATGACATTTATTACCGATATTTTAGATGTCCTCAAAAAAATAATTTAAAAAAAAAACAAAAATTAAGAGGGAAAAAATTTATATGGTAAAAGAGGTTTTGCAGGGTCCGTGGGACAAGGTCTTCATATCAAATTTATGATGACTTTTATGGTCAATATACTATGTTCTCTAGAAAAATATAATTTTTAAAAACAAAAGTCGAGAGGAAAAATTATAGTGATAGAAAAAGTTTCAGAAAGGTTTTGCGGGATATCGTGGGACTTGTTGGTCATAGTCGTAAAAATTTGAGTCGAACAAGATCCAAGAAATATTTTGATGAATTTATGTGACATTTACGATGACATGACCTAGATGAACACATGTGTATAAAACAACATACGTGTAAATGTGCCCTCACACACACATGTATTTATTCATACATAATAATATATTATTATTTTGAGTGTGCTTTAAATTACCCAGGTTGATTTCAATTTAATAAATTGCAAAAAGAAAATTCTTAAATCTAAGTATGGTCGAGTGGTGATTCAGGTGTACCGATTGTTACAATCGAAAGACTAGGGCCGAAAAAAATAATAATAATTGTTCATATCTCGGTGCCAGCCACCTCGGACATAATACGTTCAATTAAAAAAAAAATATATATATGTAATTTCATAGCTTTGTAATTAATTAATTAATTGCAAGTAAATTCGAAAATTTAAAAAACTCGAATATCATGAAAATAAGAAATTTCGATTGTGTTACTTTATTTTTTTTTTCGTATTGTATCTTCCAAATTTTAATTAAATTCGTTACATTTTATTTGTGCTAATTATTGCAGAGATAAAAATAAAGAAAGACGTTATAAAATAGTTAATGGATCAAATAAGAAGATTAGAAGAAATAGCAAAGCAGGGCAACATTCAAAAAAATAATCAGTCATTAGGATTATCTAATGCAAATTTGCCAACTTATGATCGACCCAGAGCTCAAGATTTTTTCCTTCCAAATCAATAGTTGCCCAACAATCATAATTTAAATCAGCAATACCAACACCAAGCACTTAATCAACAACTACCATATCAACAAAACTACCACGCCTACCCAAACACCAATAGTCACATCCAAAGCCCGTTTCTTAATAATAGAAATTACAGTCCAAGTACCGGTAACTTTATTCCAAATTACAAATATAATAATGCATATGGTAAATATAATATTGAAATCTACAAGTTTTATAATATTATTTGTAGATGAAAATTAGACTTTAAAAAGCATTTTTGTCTCCATAGATGAATACATCTTTTAATTTTGTAACATATATCAATAAATATTAGTTAATCGCTTTGTTTCAGCTGGCAATATTCAACGGCGCACACGTGGAGGAGGTGTTAAAGAACAAGTACGGGCGGCTTTCAATTAAGTCAGGCAGGAATTTCAATCGGGAAAAAATAATGGATATTTTCTGAATGTCAATCACAATTACTACCGATAATTTTATTTTTCTACCCAAGTCTCGTTATCTATAAATTATTTCAATATTAATATTAAATAATTAATATAAATATTAATTATTTGTAATTTTAGAACTACGTCAATAAGTTGTATTCTTTTATAATATTAACAAAAAATGAATATATTATTATGGTTCATTCTTAATTCCAAAAGTATATTCTATGCATTAATTGAGAAAAAAAATTGTCTGCGTACGTGTTTTTTTATTCATTATAAAATTTATTCGTTAATTATAATTAGAGAAATCAGTATTTGCAATAAATAATAAAAATACATTACGTCTATAGCTAATTTGAATTACGAAATTTTTTCTTATATTACAAAAAAAAAATGATTCGATAATTTGTGGTCAATGTTTTTATTTTTTTACTAATAAAAGATAACATGAAATTTTCCCTATCAATGTTTAGATGTATTGATTTTATAGATTATGATAAAATTCATGTTAATTTTTCAATTCCAACTTTTTTAGGGAAAGTTTTAGTGTTGATAGAGAATACATATATTTCAACATTCGTTTGATCATATATAAATCTTTATATTCGGTGACATTATTTATGAAATATTAATGATAATGAAGTTAGCCGACGTCTAATAATTTTGAGATTTTCTTGAAAACGATAAATTCTAAAAATAAAAATATTGTAAAGAATTACCCCCTTAGTTTATTTAATTTTTCTACGTGTGTATTTTTTAGGTAGATTTTTCTAAAATGTAACTTTTGTATTTGTCCTCATGGTCGATTTTTCAAGGGATTTTGTCATAACCTATCATAATTGGATGAGTAGGGTTCAAAAATAATACTCGTTAAAAAATTTATATATGTGTATGTATATATATATATATTTTAGGGTGGCGCAAAAAAACCGACTATTTATTTTTTATCGATCTCGCATGAAAATTTGTTTGTTTAAGATGTTTTAAGAAGCCTCTCCAAAAATCAGCTCGATGAAAAATTTTTAATAGGTCGCTCACGAGTTTTGAAAATATCGAAAATGAATGAAATTCGGATTTTTGATTTCAAAATTTTTTTTTTTCTCGTGGCAGCAATAGTTTATATTTGTAAAATCATGACTGTGCTGAAAATTTCAGCCCAAAATTACAATATTTAAACGGCGCTCAAGAATTTTGAATATGACCTGATAATATGCAGCTAATAGTTTGAATTAGTTTTTGTATTTTTTTATAACTCAATTATTGTCATTTTAGTAAAATATAACTTTTGCAGAACCAAAAATATACAGGACAGTCTTTAACAATAAAATTTGGTAAGTTTTGAATAAGCGAAAAAATCTACAAATTGAATTAAAAAATAAATAAGTATGTAAAAAACTTATTATTTCTATTTCTCGGGTTTTATTTTCATTCATTTTCATGTAAATTGATGATGAAAAAATCGAGAAGCTTTATTATCAATATTCAAGGGTCGCTCGAAAGCGTCCAAATGACAGCACTCGGAAACATTCAAAATTCTTGAGCGAGGTTTAAATATTTAAATTTTGGGTTTAAATTTTCAGCATAGTCATGATTTTACAAATATGAGCTATTGCTGACACGAGAAAAAAAAAAAAATTTCGAAATCAAAAATCCGAATTTCAATAATTTTTGATATTTTCAAAATTCGTGAGCGACCTCTTAAAAATTTTTTATCGAGCTGATTTTTGGAGAGGCTTCTTAAAACATCGTAAACCAACAAATTTTCATGCGAGATCGAAAAAAAAAAAAATAGTCGGTTTTTTTGTGCCACCGTAATATATATATATATATATATATATATATATATATATATATATACATACACATATAAATTTATATATGTATATATATATATAAATAAATACATAAACTTTTGAACCAAATGTATTTTCTGACTCCGCTCGTCGAGCTGAGTCGGGAGGTAGCAAACTTTTTCGAAAATTCCATTATGAGCACAAATACAATAGTTGGATTTCTGTGAAATCTACTATAAAGACAATAAAAATGGAAAAAATTAACAAAAACTTGAATATAAAAAAACAATCATTAGAATTTATGTTTTAACTGAAGTATGTGTTATGTATGAGTTATTGATATTAGAATGGGATTTTGAAGAATGAATGTGATGGTTGTAACCCAGGATACCAGATTGTGTCTTTGAATATGGATGCCAGATTGTGCGTTTGAATGCTGATAATATATGCTAGTGATAAAATAAATATAACTATTAGTATTTTAATAATTTAATTAAGAATAACAATAAATTACCTGTCTTAAGCATCGATAAAATGAATTATTTCCGGAGGAAACAGATCATGATCTCGAGGAATATTGAAGGAAGATCTCAAATTTGGAAATACGAAAATGAGATCAATTATGAATTTTGAAAGAAGATAATCAAAAGTAGGATTGACGAGATACTGTTTACGGATGACAGGGTTATCTGGTACTTCAGGTTTCCTGAAGTACCAGTATTGGTGCAACGGAACCATTACCGATTCCGTTGCAATGTTACGTATAATGAAAATCTGGCATTGTAGGCGCTCACCCCAAAAAACAATGGCCTTAAGTTGAGATTTGAGTATATCGAAAATATTATTAATACTGAGGTGTTTTACCTAGCGTTCTGGGATGATGAATTTAAATGGTGTTGTAGTGTCGATTTTTTTCGTTTTTCAGGTTGAAAAAATAACAAATCTACAAAAACCAGCCAAAAAAGAGGAAAAGGAAAAAACCAAAAAAAAAAAAAAAAAAAAAAAACATTATTAAAAAGGAAAAATGATAAGGAAAAAAAATATTTACAGAAATCTTTATTTATTTTAGCACACAAACATACACCTACACACAAAAAAATTCACATACACAAACATACACATGCACACAAAAATTAACATACACAATAATTCACATGCACAAAAATTAACATGCACACAAACGTACATATGCACAAAAAATTCACATGCACAAAAGAATTCCCATACACAAAAATTTACATACACAAAAAAAATTCACGTGCACGCTGTCACGGCTGCTACATTCAAAAATTTTATTTTTTTTCTTCCAAAATAAGTATACACTAAGACCTCTTGTACGTAAGCCTTTTTATGTATAACGCCGACTTACTGACGCCAGCAGTCGTACCAGACAAATATACCTACCTGAGCGTTGTCAACGCCTTACAATTAAGTCGTATGGTACTGATGGACCACGTGTATCATAGGTTTCTCTTGCTGAATAGATTTCGTCATTTTTACTTAACGTACTTTTAAAATTTATGTATCAGTTCCCATTTAATAATCTAAGCATGGAACGGTAATCTTTTCTTTGATTTTTCATCTTAAAACCATAGACCACCCAACTCATATGCACGCATGTGATTCTTGGAAATTAGAGAAAGCCAATGGAAACGACCAAATTTATGGCTTCCTCGGTGGCAGAGTGGCGCCAGGTCATCGGCCCACTTAATAGTCAAAATCTATTTCCCAGGGATCACACGTGTGCATGGGCCTAGAACTTTCGGGTGAGTCCATCTTCTCGTATGGGAAACAAGTTACCACCACTTTTCATATGTGAAGACCATGTACTTTAGCTCATCAGTTCTTTTTGGAATCAAACTCTAGACCATACTGAACTACGGACACTTGACGGTGTTCGTGGCTAGAGGATTGATATCTCGATTTGGCATTCGGTTAACGGTAGCTGGGCACACGAACCGGACCTTGATCGTCGTAAATCGTGAATTAATATCAATTGGAAGCACCGGTAGCGTTGATTATTTTCATCTTATTTAATCCATTTAATTTCATTTTATTTTAATATTGAATTATACCACGAGAAACGTGAAGAATCAAAGAGTATTTTACCGCGATAAATGCGAAGATTTGAATAATATTTTACCGCGAAAATACGTGAAGATTTTGAATAATATTTTACCGCGAAAAAGTGAAGAATTGAATATTTTGAAACTATTTTACCGTGAAAATACGCGAAGATTTTATAAATAAATTTACATTTTATTTTACCACGAAGAATTTGAGTCCATTGGAATTATTTTACCGCGAGAAGCGCGAAGATTCATTTTATTTTTATCTACGAAGATTGGGAAACGCATAAACATGTAATCGATACAACAAAGCGTACTAAATAAATTAATAAATCGATAAATTAGAATTATATTAATTAACCGCAAGAACGCGTTGTGAATAAGTGTCCTGTGTTACTGCTGACAGTCCTGACACCTCACCAAAACCTGTTTAGGGTAAGTTTTAAACATTGTAACCATTATCTGGTATATTACTACATTTACTTTGAAATATTTGTAAAACTTATGCATAAAACATTTACTTTCATATTTACTATTTTAAATATTGCCATTTGTAACCCTTTTGTATTTTGAGAATATTTATTCCTCAATAAATAAACACTCATCAACATAAAACAATTGAAAAGCATTATTTCTCAGACAATTTCACTTTAATAATGAGATACTAGCTTCTCGAGGTTTTTCGGCAGCCCACATTCCTTTATTCCTTATTTTTCTACCTGTCTAGCCGCTCAGACCGACAGTTCACAGTAGGGGGTCCAAAATCTTACGTTTACCGCTCGACGTTTGATTGTGAAAAATAATCAGTCACATCATAAATTGGAAATCGTTTTGGGTTATTATCAATATTGTCTTCAAAAATATTGTGTAGGCGCAATTTAAATATAGAATAGAATTAACTGAGCATTTGGTTAACGGTAGCCGGGCATATGAACTGGACCTTGGTCAATGTAAGTACCTTTTCATTCAATACTGTTATACAAAATCTCGTACCTACGCCCATCGCGATCTCCAATCGTGACAACGCACTAAGATTCACATACTTAAAAATTCACGTGTACACAAAAAAAATCTTACATGCACACAAACATACACACAAAAATTAACATGCACACGAACATACATATGAACAAAAAATGCACATGCACAAAAAAAAATTTACATGCACAATAACATTCACATGCACAAAAGAATTCACATACACAAAAATTCACATGCACAAAGATTCGGATACACAAAAAAATTCACATGCACACACAAAAATTCACATACTTAAAAATTCACGTGTACACAAAAAGAATTTTACATGCACACAAAAATTTACATCCACAAAAACATTGTTATTATCACACTTTTCACATTTTCACTATATTAATAATTAATTATTGCAATTTTTTAAAATAATTGATAATATTCAGTTTTTTTATCAATTAAAAAAAAACGTTTGCCTACGTTTATTAAAAATGCCCCAACGATATTAACGCTGCGGAGGTTGGATGCGAAATGAACGCTTGTAATCCCCCAACATTAAAACTTAGAAAACTAGGAGCCGAAAGTAGCGAATCTGTGTATTAGAATATGTACTTGCTATACCGACTGGTAGTCTTGCAATATCGACAGGTGGTCTTTAGGCGGGAATAGTTGGTATGAGAGTTTAAATTTTAATTTGATAATTTGATTGAATTGTAAATAATTGTATCAAACTCTTTTAAAATTATTTTTATATCTTATGACTATACATATTTTTGTAAAATAAACGTAATATAATAAATAATAATAAATAATTTAAGTATAGGAATTATTCAAATTAGAAACATAATTTATCAATTCTCAAGATATATTGATTTAATAGATTGATAAAAAACTTTACATCTTTGTTTTATTCTTACAAAAATAAAAATATGTAGTGTACGGAAATATACAATGAAATTCTCCAAAATCAAGTAAATCAGACCAATAATGGTGTCGACAGCGACGATAATTTTTAATATTTTTATTTGTCTTTAATTGCTTAGGTAATTTGTTCCGAAGTTGATCTACCATACACACACACACACACACACACGCACACACACACACACACGCGCACACACACATACATTCACACACACATACATTCACACACACATATATATATTCATACGGACACTCGGACATCATTCTGAAAATAGTCAGAATAGCTTCCTAGGACCTTAAAACATCGAAATCTGGTGGAATTTCGATTTTCGCAAATCGGGGTGAAACCAATAATTCTCCGAATTTTTCGAATATCATCGATTTTTTTGGCGGGAATTAAAAAATGCTCTTATATGATCCTGTTTCCCGCACGCTACATCATCAAATATCAGAACTGAATTCGGTTTTGCGTCTTCAGGTGTGACAACCTGTTCATGGTTGTTAAATGGATAGTAAACAACACCTTTTACAGGTTCTATAATATTTTCCAAAAACTTGTACTTTGCCTGATTCAATGACTTTTTGTAGATATATATTTTCATATCTTAATCCATTTGCAAGAGTTATCAGAGTTAAGAGTGCATTCGTTTTGCCACAGTTGGATGGTCCCCAGAAAACGGCTCTCACTCTGTTTGGCAATAATTGTCCATGACGTTTTCGTGAATTTTATTCACTCTTCGTAACGTTGTCCAAATTTACAACAGGAAGCGCTGTTGAATGTTTCTCGAATCTCATCTTGACAGCAACTAATAGCTATCACGAGAGACATATCTTTATAAACCTTAGGGTGACTCCATATTTTTTTCTATAAGTACTTATATTCTCTAGATTAGACATTAGTCATTGATATGGCATGCTCGAATGCGGACGTAAACGTGTCACAAGCCTCGTAAATAATATCATCAACAAACTACCATTCGAATTGCTCATACTGAGATATCAGTACCGTGGACCTGGTACAAAATTAGCAATGAGGTTAGCTCTAGGTGTTACTGGAATCAATCCTCTCGACGTCACATGCAAAGAGCACGACATTGCTTACTTGAATAATCGCGACAATCTTGCTGCTCGTCACGAAGCTGATAAAGTACTTGCTGAAAAAGCGTTGTCACGATTTCAAGCAAAAGACAGTGTTATTGGTGAGAAAGTTGCTGCTTGGAGTGTAAATAAAATTATAAAGGTCAAAAACCGATTTGGTATGGGGCTGAAGAAGAAAAGCAAACAAAAGAATTGTTAAAAGAAGCATGGTTAAAGGAAGACTGGTAAAAATAAAAGTAGCAAAAAGCCACAAGTAGCGCTGAAACAAATTTTAACAGTAGCTAAAAAATCAATACAAGCTGGTGGTGACCCAATTAAAAGTGCTCTCAAAGGAGCTCTTAAGGCCGTTAAAAAATTTGGCGGGAGGATAAATATACGATTGCCACGAGTTTTACCAGTTCCATCAAAAATTGGTGGTGTACTTCCTTTTTTGATTCCACTGTTTGCTGGCTCATCAGCTACAGGAACTCTCGCTGGTGAAGCTGCAGCAGTTGCTAAAGCTGTCAATGATTCTAATGCAAGTAAACAACAGCCAGCTGAAACTTAACATCATAATTCTTCAATGGACGCAATAGCTCTAGGAAAAGGACTATACCTACGACCATACAAAAAAGGTATAGGTCTCTATTTACGACCCCATCCGAAAAACATGTAAAGCTACCACATCGAGCTCTCACTGATATCAATATACGGAGACTTGCTAGTGTAATGGAAATTTCACATTTTCGAGGTGTTTTTATGAGAAATAATCTTCCTAAATCTGGACCATGGATTAATGAATCACCAGTTGTCAATCTTAATGACAAGGATGGATCTGGAACTCATTGGGTTCCTTATAAAAAATTTAGAAACCATGTCATTTATTTTGATAGCTTTGGTGACCTTCAACCGCGTAGGAATTTAATGGAATACTTTGGTGTTGGTAGCGTAAAATATAATCATAAAAGATATCAACAATATAATACTATAATTTGTGGTCATTCGTGTTTAGAATTTTTGAGTGGAAAGCTATAAATTGGCACTACATACTGAATAGCAATCGGTCATGGATGAATCGTTTACGTTAACGCTATCGGGAGAGTCCTCCATCTTGGAGGCAAATTACTTTCCTCCAATTGAGTTATCTCCAACAAAAACTTACATGCTAGGACTTATTAAACTGTTAATATTTAACTCGATACCTAACATCGATATTGGACATAATAAATTCTATATCCAAACTTATTTCTATGTTTCCATTGCGCACATGTCTACTGATATATATATTGCGACGTTATTTTTCATATGGGGTTCGAATCAAAGTGAACGTCACAAGCACCAACGGATTTTATTGTATTTACGAGCATGGTAACTCAAGACTTAGAATTAAGCTTACAGGTATTAATGATTTTGATACAGATTTTTCATTTAAGTTCAAAATTAAGAATTAAATATGGAGTAACGTTTAGCTACAGTTATGGGCTTTGTTAAGAAAAATTATAGTAAAGAATAAGAATCAGAATTATGTAAATTCAATATGGAATATGGTTTCAGATTAAAGTTCGGGGTAATGAAAAAGTTTGAGTTTTGGTTTACAGTTTTGGTATTTTGAGTATGTGGACGAGTCAGAGTTACCATGGAGCGGGACTTGAATTAGTCAACCGGTATCATCTGATGATAGAACCTAGTTCTATCCCTATGAGACTTCTTGGTTGAAGTCGATAGGTACCAGTCTAGTAGAGCTCGATAGATCCAAACTGAGGATTATATTCGGGCTCGTTACAGGGCACTGGTTTACAGGAAGGGATCTGAAGCTCATGGGCATCACAGATAACTCATTGTGCCCCAGATGCAACTCAGAGGACGAAACTCCTCTTCACTTGCTGAGCCAATGCAGAGGCTTAGAGGATGTAAGGAAAGACATCCTGGGGATATGTGATGGTAATCAGCCTGTCCTATTGCAGGTTGGTATAGGCGGATTTCTACGATTCTCGAAATCCATAAATCTGCCAAACCAACCTTAATTTAACGAGAATGGACCTAGTAGGGCTAAGTACAATGGTTCAAAAGAACTGAGTGCTCGGCTCTATGCCAAACAAAAGCGCCAATTCTCACTTCAATTCAATTCAATTCAAATCTCTAATTTAATAAAAAAAAATTCCTGATTTTGTAAAAATTTATATTTTAAATAATTTTTTTATATTTTTATTCCGAAGATTGTTAATTAACTTGAATATATATTTTTTATATGATTTTTTAATAATTTTTTCCCTAGTTCGTTAATTAATTTGAAAATATATTTTTTATATAATTTTTTTATATTTTTTTCCCTAGGTTGTGGGTTGAATTAAAAATATATTTTTTATATAAACTTTTTATATTTTCATGGTTATATTTTTTATAGATTCTAAAATATTACTAATATATTTTTTTTATATGTTTAGATATAAAAAAAATATGTTCTTTTTATATTCTTAAATACAAAAAAAATGTATTTTTTGTATATTTTTATACATGTACTTTTTACATATTCTGAAATAAATTTCTAATATATTTAAAATATATAAAATATATACGAAAATCGGCCAAAAGTTAGCTATTTAAAATATATTTTTTTTACATATTTTATCTATATTTTTTATGGATTTTGAATTTTTTTTTTTTTATATGAAAAATATATTTTTTTTAAATTTTAACATATATTTTTTTTAACTTCCCGCTAAGAAAATCGAAGATTTTCAAAAATTTCGGGAAGTTAATGTTTTCACCCCAATTTGCAAAAATCGAAATTCCAACAGATGTCGACGTTTTGAGGTTCTAGGAAGCTATTTCGACTAAATTCCAGATTATGTCCTAGTGTATGTATTTACGTATGTAAATATTCTGTAACTTTTGAACGGATGAATCGATTTTGATCGTCAAGATGTCATTCGACGCGGCTTGTTATTTACTATAAGCACTGAAAATTTGAGCTTAACCAATAGGATACGTTCGGAGATATTCCATAAATAAAATTATTCCAAAAATGTTTTTTTTTAATAACTTTTAATTTGCTTGATTCCAAAATCTTATCAGCTTTAAAACTTTATAGCCGCGTCGAATGCCATCTCAGCCATTAAAATCGGTTCATTCGTTCAAGAGAAACCGTGAAAGAATTTAAAAAAAAATTTTTCTCTAGTTTTTTTGATATTTCTCAAAAACGACGATAAATTAATTTTAAAATTTGATCAGCTCTAGAACTCAATGAAACGCGTCGATCGCCACCTCAAGCGTTGCAATCGGTAAATTCGTTCGAGAGATATCGTTAGAGAAAAAATGGTAAAAAACGTTATTTTTCAAAAACAAATGTATTCTCGACAATGTTTTCGAGCTCAAGGAGCTCGAAAACTGCATAAGTTTGGAGGCTGGCCCGCAGGGTCAACTGACAGACCGATTTTTAAAAATTTTTTTCATAGAGGTTTTCATAATTTTCGTCTGGTCCATTTTACCCTAGGTGTTATGGGTAGGGCTAAAAATCCGCAAATATATCGAATTCATAGTAATTCGACGAAAAAAAAAAAAATTTATTTTTGATCAAAATTTCAGGGGGGCCTCTATGCCCCATAAAGCCTCTTTGCTCTGGTCTTCCCGATATAAAAAAATCGGTCTGTCAGTTGACCCTGTGGACCAGTCTAAAAACTTCCCGCAATTTCCGAACCCCTTGAGCTCGAAAACATTGTTGAGAACACAGCTCTTCGAGCTCGAAAATACTTTTGTATGCCTTTGTTTTCGAAAAATAACGTTTTTTACCATTTTTTCTCTAACGATATCTCTCGAACGAATTCACCGATTGCAACGCTTGAGGTGGCGATCGACGCGTTTTATCGAGTTCTAGAGCTGATTAAATTTTAAAATTAATTTATCGAGTCGTTTTTGAGAAATATCAAAAAAACTAAAAAAAAAAATTTTTTTTAATTTTTTCGTTTACGGTTTTTCTTGAACGAATAAACCGATTTTTATGGTTAAGGTGGGATTCGACGCGACTTATAAAGTTTTAGAGCTGATTAGATTTTGGAATGAATCCATCAAGCGAATTAAAAGTTATTCAAAAAAAATATTTTTGAAAAAATTTTATTTTTGAAATATCTTCGAACGTACCCTACAGGTTAAGCTCAAATTGTCAGTGCTTATTGTATTTAACGAGCCGCATCGAATTACACCTTGACGATCAAAATCGGTTCATCCGTTAAAAAGTTACAGAATATTTACATACGTACATACATACATAGATACAGACACTCGGACATCATCTTGAATTTAGTCAGAATAGCTTCCTAGAACCTCAAAACGTCGACATCTGTTGGAATTTCGATTTTCGCAAATCGGGGTAAAAACAATAACTTCTCGAAATTTTTAAAAATCTTCGATTTTCTTAGCGGGAAGTTAAAAAACTACTTAAAGTTAAACTAACTTCGGAAAAAATAAATATGTAAAGTCATCTGGCCCGCATTTATTTCGGAATTAGGTTACAGTGTAATATTCTGAGATTTAACATAAGATTCTCCATGGCCAATTTCAAGTTCAGAAATGAATTAATTATGTTTAATCCAAAATTGTTGCCTAAAACAATAAAATTTCAATTAATAATCGATTATAATTATAAAATAAGTTTGACTAGATAGTGCAATAAGAATTGAATTGAGCATTCAGAATCTAAGTGATAATTATGAGCAACTTAATTATAAATCAAAATCTAATGGATAACCCGGGTCGAAAAAATTGGGCTGTCTTAAATCAACTAAAAATTTCAAGTTATTTTTATTCAATTTTATTTTTTTTTATGTTTAATTAATATGTAAAATTAAATCTAGTTTTGCCCTTACTATTTCTTACTTAGACTATTTTCAGGCTTCTTTTCAATAATTTTTGGTCTGTTTTTGTATTAGTAGATCAAAATCAGACTTTCTCTGTCTATTATTTTTAGTTCGATTTTGATTTATATAATATCAAAAACAGATTAGAATTTTTTTTTTTTATATTTATTATAATAAAAAATGAATCCAAAAAATTAATGAAAGTTTAATTTTCATTTTACATATTAATATCAAGTAATGTTTAACTGCTACTTTCAATCTTTCTTGTCGATTTTCAACTTTGGCTTTCTTCGCAGGTCTTTCATCACCTCGATATATTTGTTCCAATTTAACATCAGCTCTAGACTGCTCATCACGCAATAATTTTATGAAATCCCATATATTTAGATGACAAGCAGCAGCGCTAGCATTGAAGTTCTTATTCCAGCTCTCACCGTGATTGTTAGTTTTATATAAATCAGATAATACACGTTCATAGTGGTTCCAAATATCAATATTATAACATGGCCCACGACGACCACGACGACGAAGTTTAACGCCAATCCAAGTAGCTTTATAGTAGTCAAGTAAAGGAATAATATCATCTTTATGCTGAACATAGAACGGCGTTTTTAATAGCTCTTCATACGCAAACACGACGTCGTCATCAGGAACAAATGCGATTGCATAAAGCATTTTTAGATTTAATTCATAATTGACATCGCTTCCATATTCTTGTTGCAATCCACATGACTGAATGTTTCTCCAAATGCACTGAACAAAATGAAAGTAGCATCCTTTAACACTAGTACGTGGAAATACCTTTGAAACAGCTTTTATATATGCTGATTCAAAATCACACATAACCACATCAGGCGATAAACGTGGCTCCAAAATGCACAACTGACGCAACACAGCTTTATATGTTTTACATGATTTTCCAGTCATCAAAATATATACGAGTGGCACAACATGACCTCTGACCAATCCATGTATGGTTTATAATTGATAAAACATTTCGGGAACAGTGCGAAATGTCCCATCCGAAAACCAGTTCTCACAATTACTTAATATATTTAAATTTTCACGAGTCGTAAAAATCAGAAATTTATGGTTGCAATTTATATCCAACGTGCGTGAATCACACATTAATAATAATTTATTATTTGAGGTTAATTTGTAATTATCGGGTATTATTAATTCGTCCAAAGTCCTTGCTATAGGAGGCATATTTTTGACTTCATGACGTATACGACGAATGGTTCGAGAAATACTTGCTACAGCAGGCAGTTGTCCAGCAACAGCATCAGGTAGACCACGCGATACACTCGCAATAACTTTACTGGTTGATTCCGTTGATGTCTTAGCTTTATTGCGAACTTTTGCCATGACAGCTTTTGCTTCAGCAGCAGCTAACTCTGGCTGATGGTTGTGAGCTGTCTCATGTAAAACCTCACCTACAATAGAAAATAACTCATAATTATAAACCTACATTTCCTTAAGCATTTCAAGAACATTAAAATATGTACAAACCATCTTCATCTTGGCTTGATGTATGACAACGACCAGAGCATTTATTACGATAATATGATGAACACCTCCAAATCATTTTATCAGGTTTTACATGATTTAATGAATAAGGAAACCCATTCAAAAGTAAATGTTTTTTATTTTTTTGACTAATAACAAATTTTAACGGCATTTTACTAGCACTTAGCAATAAACAAAGAAGAAATATAATGAACACATGGGAAATGTATCGTATTCAACAATAATATAGCAGCGCCATAAAGCCTGCAACTACGTACACAATATAAAACTGACTTATCGACTTACGGCAGTTACAGATTAACAATAGTAAATTATCGATCAAAGTCCATATCAATATGATCACTAAAGTTCTTTTTGACACGAGTTGTTTTTGAACCGAGTTGTTTTGACCGGAGTTGTTTTTGTACGGAGTTGTTTTTACCAGAGTTGTAATGACCGAGTTGTTTTGATCAGAGTTATTATCAACCGAGTTATTCATGGCGGTTCCCAGATTAAACACCTAAATGAGATTTTAATGACAGAATAGTCATTGAGAAAACGAATTTAAAAAATTTGGAAAATCCAAAAGTGCACGACTCATAATGCTCATTTATTATAAAATAATAAAATAATAAAAAAAAAATGGTAGGAAGCACGAATAAATTGTAAATATATAAAATTTTCTTTCATTAAAATTTGTTATGTTTTTTTTTTAGTAGATTTCATAGAAATCTAACTGTTGTATTTGTCCTCATGATGGAATTTTCGAAAAATTTTGCTTCCTCTCAACTTAGCTCGACGAGCTGAGTCAGAAAATACATTTGGTTCAAAAGTTTATATGTGTATTTATATATATATAATTAATTAATGTAACGGGACCTAAGTCCACCTCCGCCGACCGGAGGCCGTTACCACGCCCTTTTGGGCATACACGCGTTGCGAGAGGTCCCTATCTTCTACTATAATATTATAAAAGCGAAATGTGAGCATGAGCTCACATTAGCTTACCCATTAGGCATGCAGTGCATGTGGGTGCCTTACCAGCAACCACCACGAGTCCAACCTCTTCTTGGGCCAAACAATGCTTCCATCTCAGGAAATAGAGAGACTCTGGTCACAGAGGGCTTGGAAAGTGGCCCTCCGTGGCACCAGACTTCAGCTCTGGTCAACCGGTTGCGTAGGATTAGTGGTGGGACGCAACTTCTCCCCATACCCATACGAGGCTTCCTCCACTTATACTCACTCGGATGTATGACAGCAGCTATAAGAGATTGCCCTCTGTTGTAACCGAGTGATTATCACTGTATGCTAGTGATGAGTATTGTTTACGGGCTATTATCTCTTAGGCTTTTGGACAGCCTGAAGAGGGGTTCACGCCCGCGCAGAGGTACCTATTGGCTTCCTGCAACCACGGAGATGCCACATGTTACAAGGTGCAAAACATGTGAGCACCGCTAACGGTTGGAGTACTAGTCCCAGAACCCACGTAGACGGTGGTACGTACTTGGTCTGGCGTCCCCTAGAGGGCGCCAAAACCCCTTCTGGGATTTATATATATATATTAGGGTGGTCCTTATTCAGGTGATGTTCAAATTTTTTTCCACGATAGTACTAAATCGGTTCTAAATCTATAAAAAAAAATTCATGCCAAATTTTAGCTCTTAATTTTAATATTAACACGACCCCCCCCCCCAACCGAGAGCCAAAGTTTTAAATGGAAATAACACGGGAAAAGTTCTGTTAATAATTTAAAATTTTTGTTCATCATGAAATAATGGACAGATTATGTCGACCAATGATAATTCTTACAGCAAATTTAACGCTCTACAAAAAAGGTCTCTTATGATTTTTTGCTATCTTGACTGGTTCAAAGGTATTCGAGGTCAAAATCAAAGTTCTAGTCAATTTTATGGTTTTTTCCATTTTTATCGTCATTTGATAATTCAAAAATGAATAAAGGGTTATAATTTTTAATCTCGATGGTTTTTTTTTCAGAAAACTTGCAAGGTGATCGTGACCCCAAAATAATAATTACACTAATTTTCTTTTATTCTTGACCTGCCGTATGTTTTAACTGTTTTCTAAATTTGGAGATATATAAAATATTTTTGATAAGTTGTTAAAAGATTTTATTTCAATTGGTAAAAATATTGATAAAATCTAGTTTCAAATTTAAATTTTAGGATTGAAACATTTTAGAAACTGATTATGCTGTCATCTATGAGATTTTATTTTAACTTTTTACATCAAAATTAATTATAAAATGTCCATAACCTATGTTTACTATCTCAACTCTATCAAAATCATATACAAACGTTTACTAATGCTAATGCTTTCTCGTTATTTAATTTAATCTATAAATTTTATCCATTTGATTTCGAAGTGATCAGAAAAATATGGAGCTTTCCTGTTTACGTCAAAACATTTTTTTAATTGGCGATGTTGACGTTCAAATAGTGGGTAATAAATTACCTTTGAAATTGCAAGCTTTGAAAGTGTTTTTTTTTCATACACGTATTTTAAATGCTTCTATCCCAGAAAGTATTGCTGCAGTCATTGATGAAATTATTGTGTTACATTCTGGCTTATCTATTATCAGACAGAATAATTTTTTATTTGACCAGGTTGACGTCGTTAGGGTGTCGATAGACCCCAGGTGCGTCAGCTGTTGACTTTCTTTTATTTTATGCAAAAAGTTTTATTGACTTACCATGGTGGAGATTATGGGCCCCATAAGTCGGCCCAAATAATCCCTTTCTGTTTCAACCTTTCCGCCTCAGCTGGGGCGTAGTCGTCCCTGCCGGTGTCCTTGAAATGGGCCCCGGAGTAATACCCGTAGCGAGGGTTGTGGAACGGGATGGTCCCAGAAGGTGGTGTTCGCTGGCTCACGTCAATAATTGGTAGCGGCGTTCCACTGCTGATACCCGTCCAGAACGTGGGTTGACCTTGCGGTTGATGGTGTTTATTGGACACTTCACTAAACTCCGACACCACGATACCCGACTTTGGAAACTCTTTTCGAACGACCAACGTCACCGGATCGAGGAGGACTTCCTCGGCAACGATCTCTAAGCGAGGACGTTGGTAAATTGAGCGACCGAGATCCTCGTGGATCGTTCGTAATACCGCGACGTAGCTGAGCCTTCTTGCCTGACCTTCGGCTTCTTGGCATGAATTTTTTTGGATTCGGAAAGGAAGTGCTTAGGCTGCCGGTGTCGGCGCCCAAACGGGTGAGAATATTAGGCTGCCGGTGGCGGCGCCCAACAGAGGTATGTGATTATTGGGCTGCCGGTGGCGGCGCCCAAAGTTTAAAATAAGGAGTGCGTATTTTGATAAAATACGTATATATATTTTGCCTTAAAGTCCGAGTGACAGGATTAAGCCAGCGGAATTGTGTAGAGTTCTTAGCTCTACTAGATCTTGTGATCGACTGCTTTGATTCTGTCACTCCTTAGTATTATACATTATCAAAAGTGTTAACGCTGCATCTCAGGTTTCCTATGAGAGAATCGTCGTGGCCCGGGTCTCATGCATCGTCATCTATTTAGACTATCCGCGAGCCACGGCGACTTTTTTATCGCAAGAGATTTCCGTTACATTGTTGGTGATGAATAAAATAATATCTCCAACAAAGTAACGGTTTATTATTAGGGTTACAAATAAGTTTCCGCCGTTTTTTAACACAAATTAAATATTTATTATAGAAGAACGGTAATATAAATTTATTTAAAATATTGCCCATCACTTGCAACCACTTTTTCCCATCTCTCAGGCAGCATTCGAATCCCACGTCTGAAGAACTCCTTGTCTTTTGAGGCTATCCACGAATCAACCTAATTTTTGGTATCCTCATAAGATGTGAACCGCTGCGCCGTCAGAGCATGTGCCATGGACCGGAACAGGTGATAATCGGACGGTGCAATGTCTGGTGAATACGGTGGGTGGGGTAACACTTCCCAATCAAGTGTTTCCAAGTACTCTTTCACGGGAGCCGCAACATGTGGACGAGCATTGTCATGCAGAAGAATAATTTTTTCGTGTCTAGAATAGTATTAAGGGCGTTTTTCCTTCAGAGCTCGGCTCAATCTCATCAATTGTGTTCGATAGAGGTAATACAATACACCTGGCTGATCCCACCAAATACACAGCATAAGTTTTTTTCCGTGAATATTCGGTTTTGCTGTTGATGTTGACGCGTGGCCAGGTAATCCCCATGATTTTCTTCTTTTTGGATTGTCATAATGTATCCACTTCTCATCACCAGTTATGATACGATGTAAAAAACCCTTTTTTTATGTCTAGCTAGCAGCATTTCACTTAAGCATAATCGGCGTTCAATATCTCTTGGCTTTGATTCGTACGGAACCCAATTTCCTTGTTTATGAATCATCCCTAATGATTTTAAACGATGTGAGACTGCTTGCTGAGTGACTTCTAATGTTAGAGCAAGTTCTTTTTGTGTTTGAGATGAATCTTCCTCCAATTCTGCATCCTCGTAAATTTTTAGCCTTCCACTGCGATCTTTGTCTTCTACGTCGAAATCACCGTTTTTAAACTTTTGAAACCACTCTCGACACGTTCACTCACTCAAAGCACCCTCACCATATGCTTCTACGAGCAATTGATGCGCCTCAGCAGCAGATTTCTTTAAATTAAAGAAGTAAACTAATATTTCCCGCAAATGACGCTTACTTGGCTCAAATTTTAACATTTTCAACTTATAAAAATTATATTTTACCAATATAAAATCAATGATATTAATAGGTTATGTTGTTCTTGAATGTCCAAACTATTTTTTAAGCCGGTTATCATCTGCGAAAGCTAACCGAAACTCCGTACCGCGCCATCTACAATAAAACGGCGGAAACTTATTTGTACTCCTAATAAATTATTATTTATTTATGATTCTAAGAAGTGTCGAACCGTTTATTCGCCCACTGTGGCGAATAAATAATTCGAGACTTCAAAAAAAAATTTTTTTAAATTTTTATTTAAATTTAATTAAAGCCAGAACGTAACAATTGTGTTTTGGAAAAAAGCTCGAATTCCTGTTCAAGATGTGCAAAGATGCCGAGATAAACTGAAAACATTGTACGATGAATGGCGCATACTTGTCAAACACAAAAATTGGAGTGACGTGGCTGAAAAAGAACAAAATGAATTTGTATGTTCATTGAAAAAATTATTTGACATTGCACCGTTAAATGTATTTGATGTTATCGATAAAAATTCTAAAGACTTCTTGATAAATCAAAGATCAGATGAACGCATTGGTTTTATTGCAAATATTAAAACGAGATATGATGACGATGATAATGATAATGAATTGAACAAAAAAATCCAGTTTGAAAAACAAAAAAAAAAGAGTGAAGAAGAAAAAGCATTATTGGATAAATTATAAGAAACAAATAATCAATTAATTTTTTATTCTTTATTAACGTAAAGATTCCTTTCGTCATATTAATATCCTTATTCGTTTTAGACAAAAATGTTGAATTATTATCTAGCCAAGGAAGTGCTCTATCTGCATCGAGTGGAGAAATATACTTTTCAAGTACTACCAGATTATCAGAATCAAAAAAAACGAGAGGAAGTTATGATATTCTCAATGAAAGAGTTGTTGCTACTTTAGATCAGTGTTAAGTTAGTGACAGAGATGCTGTATTTATAATAATAGCTATCTGCCAGTCGCTTATTGATATGAACCTACTAGATGTGGATATCAACTCTTTGATTATCTATCGATCATCTATTCGAAGACATCGACAAACTCTGCGTGAGTCAAAATCAATAGAAATAAAAAAACACTTCCAAGACTTAAATTTATCATCTATCGTTGTACACTGGGACGGAAAATTATTACCAAATTTGTTGAATACCGAAACTGTTCATCGATTGACAGTAATAATCACTTCGGAGGACAAAGAAATTATGTTAGGTGTACCAACGAGTGAAGATGGGACTGGAATGGCACAAGCTACTATTGTTTACGAAACATTACTTGATTGGGGATTTGACACATCTGTTGAAGCGATATGCTGTAATACCTCTCCTTTAAATTTAGGCATTCGAAATGGTGCTGCTGCATTGTTGGAGAAACTGTTAGAGAGGGATTTATTATATCTTCCGTGTAGGCATCACATTTTCGAAATCTTCCTAAGATATGTATTCGAAGCTGTTTTTCCGAATACTGTTGGCCCTAATGTTCCACTCTTTATTCGATTTCAAAAGCAATGGGAAGCTTTAAATAAATTGAATTACGAAACAGGATTAGATGATCCGAAAAATGAGAACGTGTTAACAATAGAAAAAATCGGGTCTATAAAAACTTCTGCCACTGACGTTCTGACAACAAAGCTGCCTCGTGATGATTACAAAGAGTTTTTGGAGCTTACTCTAATTTTTGTTCCCAAAAAAATTTAGTTTTCGTAAGCCAGGAGCTTGCCATCATGAACGATGGATGGCAAAAGCTATTTACGTACGAAAAATGTACCTGTTTCGTAAACAATTATCTTTGAAAAAAGGTGAAGAAAATAAACTTCGACAAATATGTGTTTTTGTGACAACTGTTTATGTTGAGGCTTGGTTTACATCATCTAATAGTGTAAAAGCTCCGTACCATGATCTACAATTTATAAAAGAACTAAACAACTTTAAAGTGATTAAAAGTAATCTTGCTACTGCAGCAATTAATAGTTTTATGAATCATTTATGGTACTTATCGCCAGAGTTAGTGATCATGGCAATTTTTGATGAAGATGTTCCACTAGAAACAAAATTAAAATTGTGGCTAAGATGCATACGGGAAGAGAAAAAATTCTCATCGATGCTATTCCGGAAGACGACCAGGATTATACAAATAAAAAATTTAGCGTAAAACGCTTTCAAAGTACGAGTATAAACGATTTATTGCATAACGATATCGACTTTTTTGTAACCGCAGAATCGATCAAATTTTTTGAAAGGTTTGAGTTACAAACAGAATTTTTACAAATTAATCCTTCTGAATGGGCTTATAATGAAAATTATAAAATTGCATTATGATTCGTCGGAAAACTATCGGTTGTGAATGACTGTAATGAGAGAGGAGTTAAACTATTGCAAGATTTTTGTAAACACTATACTAAGGATGAAAAACAAATGCAATATGTATTACAATTGGTTAAGGATCATCGTCAAATGTTTCCTAACGCGCTGAAAAAAATGTAACAACTTTATGAAAGTATCTATGATTAAAGAAAAAATAATAATATTGGTACTTTTTTTGATTCATTGTAATTTTAATAATCACTTATTTCAATTAAATATTACTTTTCTTTCAGAACATACGTCAAGGTCAGAGAAGTCGTCTGAAATATGAATAATAACTCTTTTTTCATTTTTGAATTATTAATTTACGGTAATAATGGAAAATTGACTAGAACTTTGATTTTGAACTCGAATAACTTTTGAACTAGTCAAGATAGCGAAAAATTATAAGAAACATTTTTTATAGAGCGTTAAATTTGCTATAAGAATTATTATTGGTTGACATGATCTGTTCATTATTTTATGATAAACAAAAATTTCAAATTATTAACAGAACTTTTCCCGTGTTATTTCCATTTAAAACTTTGGCTCTCGGTTGGGGGGGTGGATCGGGTTAATATTAAAAATAAGAGCTAAAATTTGGCATGCATTTTTTTTTATAGATTTAGAACCGATTAAGCACTCTCGTGAAAAAAAATTCGAACATCACCTAAATAAGGACCACCCTATATATATACGATATAACGCGCCGTTCTCCAACGATAGCATCCACAATTCTACACCGATCTTAATGAAACTTAGTATACTTATTCTACGGACGATTACCTTGGATAAGTTTGAAGATAAACCAATTCGGCCAATAAGTTTAGAAGTTATGGTTAGTTGAAAATTCGTAGAATTTTTGGAAAAAAATTTTTTTACTGATTTAACTGGATGTAACTTTTAAACGGAAAGAGATAGCTGATTTTTGTTTGTTCTATCTGAAAGCTCGTTTGATTGCTGTCAATTTTCACTATGTAGCTCATTGATTTGACCATTCTCTCTAATAGATAAATGGCTTTAAAAATTTGCAAAATATTAGAAAAACTTATTTTATGCAGGTGGTCACTTTGGTTCTTACCACAGTTTTTAACCGATCGCTCTGAAACTTGGTATACGTATTCTCTGGGTGACTACCTTGATCAAGTTGAAAAATTGACTCAATAGGTCGATTAGTTTAGATGTTATAGCATTCCAAAATTTTCCAAATGTCAAAAATTCATATTTTTACTTATTCTTTCTTCGATATTTTTTGAATATTATAACTTATTAACTTTCTATAAAATTCATCTGAAAGCTCTTTAAATAGGCTTCAATTTTCATGCCTGCATATTGCCTAGACCAATGAGATTACTTATCTTACCACTCATTAAATGAAATTTTGCTTTTGCATTGGTTTTTCTACTCTTAATAGATTCAATAGAAATTTAACTACTGTATTTATTCTTAAAAATCTATACTGTATCCATTAATAAATTTATGAATTTGATTGAATGTATATTATTGCTCTGTAACACTCTCAAAATCCGAACATATTAATTTAAGCTTGTATACTCAATTATGTTTTATTGACAGTTTAGAATCACTATATAAAATAGCAATAACATGAATAATATTAATTATGGTATTAATGTATCACCATCCATATTAATTTTACATAGATATATATTAATATAGTTATACAGCCTTGTTTTTATTTTATTAATTGTAAATAAACGGCACTGAGTTATTTAGCCATTCGCAATAGGAAACCTACAAATTTTTTAAAGAGTTTAAAAAAAAAAAAAAAACGAGTGAGCCTCACAGACATAAGGTCACAATAAAAGTGAAACTTTTTTAATAATTAAGTCGGTCTAAATAAATAAATAAATTAACATAAATATAAATATATAGGGTTGAGGGGGGGGGGCAAAAGGGTGTAGGGTAGGCAAAACGGGGTATCCCCAAAATTTGGTGAAAAAAAAAATTTTTTTTTTTCGTCTAATTACTGTATATCCGATGTATTTGCACATTTTAAGCCCTACGCATGACACCTGGGACAAAATAGGCCAGCCGAAAAATCGAAAAAATGATTCTTTCAAATTTTTACCGTCAAATTAAAAAAAATTTAATATATTTCCGCATTTTTAGCCCTACCCATAACACCTGGGGCAAAATGGACCAGCCGAAAGTTCTGAAAAATGATTCTTTCATATTTTTATCGTCAAATTAAAAAAAAATTAATATGTTAATTCATTTTTCGACTGATTTTCTATAGTTGGGGCAAGTTGGGCCACTAAAAATATTCGGAAGTAATATTTTATTTTTTAATTGATAACAATTCAATTAAAAAAAATAAAAAAATATTATTATTTTTTGGAGGGGGGCCTCTGCCCCACAAAAAAATTGTTTTCTGCCTTCGTATCCACCAATGTTGTAAAATGTAATTATTCTATATGTATTTTACATAAAAAAAAATTTAATTTAATGAAATTTGATCAATTTTCAGAATTTTTTTTTTTCAACTTTTTTTAAGGGTACCCCATTTTGCCCGCCAAAAATAAAAATTTTATTTTTTAACGGCAGCTAAAAATTTTGTCTATTTACCTTGAATGTCATTAAAAACAAAAAAATTCGGCGTATTTTAGTCGTCGAAAACTTAGTATTTCCATAGGTACCCTCTTTTTCCCCCATCCCTCCCCTATATAATATTGGCCATTAGATCTTGTCGGATAGTATAGCATTGGGAAAAAAAAATATCTCTGAAAATAAAACTATGCATAACTAGTTTTCTACTGAATGTAAAAATTTAAAAAACAATAAATTGTAAGAAGAAAATTCAATATTCCAAAATATATTTATGTTAATTAAATGTAAAATTATAAATATAAATTGTAAAATGACGGAATAAAAAAAAGCCCCAATAAAAAAAATCTCTAGAATTGTAAACCACTAAAAAAAAACATGGTCACTATCTAAAAATTTGTAAATAATTTTTGTGTATATTTGAAAATATTCATAATTAAAAAGAACTAAATAGAAAAGTTGATAAAAAGTAATTACTATAAATAAAGATATACCTCCATAAAAATTACTGTATAAAATTAAATTTCAATGAATAAAAACATAAATAATTTTGAAAAACTGTAATTGTAAAAGTATAAAATCATTTAGATATATTAAAAATATCTTTTTTTAAATGAATAAATGAATAAATGAGAGTATGTAATTTCAAAGAGAACTAAAAAAAAATTAATATAAAAAAAAAAATTCTAAAAACAAACATTTGCATAACTAAACATGGATATAAAAAAATTATGTAAAATGAACATCTCTATGAATAAAATATCTATAAAAAATTAACCGTTTTTGAACACCTGTATTAAATATGATATCTATAATCAAATTTAATTTGATATTATATTTTATAGATGTTAAAAAACGATTAATTTTTTATAGATATTTTATTTATGGAGATGTTCATTTTTACTTAATTTTCTTATATACATATTTAGCTATGCGAATGTTGGTTTTTAGAATTTGTTTTTTTATAGTAATTTTTTTTTAGTTCTTTTTGGAATTACATACTTCCGTTCATTTATTTATTTAATTAAAGAAAATATTTTAAATATATTCAAATGATTTTATACTTTTATAATTACAGTTATTTTTAATTTTTTATGTTTTTATTTATTGCAATTCAATTTTACCATTATTTATGGTAATTACTTTTTATCAACTTATTAATTTAGTTCTATTTAATTATAAATATTTTCAAGTGCACACAAAAATTATTTACAAATTTTTAAATACTGACCATATTTTTTTTAGTGACTTATTTTACAATACATATTTATAATTTTACATTCAATTAGTATACATATATTTTTACATTTAGTCGAAAATTAGTTATACATATTTTGATTTTCAGAGATTTTTTTTTCCCGAAGCTATATTACCCGACAAGATCTAATGGGCAATATTGTATATAAATATATATATGTATATATATATATATATATATATATATATATATATATATATATATATTTGTAATATTCAGTAATAATTTCTAAATGAATAAATAATTGGAACCGAAATGAATTTGTACCGAAAAAATATTTAGCAAACAACTTTAACGAAGGAATATTCAATTAATAATAATTTTAATGAAAGAATTTTAACAAGAAGAATATTTAGTAAATAATAATTTTACACAAATCAAACGATAACTGCTAACTAAAAATAGTAACTTTTAAATAAATAAATTTTATAAAAATTAATAAACGAATAGGCAATCGGCCATTCTACAATATGTTATAAATAAATAAACATAAAATTCTAAAATATCATAAATTTTAGCATTTTATAATATTAAAAATAAATTTAAACTATTTTTATAAATAAAATATTGTTCATGTGGGTGCAGTGTGGTTGCGTCCGCACATAGGCCTGCATCTGGGCGTGCCCTTACCGCTTTCCTCAAAGAAAAATCATAGAGAAAGGAAAAGGACCCGAAGAAACTGTGTTCCGATTGGACACAGTTTTTCCCCAAACAAAAAAAATTCATACTTCCATTTAAGGAAAAAATTAATCACTATTCTATTTTAATCGCAACATAATTTACTAAAAATAATACGAATGAATAGAGTTCAATAAAAACTTACTGCGCATAAAAAGTGATTCGGGGGCATCAAGATGTACAGGTTTATTGAAATTTTCTTGATATTTGCAACGTGCTGTTGCTATTTCAGAATGTAATGTCACAGAGGAATGTGTTGATGATTTTTAATACCAGAATATTTTTCGACTGTCCAGTGAATTAAAGAAAACTTTTTTGAAATTGTAATAGCAATTTTATTACTTCAATTAAATATTATAAATATTCTATCAAGACAACTAAAAAATACAACTGTCAAATTATTATTAACTGCCGACATTTTTAAACAAAAGACACTAACTAAATAGTAAACAGAACATAATCAATTCTGGAACTTAGAAAATATTTTATAAGTTTTTTCTATACTTAAATAAAATTATTACAAGTCCACGATTCAATCTAGTTTTATTCTCGCAAAATTTCAGAATTAAAATTTTTCTAAGTTCCAGAATTAATCTAGTTTTGTCTTTCTGTATCGCAATTGTTTTTTAAAACAGCTTGAAGTTTTCATAAAAATCAAAATCAGATCAATTGGTTCAAATACAGACCAATTAGTCCAAATGCAGTCCAGTTAGACTAAAATCAGATCAAATTTTTCGACTCGGGATTGCAAAAATAACAAAATTAACCAATAGAATATATTGAATAATGCACGAATATTGCATTATCAAATGTCATGCATTATTTGCAACTCTATTCCAGTGGTGCTCTTATGTATAACATAAATCAAAAAAGATGACAAGACTTGACAAGTTGAAAAATACTTTGTTATAATACATATTATATTAGAGTAGATCACCAAAATAGTCTTTTTAACTTCCCGCTAAGAAAATTGTAAATTTTTAAAAATTTCGGGTTATTGTTTTCACCCCGATTTTCGAAAATCGAGTTTTCATCAGATGTCGAGGTTTCGAGGTCCTAAGAAGCTATTCTGGCTATTCTCAGAATGATGTCCGAGTGTCTGTATGAATGTATGTTAGTGTGTGTGTGTATGTGTGTGAATGGTTTATAACTTTTTAACTAATTAACCGATTTGGATGGTTAAGGTCGCAATCGAAAGAGCTTGTTGGCCATCGACTTTCCTAAAAATTTCAGATCATTCGATCAAGTGGACTCGAAAATATTTGCAAGTTACGGAAAAAAAAATTTTTTTTTTTTAGTTTTTTATCGATTTCTCAGAAACGCGTTGAACGATCGACTTCAAAATCTAATCAGAACTTGATAAAACGCGTCGATTGCCACCTTAACTATCTCAATCGGTTAATGCGTTCGAGAGATATTATTGGAGAAAGAAATGGTGAAAAATGGGTTTTTCCAAATATCTTCGAAACGGCTAAACCAATCAATTCCAAATTTTAATCAGCTCTGGGATTAAAAAAATGCGCAGGTTGCTACCTCAAATGTCAAAATCGGTTTATTAGTTCAGAAGATATCGGTGCTTAAAAGCTAAAAAAATAACAAAATGTTATTTTTTCCGGATAAATCAAAATATAATGTGCTAAAATGTGTCTGAAATCATACTAACTCTTTCTCTTTATAGTCTCTTTCGATAATCATATAATGTTATCTAACTTATTCTTTAGATTTAATCATATTGTCAGCAAGAAATTAAAAAAACTCAGTTTTTGATATTTTTCTCAGATATTTCATATATTATTGCTCTGACCTAAGTCACAACTCATTAAAATCTTGAATTTTATCACTGACATTGATTTCTGCCTCAATACATTTATTTCGGGAATAAAAATTGAACAGCCGCTTCTTCATTAATGATTTTCGATTCTTAACTTTTCAAACTAGCATAAAACGTAACCTGTTAGAACTTGAAAAGCTCATAAAAAAATAATTGCATGTAAGGGCATTTTAGAGCTCGAAAATATATTCACAGTGATGTTTTCATCAAGCTCCTTGAGCTCGAAAACAGCGGGAAGTTTTGGGACTGGCCCGCAGGGCCAACCGACGTCCAGATTTTTTATTTTCTTTATTTGCGATGTCGAAAAATTTGTTTGTGAGCATCTCAAACAAAGCCTGTCAAGCTACTAAATAAATATAAGGCTAAACTAAATATTCAGTTTTGTTGTATCCTGGCTATCAAGCAAGATCCATTCTTACATTACTAGATCCAATTACCACCCTAAAATTTACGCGCAAAATGAGAATTCTTCATTATCAACAATTAATATACCTTGGAAACACAATAATATTTTTTTAGTATATAATATAACGTAAGAATATTTTTTACTTTTGTATACTTCTCAAATCACTATCCGAATAATGCACTAAGCACCGGATGTATATGACCTCATGTACGAGAATATTTTTCATTCTAATCTTATGTTAAAGCATCCTGCTTGACATGCATCCCGAGTCAGAATAATGAACCTACATGAGCCTACATGAACCTACATGAGCCTACAGGATAATTTTTAATTGTTTTGATTGATCAATGTAACCTTACAAAATAAATTCATACCAATATTAAATAGTACAATACAAATAAATTGAAATAGTAACTAAAAAGTTATTGATAAAAAAATTTTCAAATTTAATTTGTTAATTGAATCATTTCAAATTATTAAGTATATTTTATTATTATTAAATAGAAACATTGAATTTCAGAACATAAAAAAACTGTAAAAAAAATTGTAGGAATTTAAATAATTATGTTTTTATAATAAATTTATTTAATTTAATTTAATTCAAAGCATTTTATTAAATCAATTTAATTTATAATCATTTTTTTATATAAATAAACGATTATTATTATTTTATGATTATTAATCTAAAATGTTCTTAAATTTAATTTATCTATTTAATAATAATATAATATACTTAATAATTTTTTAGTTACTATTAAAATTTATTTGTATTGTACTATTTAATATTGGTATGAGTGTATTTTGTATGGTTACATTGATCAATCAAAACAATTGAAGATAAAAATATCGAACAAAACAATTAAAAATTGTCCGGTAAGCTCATGTAGGTTCATTAGTCTGACTCGGGATGTCAGAAAGTCATCTTATTGGTATCATAGAGTTATCTCAAAAATTATGTTATCTTTCTGATATCAAAAAGATTTCTTTCTGACATTCATGCCGGTCGAGATAGCTATGACATCTTTATATCAATAATAATTTATAAAAAAAAAACGTAGATAAGATAAAAAGAGAGGTTGATTTTTAAACGAATAATTCTTATTGCAATCTAGAATCAGGTAAGGATGAAATTCGCCTTCCACTGTTGGCACATGGGTCTTATGTTCAATAATCTCGCACTGAGAAGTGATAAAAAATTCAATAATCAATGAGTGTGAACTTCAATTCAGAATTTAACCCCGCTTAAAGCTGGGCCGTACCTAACAAATTCTCGAATTTAAGATTTCTATTCATTCATTAATTGATTATTCTTACAGCACCTTTTTCAGATTCTGACAAAATCCATAAAATAAACTTCTTCGGAGAATGTTCATCATTCGAGTCCCATAAATATTTAAAATGTAATTAAAAATCTGACATTCGAGAATTTCTAAGGTGTGGCCAAGTCTTAATAATTTTCATTTCACTATTTTAAGGATCGATGACTTTAGAAAACCTTTCATTTACGGAGCAGAACCAGATTTTAATATTAAAAAATCATTAAATTGACGAAGCCATAATCATACTTTCTGAACGTTATTGTTACAATAAACTCTAAATCTAAACATCAGTTGTTTAGGAATATATCGAGGTGATAAGCTGTTGAGAACCCAATACCTATAATTTCATTGAGTATCAGTAAGAAGTGTAAGCGCTATCGTGATGACAAAGTGCATTTTATTTATAATAATTCAAACATGCGCGATTGAAACTTCATAATAAATGGAACATACTTTTAAATAATGAAACAGTAGAAAAATTAAGAGATTATTTTATCATCTACAGAAAAAATTCAATAGAATTAGATTAGAATGCTTAATGCATAAGTTGTTAAGAGTCAAAATTATGAAGGATTTTTTTTTCCTATATTGAAAAATGATTAAATCTTACAAATTATTAAAAAGAATAGTCAAAATGTTCAGTTAATAGTAAGCTAACAAAGCTTATTAAATCAGTTTTGAAAGAAAATCAGTAATAATTGGGTATGAGTCTTAATTTCTAAGTTATAGGAACTTTATTAATGAAAAAATGAATTTTTTAAGAAATCATGAAAATTTTGAAAAGCCACAACTTTCAAAATAAATGACTGATTTAGCCCATATTTGAACTTAATGAAAGTGATTGCCAATAAATAAGTTCGAAAAATTTCATTAGAAGCTAAGCTGATGACAAGGCTGGTTATGTAAATTTTTCGAACCAATGGTATTTTTAGACCCTGCTCGACTGATTATGATGAATTATAACTCAATTCTCAGAAAAATCTACCATGAAGACAAATGATATATATCTATAAAATCTACCTAAACACGTGGAAATTGGTATAAGCTAAACTTCAAGATCTTAAAAAAAACATAGGATTCAGATCGATTTCAAGAGCTTGACATTAAAATGGAAATAACTAGATAACCATGCGGAATCTGAAAAAACTTTATCATAGATGATTCCTAGGAAATAGAATTGTCTACAAAAAAGATCCGAAGACATTTTATAATAAGTCCGATCGTTTCATCGAAAAAGTCAAAAGTTCTCAAAATTGACTATATATTTGGATTCAAGCTCCGATAACTTTTGAAGTGATGGATTTATCACAAAATGATAAGAGACTATTTCTGTAAAGCGGTAAATTCCATGAGAAAATGTATCGTGGGCTTATGTCGACAATGAACCATTGCTAATGTATAAAATCTCAAACATTACAATTGGTTTCCTGTTATTTAATTAGGAAATCAAAAATAGAAACACGTGACCTTTAAAACTCGAATTTGAGAGCTGATTGTCTGAAAGAATTTTCATTTTGTTATATGCTATCGATTGCTGGTGACGCCAAAAAGAAAAATATTTTTTTCAAAACATCCTAATATATATATATATACACTTAGATATTGAAATATACATATATATTAGAAATAGCGATAGTTATGCACAGTTATATGGTAATGGAGGGCCAATCATGCGGTAACTAGCTACTCCGTTGGGATCTGGTCAAGCCTGCCAAGTTGCGGTCAGCCACCGTCAATGTGTCACTTATGTATCTGAAATTGCAAACCCTCACTGGACATATACAGACAGGAATGTCGCAATTGCGACTGTAATGCTAGTAAACATTTCTCTTGTTGCAGATCTAGCAAAGTGCATATAGCTCGTCAGTTTGCCATCTTGAAACACTGTCATCGTGTCTATACGAATAGAGCATTCAACTTGATTTGATTCCCCTATGGATAGACGAGAACCTCAACCGACTGCAGATCATTTCCCTTGCGGTTGCAAGCCCTTTTGGAAACTACCCAGTGCTGAATCTCTCACGTGCTCTCCCATTCTCCAAAACATTAAGCATCAATCAAAATATATTTTACATCTTTTATTTGGCATTGACACATAGCTGATTTAGGTAACTCGCTTGTAAACATACAAAAAGTATCGTTGAGCAATGTGTTCATTAACGTTATTTTGGATCTCTGAAATGAATTAAGTTACGCTTAAAGCGAAACTATTAACATCTATGGAAATAATTAAGTTAAAACTGGCAAATCATAGTCAGCATGAAAAGCTTTGTTGGTCACGTTAAGGTATTATTCTAACTTTGGGTCAGTGTAAATTAGTTTGACTCAAAAACTTATAGGATCCTTTTTTTATTTTATTATTAAATGAGTCAGTGTATGTTAAAATAAAATTCTTGAGATATTCCAGTTGAAAAACTCTTGAAAGGTTGCTCATGAATCTTAATAATTCTTAAACTATCAAAAAAACAATTGATTTTTTTTTCAATTTTTTTTACGCAATGCTGCAATACGCTATATACAGCATGTACGAAACTTTGTATGACTTGAATGATCTTCTGAACATTGATATTTCAAAATAAGAATTTTTAAAGGTCGCTGGAAAAATATTAAAAATTAGGAAACTTTCAAAATTCTTATGTATTCACTAAAACCTGATTTTTGAAGCTATAATTTTTAGGAGATCATCTACTTTGTATGTAATTGTATTTGCCGTAGCCCACAAAAGTACTTCAAAAATTTTAGTAGTTAATTAAAGTCATTATTCTGAAATTATGAGAACTCTGAAAATGCCTGTAAAATTTAAGTATTTAAGCTCTTTCTTGGTATGCATTTTTCTTATAGATCCTTATTTATCGGAGAAGGAACAAAAAAAAAGCTTTTTTTTGAGCCACTCTAATGTAAATACAGGTGTTGGAAGAGTCACGAGGAAACAAATGGTATGAGTGTGGCATTTAGAACAGATACAAAGGTTGATCGTGATTAAGGATGTGAAATACTTTCGGTACTTGACAGAGGTACTCGTGTAGAATTATTGCCGTTCTGTTCCGCTAAATCAGATCCACTTCCAAAAAGATTTCCTTACAATATTACTTACAGTTTGTAGACATATTAATTCTTACTAGAGTATAGTGTACTCGTTTCTTTTTAGTACATGCAAAAGTGTGGAATAGTAAGTTTCTTGTTTCCAACATTCTCCTGAAAAAAATCGGGATTGAAAGGAGAGATGTTATTGATTTCAATAATAAAACAAATGATTTCTCAGCCAAGTTTTTAACAGACGTTGACAATTCAAGCTTCGGTAAAGCAATTCTAACTCATCACAATTTCGTACCGGTAGCCTTACACTAACACAATCGCATGCGCGCGCGCGTGCGTGTGTGTGTGTGTGTGTGTGTGTGTTGTACTTATTCGAATCGATCATGCAACTATTCTAAGAAATTATTAGCGATCAAAATCGGCTTAAGTTTCTAACCAATCACTCTAATTTGTTCTAAGTCACTGGAAAAATTTGAAAACAAATATCAATCATCAATTTGTTTATCATTTCCATTGAATCTATTGGGAAACAATACATAATAAGCTTTAAAATTTAACTAGCTTGAGAATTTAATTAATATTTTGGAATGCCTATCTCTGCGTCTGAATCGACGTATCTATTCACTCAATAGGACTGATAAAAGAAATTTAAAAAAAAATTATACTTACTTTTTCCACTTATTTATCTCTGAAACTACAAAAAATCAACTTGGAAAACATGCAACTTTTTAATTTCAATTATCTATATCGAATGTTGTAAACAAAACGCAGTCGGTTATTTATTTGAAAATGAATCATCACGAAAAATTGAAAAAAAATTGTGGTAATTCTCTATTTTTATTAAATTTTTCACTGTTTGAATTAAATCTTGCACTTAAAAAGCAAAAAATCCAGATTTTGAGTGACAAGTAATTAAGCTCCGCGATCTTACCGGTATGAAAAAACAAAATATGATTATGTATATACCCATGCCATAAATTAAAGGAACAGAAAAATTTTGAAAATTTTTTAGTGATTTTTGCAAGGCGGTAACTTCGTCATACCAATTTTTAAATATAGTGGAAACCTAAACATGCACACCTTCTCAATAAGACAATTTATAGATAAATTGAAAAAAATATAGATAGTCTGAACTGGGAATCGAACCCAGACCATATCGGTATCGCACCGAGGGCTCTACCAGTTGAGCAATCCGGTACTATACTATATTCCGTTCAATTTGATCTATAACTTCGCAAATCTAGAATTTTCAAGTGGCCCTACTTTTCCCTGTAAATATACATACATACATTAATTTTTCAACGAATGGTAATTTGGAACTCTACTTAACTAATTATGACAAGTTATGACAAAATTCCTTGAAAAATCGACCATGAGGACAAATACAATACCTAGATTTTTAAAAAAATCTACTTGAAAATAATTTTTAGTAGATTTCATAGAAATCTAACTATTGTATTTGTCCTCATGATGGAATTTTCGAAAAATTTTGCTACATTTCAACTCAGCTCGACGAGCTCAGTCAGAAAATACATTTGGCTCAAAAGTTTATATATGTATTTATATATATATACATATATATATATATATATATATATATATATATATATATATATATATATATATATATAAGATAACGCGCCGTTTTCCAACGATAACGTCCATAATTCTACACCGATCTTAATGAAACTTGGTATACTTATTCTATGGACGATTACCTTGGATGAGTTTGAAGATGGGCCAATTCGGCCAATAAGTTGAGAAGTTATGGTTAATTGAAATTATGTAAAATTTTCAAAAAAAAAATTATTTGCCGCTTTAACTGGATGTAACTTTTAAACGGAAAGAGATAGCTCATTTTCGTTTGTTCTGTCTGAAAGCTTGTTCGATTGCCTTTAATTATCACTATGCAGCTCATTGATTTGATCACTTTTTCTAATGAATAAATGGTTTTAAAAATTTACAAAATATCATAAAAACTAATTTTATGCAGGTTGTCACTTTGATTACCACCACAATTTTATACCGATTGCTTTGAAACTCGGTATACGTATTCTGTGGGTGACTACCTTGCCCTACTTGGAAAATGAGCTCAATCGGTCGATTAGTTTAAAAGTTATAGCATTCCAAATTTTAAAAAATGTAAAAAATTCATATTTTTACTTATTGTTTCTTCGATATTTTTTGAATGTTATAACTTATCGACTTTCTATAAAATTGATCTAAAAGCTCTTCAAATAAGCTTTAATTTTTATGCCTATATATGTGTCTAGACCAATGAAATTTCTTATTTTACCACTGTAAAATGAAATTTTGCCATTGCATTGGTTCTTCGACTTTTAATAGATTTTATAGAATCCTAACTACTGTATTCATTGGTAAATTTATGAAACCAATTGAATTCATATTATTGCTGTGTAACACTCATAGAATCTAAATATCTCAATTCAAGTGTGTAATTTCAATTTCGTTTCATTAACAGTAATAATGACTGATTTCAAGTATGACTTTAGACCTATCATAATTTAAATTTCAACTCAAATTGTTTTATTTAATTTTGTATTAACTATCAATCCTATGGTAACAGACACAGAATTCTTTTTGGTAGATAATTTGATTTTTTTCAACTTTAATTTTCGTTATTCAACTTACCATTACGATAATTATTTTAATTTTCTTTTCTCAATTCTTAAATTTTTTGCATTTAACTTTGAATTTTTTGGGAATTTTTTTTTCGTTCCATAACCTTGAGAATTTTTGAGAATGTCAAAAAAAAATTTATTTTGTAATTAATGTTTATTTGAAAGGTTGAAATAATCAAATAATGAGAAATCTACTCCCATTTCGGCTGCCGAATGGCCTTTTTTGTATGTGATTGGCATATATATTTTATATACGATAAACATATGCGGACTCGTATACGATGATTATTCTATTTATTAATATAAAAAAATATATCAGAAAATGTAGTTTAATTGGTCATATATATTTCCTGACATTTATCATATATTTTGACCATATATGTTACTTTCATGCAGGATTGAACCAACAGAAAGATTCAGGGCTGAATAACGGGGTCAACCTTTAGTCTATTTTTTTTGCTTTTTAAACAATGCTATAATAGAATTCGTGAAACGTTAAATTCATACAGAAATGTAGATCCTACCAAGTTCACACTAGAATCAGTAAGTAAGAATGACTATCAGTCGACTCGTATGTTTCTAACGTTACTCTCATGTCTTATATTCAAATATTGCATTATTATTTATTTAGGTATTATATTATATGAATCAAATCTGTGAAATAAATGGTTGAGATTATTTTGCCCCTACTTATTAATGTACTAAAAGATTAAGGTAGTCCTGTCAGATTTCGGATGACTGTTCGATACTGAATGGAATTTGTCATATTAGTCGATATTGATACAAATGAGATCAAATAAAATTTTTGATGATCGATCTATAGATCTATAGGATTCTACAAAAATTTAAATTTTTGTACATTTAAGATTGAGCCTCTTGACTGATTACAGGTTTTATAGGATTTACTAGATCTCTACAACTCTTCAAAAATTTCAATTGGATCTTTTACGTATTATTAATTTATCTTCGATTATCTATTAATATGCCGAACTTTATTAGGAACCAATCAGTTATTCTGAAATCAACGATGCTACTATAATTTGAGCATAAATACAAAGCATTTTACATACCTTTTATATAATTTTTGAATCAATTATTTTATTTTTAATTCATTTCAACTTAATATTATTAATTTGCTTTTCTTATTATTTATTTTCAGTTTGATTTTTTTTTACTAACATTTTGTAGTGAATATTCCACTTTTTTGGCATAGAAGTCGCTTTATTCAATATCCTACTGTTACGCTACTGCTACTGCCAGTAGATGGTGGCGAGAAAAGCGGACGTAAATAATAACACCAATCAGTTTTACGTCTTTATTAATAACAATGAAACTAAAAGGATTCAGACAGTAATTTTCGCAAGAGTATTGGTGATAAAAAATACAAAGATAAGGAAAAAAAATGGTCTATCAGTTGACCCTGGGGGCCAGCCCCAACACTTCCCGCTGTTTTCGAGCTTCTTGACCTCGAAAAAATTGTTGCTAATTCATTTTCAAAGAAAAACGATTTTTTACATTTTTTTTATCCACGATATCTCTCGAATAAATTATCTGACTGAGATGGTTAAGGTGGAAATCGACGTGTTCTATTCGTTCTGAGTGAAGCCATGGTAGGGGAAATCTAATCGACTAAAGCGTTCGCAGTGGTTACTTTCAGAGTTACGGGAGGCTATTATTACTCAAATTGTAAGCAAGCGCACGTGATAGTATTTATTTTGTTATTATTTATTTTTCATTTTGATTTTTTCTTTAGTATTATTTTTTAACTTTGATATGAATTTCAAACAACTTAACCTAAATGTTCAATGCATTCTTTTTTAGTTTTTATCATTATACTTACTTGTTGTTGATTTGTTCAACTAAAAAACAAAACTGCAATTACTATAAAACTGTCACATATTTTTTATAACTTTTTTTTTTTTTTACTATTATTGATAATATTTATTCATTTTCATGTTTCTTGCTATTGACATACGTATAAAAACATACTCTGAAAGCCTCCCGTAGTTCATATTTTGTCTGGCGCTGCAGTCACACTCATAGCGAATTGAGTTCTAAAGCTGATCGGATATTAAAATTGATTTATCTAGTCGTTTCCAAGAAATTTCGAAAAAACTGAAAAAATTTTTTTTTTTAATTCTTTCATTACCAGTTTCTCTTAAACGAATAACCCGATTTTGATGGTTAAGGTGGCATTTAACGCGGCTTATAAAGTTTGAGGGCTAATTCGATTTTCGAATATCTCCATCGATCATATTCAGTTACCTAAAAAAAAAATTTTTGAACAAATTTTATTTTTGGAATATATCCCAACGCACCCTACTAATCAAGCTTACAGCTTGTAGAAATTGACAAGCTGCGTACAATGTCACCTTGACGATCAAAATCGGTCCATCCGTTCAAAAGTTATAGATATTTACATACGTACGTACATACTTACATACACACATGCATACACTCGAAAATCATCTTAAAATTAGTCAAAATAGCTTTCTAGAACCTTGAAACGTTAAGATCTGATAGAAGTTGAATTTTCGAAAATCGAACCGAAACCAGTAACTTCCCGAATTTTCGAAATTTTTTAATTTTCTTAGTGGGAAAAAAATGAGGCTGATTAATCGTGTCTGTTAGGAGTTATCGTGTTTACCTTTTTATACGTGATAATTGACAACCCGTATGTCTGGGATTAAAATAATATATATTCAATTAAGAAAATAATTAACAGACTTAACATTGGGTGAAAACTATTCTTAAATAAATTATATTTGTATGAGTGTATACAATTTAACCCATTTTTGTATAATCAAAATAGTGTAGGGATAATTCCATGCGAGTGAATGAATCTGATAATTTGAACCCTTAATATTTACGTCGAGTACTTTCTCAGAGCATGGAACGATTTTAGATTTAAAATACACGTAAACTTCGATTTTCATTTTAAATATTCATAACTCAGCGGCATTTTATGCTATCATACTCTTCATAAGTAGAGTTTAATCAGGATTAACTGTTCTACAAAAATGTATATTGCGTTGTAGCTGTAATCTGCACCTGTAAGATTCTACAGGTCACCAAAGCTGGATTTTGCAGAAAATATATATTATTTATCAAGGTATTCCATAAATGACTGGATTTATGGCTAAAATCGGAACCCTGATTAAACAAAACGATTTGTGAGGATTAAAAACGATTGAAAGTTTAATCATTATTGATCGTCTTTAATCGTCATAATTCTTATGGTTTTTTTACATTTAATCGTCTGTAATCCTCAAAAGATGATTTATTATTCTACGATTAAATACAATCAATGAGGATTAAAAATTTCAAATACTCATGAATCGTCTTTAATTGTAAAATATTATATAGCAATTTCTGGTCCTGCAGGAAGATTAAAAACGATTGAAAATGTAATCGTTTTTAATCATCGATTAACGATTCATGAAGATTCAAAATGATTAAAACATTCTCAATCGTCATTAATCGTATTTTCTAATCAGGAAACGGAAAACTTGTAGAAAATTTCAATTTCTACAAAAAATGTTCTATAAACCACATTGTTAAGATTGACATTTCTTAAGATATAATGCGTTAAATTTGTCGTAATATGAAATTTTTGAGTACTTTCGAATCAAACTTTCGACAAGTACATGTTTTCTATTTTTTACTACTACTATCTCAATTAATAACCTTTTTCCTACATTCAGCTGACTACAGAAATATGAATTACTAAAAATTTCAAGCATCATTCCAAAAAAATAACCTCAAAAAATTTTTTCGTATCATTAAGAAAATAAAAATTTTCGAGTTGAAGATATTAATTTTCTTTTTCTGGTAGTGAATTATTCAACTGCCTGCGAAAAATATTATACAGATATTAATAGCTGTTTTGCCGATGAAAAACTTGTGCTTAAAAGTTGTACTTCCTGGCGTTTAAATAAAAATCTTCTTGTAAAAATAGAGGAACAATGAAAATTTCGAGAAGTTTTTGATTATATTCTAATTTTACTTGCACTTTTTCTCTCAACTTTAATTTCTCGTTTAACTGTCTCAATAATGTAAAAATAACCATTTCAAAACTCTACATTTCGAGTTTTCGAGATTTTATTTCCAACAAATTTAGGGGTTTCATTCATTTTCTAATCTTTCGCAAAACCTATTGACAATAAAACACTTGTTGGATATAGAAAAGATTGAATGTATGTCAAGAAGTGAGAAAGTCAAGAAAAGTATGAAACCGAATTTGATTTCTAATCTCTTGAAACCCTCTTATGTCGTTAAAATGTGGAACGAGAAGGACCTATAGAGAAAGAGAAAGCATCAGTTAAAACAAGAACACAGAAATGGAATATAGGGATAGGATATCGTTACCATCCCAAAAAAGGGGTGATACTCCCTGGGGCGCAGGGCTGACCCGACATACTACAGTATCCAACCACTCATATTGCCAATTACCAACTCTACAACCCTCTCAGTTGCTCAACTCTGACTTTAGGATCTCTCGAAACACTTGGTGCAGCACTAGTACTACCAGTATTGTCCGGCGGTGACTTATATAATAGCTTCTGTATAACTTTAACGTAAGCATATTGTTTTGCAACTGCTTTAATAATCTTTATGCAAGTATTTATAGAACTATGAGTGTTTTCTATGTATCGATAGTTATATTTTCAGATATTCTTTTAACATATTGAAAAATTACAGTGAATATCTATTGATGTATCGTATGATATTTTAAGTCTTATGCAGAAAATTTTCAACAAGTTCTATTTGAATTTTTGGCATCAAATAGGCGCTGAAGCAGGTGTATAATCCATGCAGCAATAGTTTTAATAGTCGATGAATAACATTTAAAAATTAGAACCCCATAAAATGTAAAAAAAAAAAATATTTAAATATATTTGACGCAATATTAATGTCTTGTTATTTTGTAAGCTATTGCACACATTTTATAAAATTTAGTTACGATAAGGCATTTATAAATTATTAGAAAGTTAAGCTGCTTAAGTATATTCATTCAATATTCTCACGATTTTTGTTGGCTATCAAAAAGTTGTAATAATATGTTGCATGTCAAAAGATAACGCAAGGTGATTCCAGACTAGAGTGAAGTTAACATCATCCAACGCCTAAAATCGTGCTTAATCACGTGCGAGTGGAAACATGCTACTTTCTAACCAATAACGATGCGAAAAAATAACGCTGTACTTAACTTATGCAAAATCGAGTAATTTAATGAAAAAAACAACGATATTCTATTAATCTACCAATTTTTATCTTTACAACTCATAATATCTTAAATTTTCCGGAAACAATGATCAGTTTGGTTGATTTATGCAATGATGTAAATATTTAGAGGCTTAAAATAAGCAAATCCAAATCTGATAGGGATAGGATTCAGTCAGATAATAATTTATGGAGCAAAAACTAATGTGTTTCTTCCTTAAGGAAAATAAGCTAAATTGTTACTGTTGAAAATTTTTCGTCAATAATACCTTTTAAATAAATCATCCAACTTTTATAAGATACTTATTGAAACATAAATATAGAAAAACAATAATATCAATAAATTCATAAATAAACCATAAAATAATTAATCAAAATAATATAAGTACTTGAATAATGAAATATGATAATTAATTGCGTCTACGCACTTTTTATTAGCTAGGAGGTATTGTTGAATTCACGGTGAGATAGGAAAACGCACGCAGCGATTCAGACGTGAATCACTCCGTGACAAACGAAATATAAGAATAAAAGATATAAAATGAAAAGTTGGTGGCGCTGATTTACCGATGCCATCTGCTTTTAAGAACACCGAACATATGATTTAAATGAATAACAATAAGTAATGAATTTATAGAAATATACTGAATAATTATAGATAATGATAAAAAAAACTTGATTGAGAAAATTTATGATCAAAGTCACATTCATTAATATAGTGAAAAGAAGGCTCAGAAGTGTAGGTAAAAGCCCGGGATAAATTCAAATTTGAAAATTTTTTTTTTCTTTTTTTATACAAATTTATTCTTGCAAATTTTTAATTAAAAAGTGTTATTTTTGGAGAATATACTATGAAAAATGTATCAATTGATCCATTTTTATCTTGTATGTTTTTTAAAACTTTTGAAATCTCATTAATTTCCCGCTATATAGTCGCGGTCGATAAACGAAGTTGAGAGGGAAAAAATAGCGCCACCTAGCGGGCACGATAGTAACCTTCGTTGCAAAGTCAATAAATGGTAAAAGGAAATGATCAATTGATCGGCCATTTTGTTTCAGCGCTAGTATGAAAGATAAAAATTTAATTCCTAAAGCAAATTAGATTATTAAAATTCATCTTTGATGACTGTGAACGTTTTAAAAAAATTAACTTATTATAATTACTAAATAAAAAATAAAAAATAAAAATATGAAAATTATTTTATTTTTTAAAGTTATTTTTATTTATTATTATTACATATCTTACAGCTCATGATAAGAAGAATATCATTAAAAAATTCATCATAATCAATGGCTGTTGGTTCGTAATGTTGGTTGCAGCGTCTGTATCCAATAATGTCTTGGTCATGCTACATTATTAATGGTAATTTATTCCGAATTCTATCAATTTTATCCAAAGCACAGGTGATAATAAATTCGTTAGGAAACATCGTAATGTTCTCAGTTTTCATATCTTGAATATTTTTTTTCAATTCACAAATTATTTTTAAAGATCTTTCCAACGATGATTTTCCAGCGTAATTATCAATAAACCAATCATTCAATTTCTTAACATTTTCTACTCCACACCAATAAATATTTTCAGAATGATGATCACTACAAAAATTACAGTTGTAAATATCTCGCGTTTTTAATGGTGAGCAGTTAAAATTTTCAAAATTAATTGTTAACTTTTCTGTTGAAATCATAAAATTTTTCAAAAAAAAATTTTTTTCGATGCTTTTGACGTAAGTGTATGCCGTTTATCTTCGATAAATTTATTGACAACTCTCTTCTGACAATCATAAGAAACATTTTTATCATCCCTTGTCATTTGGAATTACTGTAAAATCACAGTAAATTCACTTTCACCGTAAGTTTACGGTATGTTCACGGTGATTTCATAGTGAATTCACAGTCATTTTGTGCCATTTTGTCATTGTGATTTAGTACTGATTTCACTGTAATTTTACAGTAATGTTACGGTTAATTTATCGTAGTGTTTCGGTGGTCTCACCGTCTATTTACCGCAGGTTTATAGCGATCTGACAGTGGTAACACCGTGGGTTTATAATAAGTTCACAATGAATCTATATTAGTTTCACCATGATTTTATCGCAATTCTATGGTTATCTGATAGTGGTAACAGAGCGAGCTTGAAACGATTCCACAGTAAATTAATGGTGATTTCACCATTATTCCACAGTAAATTTGTGGTGATTTGACTTTGATTCCACAGTAAATTTATGGTGATTTGACTATAGTTTCGATACTTTTTTTGTAGTTTTTTTTTTATTTTTATTTCAGAATGAAAATCAAATAAAGATAAAAACATCTAAATAAGTGAAATTTTTAAAAGCCCCGTAAAAAATGAAACATCTATGGCCATGTATGGCCGTATATAGTTCATATATGAAGCATATATGGTCATTCATGGAGCATGTATGGCCATACATGGGCATACCAACTTTTTTAATACAGTCATGCATGGCCATGTATGAATTATGTAAGGCTATATATGACCATACATGGTTTTGTATTCCTATGTATGTCTGTGAATAATTAAACATATAAAGCCGTATATAGTTCATATATGAAGCATATATAGTCATAGATGGAACATGAAACTCGAGTATCATTGGTCGTACCTACTTGGCTCTTACAAACTTTTTTGTAGCAAATCTCATGCCCTACAAAAACTTTCTACTGCTTCTTCTAAAAAAAAAATGATTTAAAACCAAAAAATCAAGCTGAAACCGGATAAAAAAAATGTTATCATTTATGCGATATAAGTTCTATCTTGGCACACGCTCTTTTGTTCGCCAAATAGCTGTTTGCTGATTCAACTATTGCCGCGACATTTGTGTGCCGATAAAAAAATTCCAACATTGGGCAAAATTTTTAGCTCAATCTTAAAAGGTGTCAGTAGCCATTTGAAATTTCCTATTTAAATATTATGCAAAAAAATGTTTTTTGATTAAAAATATTGTAACTTTGAACCGTGTGGGATAAAAATTTGGCTCTGAAATATTCTTGAAGGGCATTAGATTTCGTAAAAAAAAGTCCGAGGAGTCGAAATTGTAAACTTGATATTGCGTATACTAACAGGACATCAAAGTCTAGAGTAAACGGAATCATGCAAAATTAAGGCTTCATTATTAAGAATATCAATGCTACGAGAAAATTATTAAACTAAAATTTAATGAAGTAATCAATAAATTTGTCTACATGTTGTGTAATGAAATCACCAGCAATATCCACGTTGTAACAAATAATATTTTATTGTCGTGTTACATTCTGGCTTATCTATTATCAGACAGAATAATTTTTTATTTGACCAGGTTGACGTCGTTAGGGTGTCGATAGACCCCAGGTGCGTCAGCTGTTGACCTTCTTTTATTTTATGCAAAAAGTTTTATTGACTCACCATGGTGGAGATTATGGGCCCCATAAGTCGGCCCAAATAATCCCTTTCTGCTTCAACCTTTCCGCCTCAGCTGGGGCGTAGTCGTCCCTGCCGGTGTCCTTGAAATGGGCCTCGGAGTAATACCCGTAGCGAGGGTCGTGGAACGGGATGGTCCCAGAAGGTGGTGTTCGCTGGCTCACGTCAATAGTTGGTAGCGGCGTTCCACTGCTGATATCCGTCCAGAACGTGGGTTGACCTTGCGGTTGATGGTGTTTATTGGACACTTCACTCAACTCCGACACCACGATACCCGACTTTGGAAACTCTTTTCGAACGACCAACGTCACCGGATCGAGGAGGACTTCCTCGGCAACGATCTCTAAGCGGAAACGTTGGTGAATTGAGCGACCGAGATCCTCGTGGATCGTTCGTAATACGCGATGTAGCTGAGCCTTCTTGCCTGACCTTCGGCTTCTTGGCATGAATTCTTTTGGATTCGGGAAGGAAGTGCTTGGGCTGCCGGTATCGGCGCCCAAAACGGGTGAGAATATTAGGCTGCCGGTGGCAGCGCCCAAACAGGTGAGAATATTAGGCTGCCGGTGGCGGCGCCCAACATAGGTGTATGATTATTGGGCTGCCGGTGGCGGCGCCCAAAGTTTAAAATAAGGAGTGCGTATTTTGATAAAATACTTATATATATTTTGCCTTAAAGTCCGAGTGACAGGATTAAGCCAGCGGAATTGTGTAGAGTTCTTAGCTCTACTAGATCTTGTGATCGACTGCCTTGATTCTGTCGCTCCTTAGTATTATACATTATCAAAAGTGTTAACGTTGCATCTCAGGTTTCCTATGAGAGAATCGTCGTGGCCCGGGTCTCATGCATCGTCATCTATTTAGACTATCCGCGAGCCACGGCGACTTTCTTATCGCAAGAGATTTCCGTTACATTGTTGGTGATGAATAAAATAATATCTCTAACAAAGTAACGATTTATTAAATTATTATTTATTTATGATTCTAAGAAGTGTCGAACCGTTTATTCGCCCACCGTGGCGAATAAATAATTCGAGACTTCAAAAAAAAAAAATTTTCTAAAATTTTTACTTAAATTTAATTAGAGCCAGAACGTAACAGTCGATTAAAATAATAGAATCGGTCTATCGGTTGACCCTGCGGGCCAGGCCCAAAACTTCCCGCTGTTTTCGAGCTTGTTTAGCTCGAAAAATTGATGCGAATACAATTTCGAGCTCGAAAATACTTTTGTTTGCCATTGTTTTCGATAAAAACCGTTTTTAGCATTTCTATCTCCCATGATATCTCGCGAACGAATCAACCGATTTTGATGGTTGAGGTGGCAGTCGACGAGTTTTATTAAGTTCTAGAGCTGATTATATTTTGGAGTCGATCGTCCGACTCGTTTCTGAGAAATCACTAAAAAATTAAAATAAAAAAATTTTTTTTTTCGTAATTCGCAAATATTTTCGAGTCTACTTGATCAAATGATCTGAAATTTTCAGGAAAGTTGATGGCCAACAAGCTTTTTCGATTGCTGCATGACCCATTCAAATCGGTTCATTAGTTAAAAAGTTATAGACCGGTCACACACATATAGTCTACTTCCCCTCGTACTAAACTTTGTGGCGAAAAATTGCTGGAGTCAAAAAAAAAATTAAATAAAATAGAAAAATCTGATGAATCTTTCGGTACAAAAACCTAGCAAAAAAAGTTGTAATTTTTTTTTGTTTGTAACAAAAACGTTTTGCAAGTAACGCCTCAGTCTACTTTAACGGAATACTGGATAAGAATTTTTCTCATGCAGTTAAATAAATATACAAAATAAAATAATTCAATCTTCTGAATCGTTTGGTCACAAAGTTTATACGCAAATGTTAATTATTAATAATGAAAATAATTATTTAATTTAATCAACACAAAAAAATTGTAGCCTTACAGCCGCCGTTTGTACCGACATGGTCTGCGCATATTTATAGTGGGGAGAAGTTGCGAGCGTCGTCACAATATATTTAAAATTCCAAGCGCGTGAATTATTTTATTTCAGACAATTATTTATTTTAATTTTTTAAATTCAATTATTTAATGGAAAATATTTGTTACAATTAATAAAATTATTAAAATCAATAAAATATACGGTAATAATATTTTTAAAAAAGTTTTTATTTTAAAAAAGTATTTTATTTTAAATGAAATAAATTACTTGACCTGAGTCACAAATCTTTTATTATATCCGTTTCAGAGGAAAACAGATACAATGAATAAAAGAAAAAATGTTGAGTTTTAAATATCTTAAATTATCTAGCAATTAAGCTTATTAGAATTTAATGAGATTTCTAGTTAGTACACTAGTTTAAAAATACAATTTTAATGTTATCGAAAAATTTCCGAGAATTGATTTTCTAATTTCCTTGCTACTTTTTTAATATTTTATATTTAACTTCAGTATCCATAAAAACTTTCTAATAACTTTATCAATTATAACAAATATTTTTTATTAATTAATTGAGTTTATATAATTAAAATAAATAATTGCCTGGAATAAAATAATTCACGTACTTGGAATTTTAAATATGTCATGACGACGCGCGCAACTTCTCCCCACTATGGATATGCGCAGACCACGTCGGTACAAACGGCGGCTGTTAGGCTAGAATTTTTTTGTGTTGATTAAATTAAATGATTATTTTCATTATTAATAATTAATATTATCGTATAGCTTTGTGATCAAACGATTCAGAAAAGATTGAATTATTCTATTAGGTACATTTAGTTAACTGCATGAGAAAAATCTTTATCCAGTATTCCGTTAAAGTAGACTGAGGCATTACTTGCAAAACGTTTTTGTTAACAACAAAAAAAATTACAACTTTTTTTGCTAGGTTTTTCTCTATTTTATTCAATTTTTTTTAGTCTCCGGCAATTTTTCGCCACAAAGTTTAGTAAGGGAAGTAGACTAACACACACACACACACACACACACACACACACACACACACACACACTCGGACATTATTCTGAAAATAGTCAGGATAGCTTTCTAGGACCTCAAAACGTCGACATCTGATGAAAACTCGGTTTTTGAAAATCATCGATTTTCTTGGCGGGAAATTAAAAATATATAGGCCAAAAACTGGAATACAATGCATATAAAGAAGTTAAATCTTCATTTGTTTCATGAGCCTAATATGTAAATTGCTGTTTTTACTTGCTTCATCAAATTTTAGTCCAAGAATTTTCTCGTAGTATTGATATTTTTAATACACTGTAAAAAATCACCGGGGTAAGTCCAAGCGGTTCAGGTGTTAAAAAAAAAAAATTTTTCAACACCGAAAGTGGTGTGAAAATAACGCCGTCGCCAGTGTGAATATTCTGTACCAGTGTTAAAATAACGCCGCTGCCGGCGTAAATATTCTTTACCAGTGTTAAAATTTTTTCCTTTGTAAATATTTTTACTTACTCGATTACTAAAATTAATCAGTGTTTTTATTCATTAATTAAGTTATTGCTGTTTGAAATGGTGGAAGTAAAATTGTGTGATTTTTAAATAAATTATGAATATTATTAATAAATAAATAACATAATTGAAATTTCCCCCTGATAATATTTATTCAATCTTTTCATTTTTTTATATTTACTGGAATTTTTTTTCTAATTTCTATACGTGGACTTTTTACGAATAATATCATTTATAATTAATATTTAACAATATTAAATAATATATATTACTGTATCTAATAGGTCAATCTATTTAATACTTTGTTTTCTTATTTTATACTCGTTAATAAATGATATTTTTTATTAATTTTCATAAAGAACCTACATTCTTTGTGCTTTATAAGCTTTTCGTAGTTAATACACCAAGCGGACACAGTTTACCCTGCTTTTACACCGGTTTAACACCGGTATTTCAACACCGCTGAATTACGCCTCCTACACCGGTGTAATTTCATTTTAACACCGGGCGAAGTTAAAATAAGTTCATTTCAAACACCGGTCTTTTTACAGTGTAGTAAAGCCTTAAATTTGCATGATTCTGTTTACTGTAGACTTTGATGGCCTGTTAGTATACAAAATATCAAGTTTACAATTTTGACTTCTGAGACTTTTGTTTAGGAAATTTAATGCCCTACAAGAATATTCCAGAGCCAAATTTTTACCTCTCTTGGTTCAAAAGTTATAATATTTTTAATCAAAAAACATTTTTTTGCATGTTATTTGAATAGGAAATTTCAAATAGCTACCGATACCTTTCAAAATTGAGTTAAAAATTTTGCCGAATGGGAGAATTTTTCTTTCGGTACATAGGTCTTTTTTAAGATACAAATTCGATAGTTTGGTTTTTTTGGCTCACCCCAATGCCTATATATGGGCATATATAGACATACAGATTTTTTATATAAAAAATTTGAGCTGACTATTACAATTACTTATAAACAGGATGTTGTAGTGCAAAAAAAAAGAGGAAATTTTTTTGATATCACTAACAGCATATTGATGATGATATTTTGCATTTTCAAAAGTGAATACATGTTTTCAATCTTACGTAGCACAACAAAACTTTGTTCTGACTATCGGCTGCATAGCCTAGACGTCAACGCATCGGTCTCTCGTGCGGAATGTCCCGGGTTCGAATCCTACCAAAGCGGGTGCGGTCATTAATAAATCTAGCGTTTTTTTGCTGAATTAAAAATTTCCGATTCGATTAGGAATTCAATTATTCCCATTTCTGATAATCTCTGCGTCGCCAAAATAATTAAAAAAAAAAAAAATTTTTTTTATTAAGTTAGAATTTCTATACATAGTCATATCAAGTCACATACGGCCGTATCAACCTATGCATGGCCATACCTGGCCAATTTACATACATGGCCAGATATGGAGCATTCATATAGGGCCATGTATGATTTATTTTTCACGGGAAGTCACAGGAAATTCACTGCTAATTTACTGTAAATTTACCAAAAAATCACGGTATATTCACTGTGAACTTACTGTAAGTTCAGTGTAAATTCACTGTGACTTGGCTGTGGTACTCTTAACTCACAGAAATACCACAGTGAGATAACTATAAAATTATTATAAATCGATGGTAAAACTGCTGTAAGGTAACTATGAAACAACTGTGATAACATAATAAGATTACCGACAAACCACTATCGAACCACTGTGAGATAACCATAAAACTGCAGTAACCGAATGGCACAAAATTATGGTGATTTTACCGTAATTTTATAATGGTCTCACGTTGTTTTTACTATTATCTCACCGGAATTTCAGTATAATTTTATAGTGATTCTGAAACCGCGAGGTTATTCGGAGAAATTTTACGACACGTTATATCAAAGTGTAAAAAAAGCGTGTGTTAAGATTCTGAGTGTTGAATTTTTGACACTTTCGAGTGTCTATTTAACATACCGTAGTCATTTTGTTTGAACCGTCGAAATCGATTAATTTCTCAACACATAAAAATATTATTTTATACAGAAGTAACACTATTTGAATGTTACTGTTAAATCAACACACAAAATTTGTTAAAAATAATCTCGACCATCACAAAAAAATTCTTGGAAATTTTTTTTCTTTTAACATATACGCGTGTAACCTTTTTCAGCACTCACGACATGTTAAATCAATATATCAGTAAGAGTGAAACGTTCGTTTTACACATGATATGTGTTGATTTTGACGATCCTTTTTTACTGTGTATTCCAAATAATTTTGAATTGTCCGAGGAACCAGAAATTGCGATATTATTTTCTAATTCAATTTAATTTGACATAATTCAAGAGTTTAAATTATTTCAAATATTTTTAAATCATCAAAGAATATTTCGTTATTTTTTAATTCAATATGATTATAATTGATTTATTCTAAAATTCATACTCGAAAGCAAAATAATTCAGACAATTTGGACTGATTTAAAATGATTAATAGTAACGTAATCTCAAATCATTTTAGATTAGATTTCTTAATCAGGGTAGTCAAATCATTCAATTTTTCTAATTATGGTATATCTTTGAGAGAACTAGGAAATTTTATACCTTCATAGGCGACCACTGAGCTAAAATGAGGAAATGATGATAGTCTCCTTAGATTATTTGGAAAATCACATAGATGAAGAGCAGCAGTCACACACGATAGAGAGCAGTAGTCATCAAAATTCTTAATGTTGAGTACATGTATGTTGAGCCACCTGCTCGAAGAGAAGTATAGTTTGACATGGTAATCATCAAATTGTTAATCTTTGTCAAAGCCCGACCAGAGTATTTTTGCTTAAGCTCTTAAACTTTTCTCAAAAGTTTTTTATATACGTTGTCAGTGTACCAACCGTTGAGAGAAGTTGCAGGCAGAATTTCTAAGCTTTCTGTATTAAAAGACGTCGTCTATTCATGAGTTGCATTGGATTTAGCGTTTTTAAATCTGCAAAACAATTCAACACTTATAACGTTCTCTTCTATCTCACACGTGCCACGGCGGAGTGTGGTTGGTGCTAAATAGCCGTTATGGCTCTCCGTTGGTGAAAACTGAAAATAAAAATAATAACAAACCAAAAGTCCCACCTGGAGATGTCCCGAATCTCCCTGGATCCGCAGCTCTGCTCAGGCTGGGTTAGAAAATCTTAGTTGGGCGCCAGTTCGTGTGCCCAACAAATAAATTCAAATTTAAAATAAATTAAAACGGAAAATGAAAATAAAATTTAAATGCAGGAAAGTAGTTTCAGGTTTTAGAAAAAGGATAGCAAGAAAGAAAGTAGCAGTAATTTAAATAAATAGAAGTTAAATAAATACTGGGTTGATGTTTTCAGCATTTTCAAGTGTGTCCAATGGAATAAGTTCCACAGTAGTACTTTCAGGATCGTACACCATGTCTTGATCTTGGCAAATAACCTGACCCAGAATGTCCTCAATAACTTGAGCAGTGTCACCGGTTGTCCATTGTATTGCATCCATGGCAGTGGTGACGTCTCTCCCGTCTGGAGATATATAACCCCCTGACGCACAAGCAGGTTTTATTCGGCGAGCTATCTGCTCTGCAATCCTAGTATCCTTGGAGTAGGCATGACCAAGTAAAATCACACCAAGTGCTGACATAAAGAATTTCTGATCAGCCTCACGACACTGCACCGCCATAAGCTGCTGCGAGTCCTTCAATCAAACCTCGGTCTTTCCAGGTTATAACTTTAGCTTTAGTCTCAATAGCAGGTCTAATGTAAGGGTAGAGTAAAAGCAATGTGGAAAGCACCTTGTCTTCCTTAGAGATAATGGGGCTCTTCGAAAGAGTAATCAGGGACTGCTCTTGAGCATCATAACATATATATTGAGGTTCTCCTACATTCAGTAATACACTAGTTCTTCCATTTCTCAGATCATTAAGAACAGCATCAGGCGGTTCCAATCGCAGAGTGATTGATCGTAATCCCATGGTCAACTCTCGCATGTTGATAGTGACTAAGGGTTGACCTGCTACAACAACCAAGTTGGAATATTCTACACCTCCTATTATTCCAGGTCTTGGAATCCAGTACACAACTCGTCCTCCAACATAAGCTTGGTTATCTGGCTCAAATGTTGTATTTAAAGCGTCAAAAGCATCTTCAGGGGTTACCATTCTGAGACCAGTGGGTTAGTTGAACTTTGAAGCTGTCCCCAAGAAAGCTCTAATGGTTGGAAAATAGAACTATTTAGCATTTGGGTTCGGAACATAGTTCCCTTCGTCCGCTTATAGATCAGAGATATCTTGATTGATTAAAAACCTAGGATCATTGTCTAATAAAGGGAATGCCATTTTGTCAATCGATGGATTGAGTTTAAATTATTTCTTTTATTATATTCATCATCTAGACCCTATCACTCCATTGCGTTGGGGTCTGGTTGCCCATCTTCACTGAGGGTTTTGAAAATCCCTGTTATTGCTGCAATGACTTCATTCCTGCCAACAGTTTGTCCATGTGTTGCTGCCTGGCTAATTGTGTCTTCCCAACGGCTGAGAGCATTCAGACGCTCATACAAGGCCAATCGGAGTGCAGCGAGATCCCTTCCCCACTCTTCTCTTTCAGCAAGAGCTGCAGCAGACTTGGCTCCAATGACAGTGTCTATTCTCTCCTTGACTAAGTCTTTAGCCTGTTGCATCAGCACTAGAATTGCAGCTGCATCTTCCTTTGCAATCTCATCCTCGGCCCACAAGCCAGGATAGAGAGATCTCCTCAATGCTTCCAAAGCTTTCCTTATTTCGCGTTCTGGTTTGGCCTTCGCAATTCGTCTGGCACGATCGATTGGGGCTGTCCTCAAAATGTTGATCAGGCTGGTGATACCAGGTGATGGGAATCCGTTGACAAATTCTTCGACAAAATGTAGGTACTCAGTTGGTGTAATGTGATTCGTTATTTCAGTCACTTTGTACTCGTTAAATAACTCTATTTCTCTCGGATCGGTTAAAGAGAGTCGATAAACTCAATCCATCGATTGACAAAATGGCATTCCCTTTATTAGACAATGATCCCAGGTTTTTAATCAATCAAGATATCTCTGATCTATAAGCGGACGAAGGGAACTATGTTCCGAACCCAAATGCTAAATAGTTCTATTTTCCAACCATTAGAGCTTTCTTGGGGACAGCTTCAAAGTTTAACTAACCCACTGGTCTCAGAATGGTAACCCCTGAAGATGCTTTTGACGCTTTAAATACAACATTTGAGCCAGATAACCAAGCTTATGTTGGAGGACGAGTTGTGTACTGGATTCCAAGACCTGGAATAATAGGAGGTGTAGAATATTCCAACTTGGTTGTTGTAGCAG
>OZ024712.1:11921844-11949330 GCA_964016945.1 Microplitis deprimator | reverse complement strand
CTTGGTTATCTGGCTCAAATGTTGTATTTAACAGGTCATAAGCATCTTCAGGGTTACATTCTGAGACAGTGGTTAGTTGAAATTGAAGCTGTCCCCAAGAAAGCTCTAATGGTTGGAAAATAGAACTATTAGCATTGTGGTTCGGAACATAGTTCCCTTCGTCCGCTTATAGATCAGAGATATCTTGATTGATTAAAAACCTAGGATCATTGTCTAATAAAGGGAATGCATTTTGTCAATCGATGGATTGAGTTTAAATTATTTCTTTTATTATATCATCATCTAGACCCTATCACTCCATTGCGTTGGGTCTGGTGCCCATCTTCACTGAGGGTTTTGAAAATCCCTGTTATTGCTGCAATGACTTCATTCCTGCCAACAGTTTGTCCATGTGTTGCTGCCTGGCTAATTGTGTCTTCCCAACGGCTGAGAGCATTCAGACGCTCATACAAGGCCAATCGGAGTGCAGCGAGATCCCTTCCCCACTCTTCTCTTTCAGCAAGAGCTGCAGCAGACTTGGCTCCAATGACAGTGTCTATTCTCTCCTTGACTAAGTCTTTAGCCTGTTGCATCAGCACTAGAATTGCAGCTGCATCTTCCTTTGCAATCTCATCCTCGGCCCACAAGCCAGGATAGAGAGATCTCCTCAATGCTTCCAAAGCTTTCCTTATTTCGCGTTCTGGTTTGGCCTTCGCAATTCGTCTGGCACGATCGATTGGGGCTGTCCTCAAAATGTTGATCAGGCTGGTGATACCAGGTGATGGGAATCCGTTGACAAATTCTTCGACAAAATGTAGGTACTCAGTTGGTGTAATGTGATTCGTTATTTCAGTCACTTTGTACTCGTTAAATAACTCTATTTCTCTCGGATCGGTTAAAGAGAGTCGATAAACTCAATCCATCGATTGACAAAATGGCATTCCCTTTATTAGACAATGATCCCAGGTTTTTAATCAATCAAGATATCTCTGATCTATAAGCGGACGAAGGGAACTATGTTCCGAACCCAAATGCTAAATAGTTCTATTTTCCAACCATTAGAGCTTTCTTGGGGACAGCTTCAAAGTTTAACTAACCCACTGGTCTCAGAATGGTAACCCCTGAAGATGCTTTTGACGCTTTAAATACAACATTTGAGCCAGATAACCAAGCTTATGTTGGAGGACGAGTTGTGTACTGGATTCCAAGACCTGGAATAATAGGAGGTGTAGAATATTCCAACTTGGTTGTTGTAGCAGGTCAACCCTTAGTCACTATCAACATGCGAGAGTTGACCATGGGATTACGATCAATCACTCTGCGATTGGAACCGCCTGATGCTGTTCTTAATGATCTGAGAAATGGAAGAACTAGTGTATTACTGAATGTAGGAGAACCTCAATATATATGTTATGATGCTCAAGAGCAGTCCCTGATTACTCTTTCGAAGAGCCCCATTATCTCTAAGGAAGACAAGGTGCTTTCCACATTGCTTTTACTCTACCCTTACATTAGACCTGCTATTGAGACTAAAGCTAAAGTTATAACCTGGAAAGACCGAGGTTTGATTGAAGGACTCGCAGCAGCTTATGGCGGTGCAGTGTCGTGAGGCTGATCAGAAATTCTTTATGTCAGCACTTGGTGTGATTTTACTTGGTCATGCCTACTCCAAGGATACTAGGATTGCAGAGCAGATAGCTCGCCGAATAAAACCTGCTTGTGCGTCAGGGGGTTATATATCTCCAGACGGGAGAGACGTCACCACTGCCATGGATGCAATACAATGGACAACCGGTGACACTGCTCAAGTTATTGAGGACATTCTGGGTCAGGTTATTTGCCAAGATCAAGACATGGTGTACGATCCTGAAAGTACTACTGTGGAACTTATTCCATTGGACACACTTGAAAATGCTGAAAACATCAACCCAGTATTTATTTAACTTCTATTTATTTAAATTACTGCTACTTTCTTTCTTGCTATCCTTTTTCTAAAACCTGAAACTACTTTCCTGTATTTAAATTTTATTTTCATTTTCCGTTTTAATTTATTTTAAATTTGAATTTATTCGTTGGGCACACGAACTGGCGCCCAACTAAGATTTTCTAACCCAGCCTGAGCAGAGCTGCGGATCCAGGGAGATTCGGGACATCTCCAGGTGGGACTTTTCGTTTGTTATTATTTTTATTTTCAGTTTTCACCAACGGAGAGCCATAACGGCTATTTAGCACCAACCACACTCCGCCGTGGCACGTGTGAGATAGAAGAGAACGTTATCATAATAATGGTAGGTAAGACGTGTGAGCAGCGTGTGCTGCCATCTTTTGCTCACCGACCTAATGCGAGACTGCCGCGATATTTAAATATCGTGACACACTTATTTCGAGACCTGTAACATCTCTTAATATTTCTTCAATTTTTTCAAAGACTACTGTGTAAGAGTCATCTAAAAATGAACGCAGATCTGTGTGATCACGAATTATAACAGATCCAGTCTTGATGTTATTTACAAATACATTGTAGAGGTCTTGCCATTCAATGTGACGATTATGCATACCCAAATCACCGCCAACAACTTCACCGATGAGTGAATAATTGATCAGCATACAAACACAAAACTACAATACTTGCCTGGACAGTCCTTTGAACCTGTACTGTGAATTCGGATCTTGCAGGATAGTGTTGAAATAGTTGATATTGTCAACATACACTTAATGACATCTCTGTCAACCTTCTGGATCCACAGACTCTTGTTGAATATCGTTGAATGAGTTGGCTACGGAATTGACTAAGTTCAGAAGTGCCTCAATAACACAATTATGAGTCATTTCTAAGCGTACTTCACACTTTTTTAGCGTACTTCACTGTCACTAAGCGTACTTCACAGTTGCTCTGCGTAGCTCACAATCAATAAGCGTATTTCACTGTTAATAAACTCACTTTATTATTAAACTAATCGTAGTTGATGATCGGAACACTTTTTCTTTCGTAGAGATGTTGCTCGTACTTTACAACTGATACAGTATGGCCAGAGCGCTCAAATTATATACTACCTCGATTGCGTCATTAACTTCGCAGTTGGAACATTCTCGAAACATCGAATTGCGTTTATTCTAATGCAAATCTAACCTCAATCTACATCATTATAACCAAAAAACCATAAGCATATCTCAACTACACAATAGATGACGCAGTTAAAATATTCTAGAAACATCGAATTGTGTCTTTTCTGATGCAACTCTGACCTGAAACTATAACTATATTGCAACTGCACAATAGATAGCGCAATCTTTATGTACATTTTCTGAGAAAATAACATCATCAACTACCCCAGATAGCATCCAAGTCAGAAAGGCTACTGCAAGAAGTCTTTTAAATGACTTCTGAAAGAGGTCCAACATTGAGTTCCTAAAGACTTCATATTTAAGAACTCCAAATTAAGAACTCTTCGAGACGTCTTTTTTAAGACATCCGTTTTGAGACCCCTTTAAGTATTCTTGTTTTATACTTCTTAAGGTTACCAAAATAATGACTCCTTAAAGAACTTATAATAAAGTTCAGTTTTATGAACGCATAATGTATTCATTTTGTAGAATTCTCATAGAAGTCCTACATACGAATTCTCTCATTCTTTTGCGCATGTGCGTAACGAGTTATAAGAGCATGCTCATTATATATTGTTTATATATACATTATATGTACAGTAACCAAAAATTTCCTATTTTATTATTGCATATATTTACTATTTATAAATTAATTATTAATATAATATAATTTATATCAACAACCATTCGTATTATCTCAGTGATTGTGAATTTTATAAAGTTAGTGGTTACATAAGGTAATATTCTTGATTTTTAATATTATCTAATTTTTATCATAACATTTAATGTTTATTTTTAAAGCTGAGCAGTACTAACCTTATTTTTAGAAGTTTTAGTTTTTAATTATTTCTTTAACAAAGTTCCAATTAATGTTATTTGAAGCTTCTGAGGAAGTAGTAGTTAGTTGGAATAATTAAAAAACTAAGAATTCTAAAAATACATAGAAAATACATTTAGTACTGCCCACATTCAATGAAGTAATCTGTGAATTTAGAGGGCACAATAACATATGGCTGTTATTAAAAATTCTATTTGTTATAGGAAATAATGCTCTTACGCAAGCTTTTTGGAGAATTGTCAAAGAGCCAGAAAAATCGACGATTGAAACGAGATAGTAATGGATTACTTGTATCACAAACTTTTCTGATAACAGCCGCATGCAGATCAAAACTAGAGCAGATATCCCGAAAGTTGGACATGGTACTTATGTACGTAAAATCTAATAACTCTACCCCAACATCTTCAACTAATATACTCAATGCTTTACCTGAATTTACTGTAAAAGATGATACTACTTTAGAGGAATTAAACAAAACCTTACTTGAAAATGAAGAAGCACGTGCACAATACGTAAAAAACATTAAACTCTATTGTTCTTATGGTTGATTTATTCATTCATTTTTCTTTTCTTGTAAAATGAGTTTTTTTTTTTAAACGTTGCCTAATCAAAATAAATCAACCATACCTCCATAATTTCTGATAATCGAATATTATTTACTAATTAATATTGCATTTCAAAATTTTTTCAGGCTAATATTATTAGACTTAGGAACGTACCTGATGGCAAAAAACATATCCGGGAAGTACTTGCATTTATTTTAGACGATAAATTTAGTCTCAAACTGTCTTGGAGTGGCCAAAAAAAGACTATAGCTGCCGAAGGAATGGCTTTTGTAAAACTCTTAACAAGTAAGATTATTATTTTCGATTATATTAGATTTTTGATTGATTTAAATTTAGTTTTACATCCATAAAACAGTATTTGAATTTAAAGCTTATAATCATTCGATTATAAATATTATATTGCGAAAAAATTCTATCTAAAAATTCAGACCAAGTTTTATGTAAAAAATTTTTATGATACTGAAGTTAGCCGACGTCTAATAATTTTTGGATTTTTTTAAAACGATAAAGTATAAAAAAAAAGTTTTAAAAGAAATTGCGATTATTATTTTTTTAATTTTCCACAAATGCATATTTTTAGTTTTTATTTTTTTGTAAGTGACTTCAGAAAAAATATCCGAAAATTGTAAATTGTCTGTTTTAACTTTAGGTTCATAAATTTTTTAAAACCGTTGAAGTTTCAATAAAATATAAATAATTATTTTCATGATTTTAGATACAATTGTTAGTTGCAACCCACGATGCACATTGCCAGAATTGGAGGGTGCAATCAAAACTTGGCTTTAACATGCAAGTGATCGTGTGAAATACACAGCTGATAAACATAAATCTAAAGATTAAAAAGAACGTTTGAAACGAATATATTTATTTATTTATTTATTATTATTTTTTATTTTTATTGAATACGTAATTTATTTTGAAAATTATTTTTTTGATACACCAAGGAAAATTAATTTAATTATCTGCCAATTTTTATAATGCAAACTCAAAACAGGAAGTTGATTCACCAAAATATTATTATGCTGCAATACGAAAAATCTACACTGAAATCTTATTGATAAACTTTGATGAAAATTATTTGTCTAAAATAGGAATCATAGTAGAGAATTAATTATTAAAGTGCAGCATAATAATTTTTTAGTGTCTCAACTTCCTGTTTCAAGTTTGGTCAACAGCATAATAAAAATTCGTACTTTTTTTGTTTCCATTTTTCATTGTGCATAATACGATGAGTGATATTTTATGCAATATAATGTAATATATATGCAGAAATAATATATGATAATACATAAAATGATAAAAGCTAAGTAGGTTAAATATTTGTTCTATGTACTAAAAATGCTATGTTCCAATAAATAATTTTAAATTTATTTTTCTGAAAATTTTTTAATACCTATTTCAGTCCCTATTTAACATCCTACAAATATTAAATAAGAAGTCCTAACGAAGTCTTATTTCAGACTTCTTAAATATGAATTCTTTACGAATTCATCACTAAGAACTTGGAAAAGTGAGTCACTTAAGAAGTCATTTTTATACATAAGAAAAGAGTTCTTAAACCATTCTTATTTCTGAAGTCAGAAAAAAGAATTCCTTATAAGCTCTTTTCTATACTTGCTAAGAAGTCTGTACTTGCGCATAAAGCGGCGCATTCGACTTCTTGAGAACTTCCTAAAGGGTTCTTTCGGATGGTAATTCTGACGTCTAAATCATAAATAAGAACTCTTTCGATATTCTTTCTGAAGTCATTTTGCTATCTGGGACGCAGTTAGAACATTCTAGAAAAAAAGTAATGCTACGATGTAAAGTGAAAGAAAAAGGTTTTAAATCTTTTTTTTTCAGAAAGAGGGAAATCACTATATCAAACAGCTGTATCTCTAACATTTTCATCAGTTTCTCTTAAAACTTCAATCATGGAGATTATGTTTTGTATTCAAGGATTTAGAGGATCTGGATAAATTTTTATTGTTAAAGAAATAGCTTCGATTACAATTAATTAAAATATCGGAGAAATTTCAGTTTCATTGTTAAAACCACGATATTCCTGGAACTCTTGATCAGGAAATAAAAACCCAATCAAAATATAGGTAACTGAAAGCTGCACACTAAAAAAGGATTCGTCAAACTTAACATACATCCTGTGTAAAACGAACGTTTTACACTTATTGATATGTTATTAAAACATGCCGTAAGTGTTAAAAAAGAGTATACACGAATATGTTAAAAGCAAAAAATCATCCAAGAATTCTTTTGTGATGGTCATTATTTTTAACATATTTTGCGTGTTGATTTGACATTAACATAAAAAGAGTGTCACTTTCGTATAAATTAACATTTTTGTGTGTGGAAAAATCCATCGACTGCGACAGTTCAAACAAGATGAATACTGTGTGTTAAATTGACACACAAAGTGTAAAAATTCAACACTCAGAATTTTTAAACACGCTTTTTTTTATACTTTGACGATTCGTTTTTAGTGTGTAATTTGAACGCTATAATCAATTCAAATTGAATTGAATTAGGAATAATTTTGCATTTTCTGGTTCCTTAGACAATTTTAATTATCTTAAATAGTTTGAATGCTCGAATCGCTTCAAATCAAATTGAATTAGAAAATAACATCGCAATTGCTGGTTCCTCGAACAATTCAGAATTATTTGAAATAATTTGAATGCTCGAATCATTTCAAATTGAATTGAATTAGGAAATAATATTGCAATTGATACTTTTTTTAATCGAGAAAGTCAACGTAAGTTAATAGTCTGTTAAGTCGCGCCGTTTTTCATGGCTATTTTAGGGGTCTTTCATTTTCAGAAAGAACAAATGAAAAGTTTTGACTTTTCAATATGTTCTTATTTACATCTTAAGGTAACGAAACAAAATTTTTTTAAAGAAATTAATTATTGTTTTATTAGGCAGATTGCTCAAAATTCTAGCTATTGTATTTTTCCTCATAGTCAATTTTTCAAGGAGTTTTATCATAACCTATCATGATTGGTCGAGTAGAGTTCAAAAATACCACTCGTTGAAAAAATTATATATATATATATATATATATATATATATATATATATATATTAGGGTGATTAAAAAAAATTGAATATTTTTTTTTTAACTTCCGACATTGAAAAGTTGGGTTTCAGGCACCCCTAGAAAATGCTCATCAAATTTGAGCTCTTAATATTAATAGGAAGTTCCTCCTCATCACATTTTTCCATTTTTTCTTTAGTCCCTTATATAAAAGACCATATCTCATTATTCATCGATGGTTTAACCAAATCATCATACATGCTTTTATCGGAAATCGAATGCTCTACAAAAAAGAATCAGTGTGTTTAAGCGATAACTTTTACCATTTGAAAGATATTTGAGATCGAAGTTTGAAGAATTTGTTAAAAAAAAAATTTTTTTTAAATAATTTTCGACATCATTGAAAACATTTTGAAAAAAGAATTTGTTAAAAAAAAAATTTTTTTAAATAATTTTCTACATCATTGAAAAAAGATTATTGAATAATGAGCGTGCCATGTTTTAGTAGAAAATTCAACGCTCCACCAGAAAGGTCAAATATGTTTATTTGATTTCTCTAACTGTTTAGTCATGAGCTTAATTTAATTTAAATTAGCTTCGTGCATTTCCGCTAAGTCCGGGAGCTGCTGAACTCACTATTGTCCAGAATGAGTACGGTGCCGGGTCACTCGCTATTTGGGCCCGACACTTGCAAAAGTTTTTCTCAGGACCGTGTCAAGGCGCTATGAGAACCCGCTACAAGCCGGCCAATCAGATAACTCGTCTTATATTAGCCGGCCAGTAATAAAATTCGCTTTATACCGAGAGCTCAGCAGCCAATGAGAAAAATTGGCTATTGACTACTTCCTGTTGGCACGCTTTTAAGCCAATGGGAAAATTCGTCATATGCAGCAAGGCTGCCACGTCAACATCAAGTGCCGACGACGACTCAACGACGTTTTCATCTTCTCATTCTTCAACGTGCTTCGCTACCTGCAACCTCGTGCTTTGAAACCACTTCAGTAATTATTTCTTGTGTGATATAATTAATATCGCTTTGCTAATTATCCTCAATATTTAGTCAGTAAATTAAGGCTGCTATTTATTGAGAATCAATAAATTGTTATTCGCGTGTAATTATTATCTAAATTAATTTCCGTGAATCTAACCGCTCTCTACCACGTGTCAATTTTTCTACGTGAGTTTTACGTTGCATTCGCTTTCGTATAGTATTTGTCGCATTCGCTATTAAGTATAATTTCTTATAATTTAAGGTGTAAATAAATCTCTAATCTATTTATAGTTAAAAACTGTGTAATTTTTAATTGTTTAATTCCTCACGCCTAAACCAGATCCAATTAGTTTATTCGCTCATTTTACACTAACTGTTTGAAAGATATTTGTTGCCAAATCCCGATGCGTTTGGATTTCAAAAGTTTTTTAATAACTTTTTTAGATTCATCAACCTTATTCACGAACTTCATAAATATTAATAAGAATTTCAGCTCATGTCAATAGAATAAACATTTTCAACTCTTTTTTAAACCTTTTCATAGATGTAGGTAAGCTTCACTTTTGGAAGAAGAGAATAATACGTCAGTTTATGATTTAGAGATAAATTAAAATCCATTTTTGAAAAATAAACGTTCTTATATTAGAAGTGTCATCATTTATGTCAAGATAAAAGAAAAAAAATTCGAATTGATTATACATAATCGATTTATTTTTAATTAGAATTTACGGAAATATTAATTTTATTAAAAAATTTATCTGTTCGTCTTATTAAAAATATTGGCTTTTATTGCAATTGGGATATTTTGCCAGATTTCCCTGAAAAATATACTTAATAATCAATTTTGTGGAAAAAACTTACAGTTACATTTTTAATAAATCAGTTAAAAAATATGAATACGAAATTGATTAGAAAATATTATATTCTTGACATACACATTAACTCTAAATTAAATACTTTTATTCTGTTTATATAAGCTAAAATTCCTATAAATGTTTATAAAATCCGTGAATTAAGTTGATGAATCTGAAAAAGTTAATAAAAAACTTTCGAAATTCAAACTCTCTAAACTTGAATAAATGAAATAAGTGAATGTTCACTAATTTAGAGTGCCAAATTAAACCAGTTTTTGAAATTAGTGGTTTGAGTTACACTTGGAAAAAGTGAATATTCACTTATTTTCACTAATTCATGTTTAGACTTATTTTCACTAATTCATTTATCAATAATCATTCTTCAAAGATGTAGAAAATTATTTAAAAACATTTTTTTTTTTAACAAATTCTTCGAACATTGATCTCAAATATCTTTTAAATAGTAAAATTTATCGCTTAAACACACTGATCCTTTTTTGTAGGGCATTCGATTTCCTATAAAAACACGCATGATGATTTGGTTGAACCATCAATGAATAATTAGATATAGTCTTTTATGTAAGGGACTAAAAAAAAAAATGGAAAACTGTGATGAAGAGGATCCTCCTATTAATATTAGGAGCTCAAATTTGGTAGGTATTTTCTAGAGATACCTGGAAACCAAATTTTCAATTTCGGAAGTTAAAAAAAAATATTCGATTTTTTAGAATCACCCTAATATATATATATATACGCATAAATAATTTTAAAGACTTACAATACGCAATTTCTTTTTCACTCGAATTAATGATGCTACAGCAATCGGCCAACGGTTCAAGTACTCTCAGGCGACGGAGTTAACTCTTTGAAGATGGCTCAGGATCGGCAGCTTCAGCTTCCCCTGTATATGATGCACCCTAGTGCGTTCGCTTCACCGCCGGTGCGGCAAGATCCAACCAAGTTGGATTCACCAAGTTATGGGTATACGTAGCAACGTATACTGGTATTGCCAGAAATAGCACTCAGTAAGTCGAGTCTAACTCTCGAAAATTATAATTTAATTGTATTATAATACTATTACCAACACACGACTTGCGTCTGATGATCAGTATAAATTTATTTATTAATTTATAAAACTGCTAAAATAACAACAATGCACGTATAGCTCGTGTCTGAGGTTCACTCTTATTTCAAAATTGAAATGGTTGAAATAATAACTCGGTGGAGCAAAACACAACACGTGCTTGCCTTTTAGTGGTCTGTATCTAAGTGTCGCACGTTTCGTCTTACACAGCAACGCGCCCCTCATTTTCGCATTGATCCGAAGATATCTGATGGTGGTCGAAAATTATGCATTCGGGTTAATTGCAAGTGCGTAGAATTTTGAGTTGACGCGGCAAAATTAAAATACGTATCGCGCGTGTTCCCGAACGACGGTAAATAATAATAATTAAATCGTAGATTTTATTTAGTCCGTAACATTCTCCCCTCCTAGATTTCACGTGCGTGAGAAAATCGACAAACAATCGTAGGCGTGCGTATATTGTTGACTCTGAATTTTGCGTATTACTGTTGGCTTACTCACCGCTCACATTACTGTTGGCTTCCAATTACATATGTCTTATAGCTAATACATAATAGTCCTTGTAATAATAATACCTTATAATAATTATATTTAGAATGTAACTATGTCAACTTAAATTACAATTGTTATTTCATGTTTTATTTTAAACAAAGTAATTATTATTTAGTTACACACACTATTAATAATTTTATTACGATACCCTTTGGTGGGAAAAAATGACTTAATAAGTATGAATATTATATTTTTTTAAACGAACAAAATAAATGTAATATTTTAAAGTGTTACGTTTTGGGAAATTATCCCAAATTAATTAAAAATAAAATTAATTTTTAATTATTTAAATTAATCCAAGTTAGGCCTCGTTAGAGTGTCTATAGACCCCTGGTGGGCCGTGGTCGTCGATTATTCGATCAATTATTAATTTGATTTAATTTTCGCGATTCAAAAATATTTTCGGTGCCGGTTCCAAATCCATATAATTATTTTTACAATAACAGGTGAATGGTAGGAAAATCGACAGGAAACCTGAAGGAAACTCGAACTGCTGTTGAGCGCTCAGAGTTATAGGACAGGATGAAACAGCTGATAAGCGCTCGCCCCTGGGTGATAGTAATGTTATGGACAGGCCATGGTGTAGGAGAAAATATTGGGGGCGCCAATCGGCACCCCAAAATAAGGTTGAATTAATTTAGGATTAATTATAATTTATTAATTATGGCTGGAGAGCAGAGGTTTGAGCTCCATGAGCTCTCTCGTAAGACTGACTATTTAGTCATTATAAAAATATAATAAAGTCAACAGAGTTGACAAAACGTTGACGCTGCATCTCAGGTTCCCTATGAGAGAATCGTCATGGCCCGGGTCTCATGCATCGTCATCTGTTTTGACTGTCCGCGAGCCACGGTAACTCTCTTATCGTAACTAATTTCCGTTACATCGAATTAAATTAATTTATGAAAAATAGTTAATTTAATTAAATCAATAAAATATTACAGGAACGTAACATAAAGCAAACAAATATTTAAGTTTTAGTGATTTTAAACTAAGTAAGAAAATTATAATCAGTAAAGAAATTTTCAGTCTACTCTAAAAATTTTTTTTTTTTTGAAAAAAAATAATAATATAGTAGACAAGGATTAGCTGATCCCATAGGTCCACTCATCACAGTGTCATCCATGCGGCTATCTCGCTTGTCTGTGGCCTGCATGGTGCACGTCTTGAGAGTATAAGACAGATCAGAAAATTCTTGTCTGACTTCTAAGAGTAATTATGATATAAACCCTGAGTGGTAAAATGACTCCACTTTTAAAGTTTTTCACTTGTAAAGTCGTAGCAACAACAACATTAATTATTGTTATTATTTGATTACCACCAGAAAAGATCGTAAATGATTGATAATGAAAAATAATAGTCATAAATTTTAAATTATTGATAATAATAAAACAAGAGATTATAAAAAGTGGTTAGTCAGGCTTGCCTGACTATGACGTAGTACGTGTTGGTCTCCATCACTGACGTTTGCGAGCTCTCTCGGCTTCTTTTTGATAGTACCGGTCATCGGCGTCGACTGGATGACACGGTTGTGGGCCAGCGTTGTGGTACTCCAGATGTACTCTACGAGCGTTTCCGAGGGAACTTCCACTTTGGGCACTTGGTTCGTCCTTGAGAACATTTTGCGACGACAGTGCTGCTATAAACCATTTTATCTTTGGTGTCGACCAAGTATCCAACCAGGCTTTTAATTGCGGTTGGTACTCTTTAAATGCATCGCAGAATGGGTTAAATAAATTCAGCGAGCATGCGCATCTCGGGCATCGTTCTAAGCAGCCAAGTTCTTCTCGTCCGTGCGGTCTGGTGCATGTCGCTGTTCCATGCTTCTCGTGGTTGACACGACGGCAGATGATGCAAAGCTCTGGTCTCCTTGGGTGTGTCCTGGTGTGCTTGACGATGGGTTGTACTGCAGCAGTAACCCATGTTTGAGTCTGTACGGACCGTACCCTTTTGGTGGTGACTGACAACGCTAGATCACGAGCCAGGTTTACTGCACCCAGTACTGCTTCCTGAGAAACTTTCCCCTCGAAGTAGTGTGTCATCTCACCAGACTTGTACAAGTGTCGGATTCTCGCATGAATCTGGGTAAGTACTCCATCAGTGGAGATCTATGTGGATTTGTGCTCATCCTGGGCGTACACAAATCCATCCCATATGGGTCCAGCGATATGCATGGGATTGAGTCCGCACTTTTTCAGCTCAGCATTCTCCCTTATCTGTTTTTGAGATAGTGTTGATGGTCTCGGGTTCCTGAAAGTATTAATAATCTGGATCTTGTTGTCCCGTGGTGGTGTCGATATAGGCGGCTTGTTGGTGCGTAGGTGTTCCTCAATTGCTTTACCAACAAGGATCTGCAATCTTTTCTTGAGATAATCCCGGGATCGGCCGTTCAGAGCCAGGTACAGTTGTTTGTATGGCTCTCGTGCCAGGATACTATGCAGTGGTATCTTTATACCCTCTCGGGAATTACGTGGCTCCAAGTAATTTTTCATAATACTCATGTCCGGTGCCGTTTGTGTAGACATAGTTGATCGTGTGCTTGCAGTTGTTTTGGTTGCAACTACAGCGAGGTTGGTAGCGTTAGTTGTTACCGCTACCGGTGTTGACGTCTTCATCGTTACATTTTGTGTAATTTTTAGCGCTGACGTCTTTTGTGTCTCGCTGGGGGTGGTGACTTCCTTGGCTGTTTTGGAGACCTCTGGCTGCTGGTGTTGCCGGTCACGATCTTCATTCCTTGAAATTCGGTGGGTAGCAGTATCTCTTCGGCGACCCTCTGCCACACGTTAAGGAGAAGGTCCATGTCTAGATAATCCAGTGCGATCAGCAACGCCTGTAGTTGCTTAAAGTTAGTTGTATTTGACTCAAATTTGTGGAGTATACTGAGCTATACTCCTTGTAGAGTTCTCGTTGGAGTTTTTGTGTTTTTTCGTCTGCCGTGCCATCTCCAGAACCGACGAGTATCTCGTTGAGGCGCTGGTTCCATGCGGCAAGTCGTGACAACGTCATCATACGCAGCAGCGTTTTTAAATGTGTCTCAATTAAAAACTGGCGACGGAAACGGCTGGTGCTGTTGAGCTCCGTCACCTGTTTCTTTGCGTCGTCTAACATTTCAGCGGATGGAGCAAGTGAACTCTCCAAGTCCGTAAGTGTAGCCTCGGTGACAGGTTTTGTGCTAGTCACCTCAGTGGAAGTTGGTGACGAGACATTTTCGTTACTCTCAGTATTTGAGGAGAGTGGTGTCGGTGTTTTCACCTCGACTGGTGACTCTGTTACGACGAGTGTACTGGTAGCTTCAGTAGCTACCACTTCAGTCGTCTCAATCTCGTCTTCACTCGACAAATCTTGTGTCATCGGTTGCAGCAACTCAGCTGCGATTGCCAAACTTTTTAGTCGTCTGGACGATGATGGGCTGCTTGACTCCACGGAGTTTTTAGTGTCAGACATTTTTAATGTCCGATCTCGTCCCAGTATGACTTCTGAAAAATATTTAGAATTATTTTTTATTTAAACGTGGAGAGCGTCGAACTCTCAAGTCTTTTGCGTGACATTTTCCAACAACTTTCCCATGTTCATCAGCGAATTCCACCACCAATGGACTCAGGATTTTTGCGACATAAGCAGGTCCCAAATATTTAGGTGCGAGAGCAGCAGAGTAATTTTTACCCTTAGTACTAAGTTTCTTATTGAAATAGTAGACAGGTTGTCCAATAGAGAAAGCACTAGAAGGATGAGAAGCATCGAGCGGCGTTTTAACATAAGAAGTTGTCACTTTTCACATTTGTGTCTCGACAGCATGTTGTAACTTTTCGAGTCTTCGCATACGTTCGATCCACGGCTCTGGTTTGTTAGATCGAACAACTTCAGTTTCAATAGGTCTACCACCAGGTGTAAGAGTACGACCATGGTTCATAAAATGAGAAGAAACATTTAAAGCAGCGTGCACAGAACTATTGTAAGAAAATTGTAGATAATGCAAGTGAGCATCCCATGTAGTATGGGAGTTAGAGATAAAGGCTTTTAGTAAAGGCTTAATTGTACGGTTTACCCGTCCGACCGGGTTAGATTGCACGACCACAAGAGGAGTCGTTTCGTGTTTTATACCATACTTACTAGTGAACTTGTTAACTTTTTTATTGACGAATTCTGTGCCATTATCAGTTACCAAGATGAGCGGTACGCCCCAGTGTCTGCAAATTTCTTCAAGAAGTTTTATTACGGTTGTTGCATCAGCTCTTCGGACCGCTCGCATCTCCATGTAGCGTGAATACAGATCTTCGACTACTAAAGCGTAGGCATTCCCTTGTTTCGACATCGGGAATGGTCCAATGGTGACCATTGAAACTATTGACCAACAGAAAGTCGGTGGTCTGGTATATGACTGATCGTGTTTAACTCGAATACATGTCTCGCATTTCCGCACGTACTCGGCTATGTCTCCATACATACCTGGTCAGTAATATTTTTCTCTTACTCGATAGTAAGTTTTATCACGGCCAAAACGACCAGCTTATGGTGTATCATGATGCAGCTGGATCAGTGGTAAAACATCTTCTTCTTTTACAAATGTTTTCCAAGCTTCATCGTCTCTCAAGAGTGGTTTGAATGGGTCTGAGTGTAAATGTCCCGATTTCCCATTATTAATTTGCAATCCGGGGTGTATTTCTGGATACTTCTCAACCAGTAGAAACTTTTTGTCATACCAAGTCAGTTGTTTCGGTGCCGCAGTAGCTGTGTTGAGTAATAGACAGGTATTTGACGTAGCTGTGTCTTCGGTGATGGTATTGTCCGCATCAAACATGCGTGAGAGTGCCTCAGGGCCCTTGTTTTCAGTGCCTTTCCGATGTATAAGTTTTACATCTCTCGTGAGTAATTCCATAGCCCATCTGCTGATTCTGCCTGATGGGTCTTTCAATTTCTGTAACCAACAAAGAGCTGCATGCTCAGTAATAACTGTAAATGCCATACCTTCAAGATAACAACGAAGTTTTTTGACAGACCATACCACTGCCAAGCATTCTTTTTCCATGGTATAATATATTTTCTCTGGATCGGAGAGTGGTCTGTTGATGTAGATGATCAGACATTCCGATTTTTTATCTCAGCGTGCTGAGTTAATATTGTTCCAAGGCCAGTGTCACTGGCATCAGTATACTAAAAGTGTGGTAGTCCTGTTACAGGTGGTTTAAGTATTGCTAGATCAGCCAAGATCTTTTTGGTTTCTTTAAAAGCTTTTTGTTCAGCGTCAGTCCAATCCCACGGAACTTTTGGATTCGCACGTTTGTACAGTAGTCCTTGGACATGTGCAATGTTCTTTAAATGTCGACGGAACCAATTAACTAGTCCGATAAATCCTCGCAGTTGTTTTCGAGTCTTTGGAGGTGGTAATTCCAGAACAGGATGAATCTTTTCTGGATCTGGTCGTATACCATCCTTGTTGACGAGGAAACCCAAGTAGGTGACTCCGGGCTTCAGGAAGTGTCATTTTTCTCTGTTGATTTTTAATTTTGCCAAAGCAAAAGCATCGAAGAGGAATTCCAATAATAATTTTTGCTCATCAAGTGTTTCGCTGATAACTATCCAGTCATCAAGATATGCAAATATTTTCCAAAAATATTTTACGGCAGCTTGATCACCTCGAGCGGTTCTGATAATTTACAAATTATTTCTTTTACCCTGTCAGTTAATGTATGGTAAGTGCTGGGTGCTCCAGTTAATCCATATGGCATTACAAGCCATTCTCTCTGGCCTAGACCATTAACAATAAATGCTGTATACTATCTGGAGTTGACTGCCATTGGTACTTGATAAAAAGCCTCCTTCATGTCGATGACTGAGATATAATTTGGCTGACCAATATTAATTAAAATACCTCACATGTTTGGTAGTGGGTATTCTTGTCTCTGCATGAGTTTATTTACAGATCTGTAGTCTATACAGAATCTGTAAGTTCCGTCTTTCTTTCCCACGACGACGGGTAAACTGACCCATGAGCTGTAACTGTCTTGAATAAAATGTTTATTTTCCAAATCGTGTCTTTTTTCTATTATTATGTCCATAATCGGTTGACTTCGAGTATATGGTTTCATACGCACCGGAGCCACATTAGGGTCTAACAAGTGGATTTCGTGTTCCAATTAATCAGTAAGACCACGTTCATATGTGTCTAGTTTTTTAAATAAATTATCTAGAACAGAAGTTAAATCTTTAGGCTCACCTTGTATATTGTTTAATTGTGATACTGCTCCATACTCTCGATGTTCAAGCTCGTACTGAGTATTGCCAGCTGCTGAACTCCAATACTGGTTCAAGAAGCTGATATCCATGAGGTAGTTTGAACATGCATCAGTACCAAGCACTACCTCATGAGGTAACTTGGGCATCACGGTCACTTATACACTTTCTTGGACGGTCATGATGATTGAAAACCCCACTTTTGGATATATGACGTTCCCATCTTCAACCATCACACCATGTCTGGTTACTGGGTCAGTTTTATTACTGTTAGTGGCATATGGACGAATAAGATCCGTGACCTTGTCGTTCACATATGTGCGATCGCTGCCGGTATCCACAAGAGTTCGAAACTCGTGCTCTGCGATTTTAATTTTCGCAAAAATTCTGGTGGACCTTGTTGGTGGATCTAGTCCATTAATGTCGAGTAGCTTCTTAGGCCGATTCAATTGTCGTGGTTCTTCTGTTTCCAGGGACAGCAATTGTGTCGTCTCTTCCACCTCGACAATGTGTTTTGTTTCTTAAGGTGTAACTTCTTCATTCATAATTTTCTCTTCCTCGTCTGAGTGGTATGAGGAAATTTCCTCATAAACTTCATCACACAGTAGAAGTGATAATTCACGACAGATATCTGCTGGGTCCAGTTTCTCGCAGTATTCCGTCACAAGTGAATTTAATTTCACATCTGACTGTGCAGAAAATTCTTGAAGCTTTGGTGTTGTTTTTTCCAAGTCTGTGTGGTCGCAATCAGGTTCTGAAGAAGTCTTCCTGTACCTTGACTTCTTCATCTTGGGTCGTCGATGGAGTTTGAGCCTGTAAATAATCAAGTCTTTCAACAGAAAATAATCGATGACGGAGACTCAAATATTCAACTTCTTCATCTTCTGTGTCCTCGTCAGAGTCAAATCCCATCAAGGTACATTTAATTATTTTTTCTTCGGCTGGGTCTTTTACAAAGTCTGACTTAGTCTCGTTGTCAAATCGTGATGTAACTGGAACTGCAAAAGTATTGAATTTTTTACCGGTATCCGGGTGTCCAGTCACGTTATTTATTTTTTGTTCAACTTGTGTATTAGAGTTGACTTCTGGAAGTAGATGCTTATCTGATTTAATCTTCTGAGTATCCACGTACTCTCCCCTCCTATGCTCCTGCGTACGCGGACAGCGTTCTAGTTTTGTGCAGGAGCTGACTCGTTTTTTGAATCAGCTGGTGCGTCTTCTACTTTTTCATTTTGAAGTTCATCCACTTCGGGTAGCTCTTCATGAGTATTTTCCTGTATCAGGTTGAGGTTTGGTCCTTCAGAAGGTCTTCTACGATCTCTTCGAAATGGAAAAGATTTTTTCTCTGAAGATTGAAAGCTTCGATCCGTTTTCAATGGAGTTGGTGCATCTCGTTCTTGGTCACGTTCATAGCGAGTGGCAATACTAGCTAGGTGTTCTATGCTAGTACCAGTGTAACCATACACGACTCCTCGGAGATCTCGATTTAACCCGCTAATAATTTTTTCAATTTGACTTCTCATTGGCGGCGGGTTGCTCATTCTCCCGTATTTACGTTGTACTGCTATCATGTAGTCTCTTGCTGGCTGATCTGGAGCTTGTCTCATGGCCATTATTTCAGATAGGAGTTGTGAATCTCCAACACTGACTTCATACATCAGACCAAAATCCTTTTGAAATTCTTCAAAAGTACGCCAGCGTCTCCGTCCAGTTTTATACCAACTCAGTGGTTGTTCTGACATTACATAAGATAATAAATGTAATGTCACTTCGTCTGAGAGTTTTCGTTCTTACTTGAACTCTCGTAGACTTTCCAAAAAAAGATCTGCTGACTCGTCTCTGCCAGCTGAGAAAGTCACTTGCTTGTCTTTAGCTAATTTTACCAATGTATGGGTAACTGATGTAGTTCCACTTTGTCGACGTCGTAGTGACGGTGGTACCCGACGAGAGTTCTAGTTAACGGGGTACTGTGGACCTCTCGGTGGGTGAAGATAAACGTTACTCATGGTTCTTCGACGACAACGATTATTATAGTCGTCTGGTTCAGACTCTGATGCAGAAAGTGCTGAGAATCTATCCAAGAGCACTCGTTCGCGCTCCAGCATCTGCCTTTGAGTTTCCTCTAGTTCTAGTCGTTGAGTCATTTCAGCTTCCAGTTCTGCGTCTACTGCTCACAGATGTTCTTCCTCTCTTACTTGAGTCCGGGAATTGAGACGTTCAATCTACTGTTGTTTCCGCTGGAGCTGACGTTCTCTCTCAACAATCTTTTTCTGTAGCACCGGATTTATCGTGCTCAAGCGTCGCAACTTCTTTTGACGTTCTTGTTTCTGTGCAGCTATTGCTGCTGGATCCTGATCATCACCTCTGAGTAATACCGGGTTTGCCTGTGATGTTCCTGACAAGTTCGGCATTTTTGAGCGTGGGTGCAACTCTCTTGCTGCTCTTATGTCTTCGTCTAGAGCACCTTGGGTGTACTCAATCGAGTGTTGTGAAGACAGTGATGTTCTGTCTGTGCACGCCTGTCGCTGCGCTGCCAATACTGCTGTTGCAGTTTTTCGAAAAGTGCCTGTAAATGAGGAAGGTCGTATGAGATGTTCACCCAGTTATACTCTTACCTCCAAATGTTTTTACTGGATCCGTCGGAGACCTTGCTGGGAATGCTTCACTCTCCGATTCTGTAGAGATGATTTAATGCCGTAAGATGGATGGCGGAGTTGAATTTGATATTTGCTACTTGCTACTTGCTACTTGCTACTTGCTACTTGCCACTGGCGCATTGCAACTTAGTAGTAGTTTCCAAAACCCTGACGTCGGAAAATAATCATGGAACTGGTCATGAGTTCTAAGATCATTCTCTTCAGTCATAGCATTTCGTAGCAATAATATAAATATTATTATTCATAGTTTTAAAATATTAATTTTTCAGAAAGAGACTATTCTGCGTCCGTCCTGTTTCTACAAAGTGTCCACGAAGAGTTACTTCTCTCCGAATTATCACCAAGTAGATCAAATACTGATGTATCGTGAGTAGAACTGAAATTTGGCTTATTCGCGGCTGCAGCCAAATCAAATATTTCTCTTTTCCCTCCTAAAACGGAAGCCGTCGAAGACGATGGAACCGGCTCGGTAATTTCAGTGATACTCTCGTTCGTTAAGTTTTTTCTGGATCCCAGATTACTCTCTATTCCTAATGAAAATCGGCGTGCTTCTTCGAAGAGTTTTCTTGCAACCGGTGTGTTTGGTGATTTCTGTAACAATTCTTTAATCTCGTTGAGAGTTACACGTTTATCTATTTTTACTGTGAGCAAACTTTCTTGATCTTGTAGTTTTCTTCGATCTCCTACACTATCTTCGTATTCACTATTTTCATTACTTATATCTACATTCGTTTTATTTATATTCGTGGTAATTTTACTTTCGTTGTTGCTACCACTTTGTACATTTCTTAACTTATTTCTTAAATGACTACGTATTTTTATATAATCTTTTGTTGAGGAAGTTTTGATTTTCCCACCCCACGTTGGGCGCCAAAATGCTAGGAGGTATCTATTTTTTAATAATAAAAAGATAATTTAACCGCGTTTCCCCTATATGCTGCTGGAAGTAACTTGCTGACCAGGACCAAGCAGCGATGTCCTGGTGCTTATATGATGGAAAGGGTGCCACTTAGTTTTGAAAAAAAGATAAAAACTAAGAAAATCTTATAACTAGCTAGCGATAGAGAAGAGGCTCAACCAGGAGTTCGTTGGTGTGGGCTGTCCGCGGGGACTTATTATTATGAACAATTTATATGTGAAACATAGAAATATATTGAAAGAAGTTAATTATAGATGACAATGAAGATAATAGATCATAACCCATACGTTACAGAAAGAAAAGAAATATTGACAATAGTTTCAAATAATAGTTAATTACTCTCGCGAAGCCAACAGTATACGCATAAATAATTTTAGACTTACAATACGCAGTTTTTTTTTCACTCGAATTATTTACGCTACAGCAATCGTCCGACGGTTCACGTAGACTCTGGCGACGGAGTTAACTCCTTGGAGATGGCTCAGGATCAGCAGCTTCAGCTTCTCCTGGATATGGTGCACTCGAGTGCGTTTGTATCACCGCAGGTGCGGCAAGATCCAACCAAGTTGGATTCACCAAGTTATGGGTATACGTAGCAACGTATACCGGTATTACTAGAAATAGCACTCAGAAACTCGAGTCTAACTCTCGACAATTATAATTTAATTGTATTATAATACTATTACCAACACACGACTTGCGTCTAATGATCAGTATAAATTTATTTATTAATTTATAAAACTGCTAAAGTAACAACAGCGCACGTATAGCTTGTGCCTGAGGTTCACTTTTATTTAGATGTTGAGTAATATTAGCGCACGCAACAATAATGCCTAATATTCACTCTTGAATTCATACAAAATTGAAATGGTTAAAATATTAACTCGGAGGAGCAAAACACAACACGTGCTTGCTTTTAAGTGGTCTGTATCTAAGTGTCGCACCCCGCGTCTTACACAGCAACGCGCCCCTCATTTTCCCATTGATCCGAAGATCTCCGATGGTGGTCGAAAATTATGCATTCCGGTTAATTGCAAGTGCGTAGAATTTTGAGTTGACGTGGCAAAATTAAAATACGTATCACGCGTGTTACCGAACGACTGTAAACAATAATGATTAAACTGTAGATTTTATTTACCCCATAACAATATATTAGGGTGATTTGTTTCCGGTGAAAATATTTTTTTCGTCGCTCATCAATCGAAATATTAATTTTTATGCTGAAACAAAAATTCCTGCCAAGTTTGAGCTATTAATTCCAATCCTAAGTACTTTCGATTTGATAACAAAGATTTACCATTTAAAATACACGTACATTTAATTACTGTTTTTTTAGCTTTCTAATACTCAGCTGCGTTTTATGATATAGACGCGGTTTTGGTCGCAAATTGTAGGGCATTTGTTGTTCTTCAAAAGTGCCCATAGTTATTTAGCTGTAATTTCAGCTGTTTCACTTGTGTCCGTTGCGAAAGTCATTTTTCCAATGAAATTGATCTTTATGGGCTTGCAGAATGTAATCCAATGGAACTACACTTAAAATGTTAATGGAAATTTTATAGGAAATTTTATTTCCTTTAGAAAAAGTTCCATGAGTCACATCGCTTAAGTCCGTAGTTTCTTAGTTATAGTAATTTTAATTATTTGAAAAATATAATATAAAAAAAAAAAAAATTAAAATTGATATTATATTTTTCAAATTATTAAATTGCTATAACTCGGAAACTATGGACTTTAGCGACTTGACTCATAGGACTTGTTTCTAAGGCAATAAAATTTCCTATGAAATTCCTATTAACATTTTTAGTGTACTAATAATAATAATAATAATAATAATAATAATAATAATAATAATAATAATAATAATAATAATAATAATAATAATAATAATAATAATAATAATAATAATAAATGCCCACGGTGCATGTTGTGCGGCCGGCGGGGGTTTCATTTACCCCGTGGCGCATCGTGGGCAATGTAGGCTGGCTTCCCACCTGCTGGCCTACTAATCGCACAACAACCTTTGCATTGGGCTAACTCCCCAATGTAAAGTATACTGAGTTCAAGATAATCCTGAACACAGAAGTGCTCCCCACAACCGGCCCTTCTCGGATGAGGGCTACCCACTAGCTGGGCGGAGCACCGAGATCCCGAACGATGACGACCTTGGCGAACAACGGACTACATTTAGGTGGACGGAGGAATTACGAGCCGATCTCCTGATGTGCTACAATAACAGTGAACCGGAGCGGAGAGGCTACATGGCTAGGATGCATGCTCTCTGGAGCGATATGCATCCCAATCACAGCAACTTTTCACAATAACATCTACGTGATTATGCTTCTCATCTCCGGCGAACACGAAGATCACTGTTAACTAACAGACGGTTATCTCACCGTCTGTCTTTTCCAGCACAGCTACATCAAGAGAGACGCCGTTCTTTCGAAGACGCCTACAATGATTTTGACACACGGCAAGTATGTATCTCTAAGAAGATACATTACCCAAAACATCTAATTGACACGGAAAACCACGAACTATCTGCTCGGATTCAGGAAGACTCTACTTTGCTCACAATCAATCGAGCTGTCTATGATGGTGCCTCCTCACTCTTACCTCCTGCGAGAAGGAATACTTCTTCGCCTGAGGCTAAGATGAGAGGGCGCATTGGACAGCTAACACTGAAGATTGATGATCTCCGGAAACATGTCTCCCGCATTCAGTGTGTGATTGAGTATGTAAATGCTCGAAAAGCATTTACATCTAAAGTCCGCCGCATTGCGGCTGGACTACGATACCAGCATCACACACTGAATAAGGAGAATCTTCTGAACATCAAAGAAGGTTCCCTTAACAGGTTGCGGGCTCTGGTGGCTGCTAAAAAGTCACTAGAGAAAAAGCTGAAGCGGCTTACCGACAACTCTTTGTTTCGGTTAAGTCCTTCACGCTTTCTGACACCTAAAACATCTGTTTCTGGCGATCCCCCATCCATCGAACGAGTAGAAGCTTTCTGGTCTGAGTTGTATGGTGATCAACCGAACGTGAATTGTGACACTCCAGCTCTCAACGACTTCGAAGCATTCTGTCGACAACACCGCAACGACAATGCTGATGAAGAGAGCCCTGAAGTCAGCGTAGAAGAAGTTCGTTTAGCTCTGAATAATGGTAAGAACTGGGCTGCTCCGGGTCCAGATGGCATTAACTTATTTTGGTGGAAGAAACTAACTTCTACCCATAGCCATTTGGCCCGGATTTTTACAGCGTTTATCAGAGGCGACGAACCAATTCCAGGTTGGCTTGTAGAAGGGCGAACCGTGCTCATCCCTAAGAAAGGTGACTTGTCTGACCCAAAGAACTACCGACCTATCACCTGTTTGAATGCGGTTTATAAGATTTTTACTAAAATTTTAAACAATCGCATTCTAGAAGTGATAGATCCGGTATGGCAGCAGATATACGAACAACGTGGCAGTAAAAGAGGCCTGTCAGGTTGCAAAGAGAATCTGTTAGTAGATCGTTGTGTCATTCAAGACGCGATTTACTATCAGCGCAACCTGTCAATGGCCTGGATTGACTACCGCAAGGCATTTGACTCAACATCTCATGAGCTTATTCTCTTTTTGCTCAAATGCCTTGGGGTCAATCGCGATACGGTGGGATGCATTCAGCGTACGATGCAACTTTGGCAAACACGGTTCCACATTTCATGTGGCAACGATAAACGTGTAACCGAAGTTGTACAGTACAAAAGAGGAGTGTTTCAGGGAGATTCTCTGAGCCCTCTGCTGTTTTGCATCTCACTGCTGCCAATATCTGTTGCGCTACGCCGTACTCGTGGATACTCAGTGGGCCCACCAACTGATCGGAGTTATTCGATCACCCACTTACTCTACATGGATGATCTGAAGGTATATGCACCTGATGAGGAACACCTTCAGACAGCCTTGAACATCGTAGGGGAGTATACACGGGATGTCGGCATGGCATTTGGGTTGGACAAGTGCGCGGTCGTTAATCTGGTGAAGGGTAAGTGCTCTGATGTGCGTGAAGATATCGAGTTGGTAGATGGGAGCGTCATTGACCATCTTGACGCCGGAGAGTCGTACAAATATCTAGGTATTGAAGGGAGTCCTATGCAGGACCTTCCTAAAATCAAAACGACTCTCTGCAGCGAGTATGTGCGGAGACTCCGGAAAATCTGGTCATCAGAACTTTCCGGAAAGAACAAAGTCTCCGCAACAAACATGCTTGCTGTCCCGGTACTTCTTTACTCTTTTGGTGTCCTTAAATGGGCCCGAAAAGAGCTTAAAGACCTCGATATCAAGACACGTAAAGTCATGAATATAAATCGGAGCATGCACCCTAAGTCTTCAGTCGCCAGATTATACCTTTCCCGGCACATCGGAGGGAGAGGTCTTCAGAGCTTGGAGTGTCTACACGATCGCTTGGTTTTGGGTCTAACATATGAAGTTGTCAATTTCACAGCAGATGAAGACGACTTCCTTATGCAAATTGTTCATCAGCATGAGAATGCGCATAAGGGAGCGTTCTTATATAAGGCAGCAAAGTACGCGGCAAAATCCCTTGGTCTCGGAAGAGTAAACCCTCTTATTGAACTCCCTAAGGAGGAATTCAAGAGGGTCATCAGCAACGCTGAGCAGCAAAAACTGCTCAGTACACACATGGGCAAGTCAATGCACAGCGTGTTCTTTAAACACGTGCGTGAACATGGCTTGTCCGAGCAGCTGACGTTTTCCTTCCTTAAGTCAGCTGGCCTGATGTCCGAGACTGAAGGGTATATTTTTGCCTGCCAAGATGGTGTAATTAACACTCTCGAATACCGTGCAAAAGTGCTCCAGATGCAGCTACCCGACACATTGTGTAGGGTGTGTAAACAACATCCTGAGACACTTATGCATCTCTTGTCAGCATGTCCTGTGCTGGCAAGAAGTGCATACGTCCAGCGTCACAATGCTGCTCTGCGAGTACTTTATTACCACCTGAGACATACGCACGGTATCGATAAAACACCAGTGCTGCCTTATTTGCCAGGAGACATTCCGCAAGTTGTTGAGAATGACCGTTGCCGTATTTATTGGAACGTGCCATTCGCAACAACGCGGAAAATAGATCATAATAAACCTGATATTGTGCTCTTCGATAAAACCGCTCGTAACATTTATGTTATTGAGTTTTCAGCTCCAGCTGAATATAACATCACGGTTAAAGAAGAGCACAAACACGAAATATATCAGGATCTCCTGTTTGAAATTGGCAAACTTTACCCAGACTACCGTGTCAAGCTTGTCGTACTCATTGTTGGCGTCCTAGGAGGGATGAAACAGAATTTTGTATCTGCATTGGCTAAAATCCCAACTTGCTCATCGCAAGTTGAGTTTTTGGCATCGAGGATGCAAAAGGCTGTAATTCTCGGATCCCTCCGTCTCCTAAGACAACGAAACTTGGCCTGCTGCGCATGCTGATCATCTTGTTGATGAAGCATCGCAGCAGTAACGATTTGGCGCTCAGGTGAGGCCCTCGGTAGAGTCGGACTACCGGGGATAACCCCCTGAGCATTTAACTTGAAAAGAAAAAATAATAATAATAATAATAATAATAATAATAATAATAATAATAATAATAATAATAATAATAATAATAATAATAATAATAATAATAATAATAATAATAATAATAATAATAATAATAATAATAATAATAATAATAATAATAATAATAATAATAATAATAATAATAATAATAATAATAATAATAATAATAATAATAATAATAATAATAATAATAATTATAATAATTACGAAGTATGAATTACTTTATTATAATTTAGAATTATTTTGACATATTATAAATTTTTTTTTAAAAAGGAAAGCTCCAATTATACACAGTCATTCAGACGTCACATGGGAAATGATATAAACAAATGTTCGGGGCCTCCTAACCTCGCGTTCTAATGAAAACTCGATTTTCGAGTATCGAGGTAAAAAAAAGAAATTGTCACTATACCACTCTAAAGCTACGATTTGACGACTGTGGTGTCAAATCATCATAAAACTATAGTCAAATCACCATTAATTTACTGTGAAATCATGGTGAAATCACCATTAATTTACTGTGAAATCATGGTGAAATTACCATTAATTTACTGTAGAATCATGGTAAAATCACCATTAATTTACTGTGAAATCATGATTAAATCACCATTAATTTACTCTAAACTCGCAGTGAAATCACAGTGAAATCACTACTAAATCACAATGACAAAATGGCACAAAATGACTGTGAATTCATGATGAAATCACCGTAAATACACCGTAAAATTGCGGTGAAAGTGAATTCACTGCGATTTCACTGTGATTTTACAGTGATTCCAAGTCCGCGAGGGATAGTTCGATTTTGGCATAAGAGTTGGGTTCAGTGTGAAAAAATTTCAAATTCAGCGGATTTGGGCTTGCTGAGCCTTGATTTAGTGAATTCAGGGCAGTAATTAGGGATACCTTATTTGAATATGTTAGGTTCGGAAATATGTTGCTCAAGATAGCGTTATTCGTTTCTGATGTCATTCAGTGCCACAATGTTTGATTTTAGAGGGATTGAAGATACGTCGTTAGTATTTATGAAATTTGAAACTATGAGGTTTGAGTTCAAGAGAATTGAAGATGTAT
>OZ024712.1:11841992-11921644 GCA_964016945.1 Microplitis deprimator | reverse complement strand
CTGCGGATTTATTAAATTGAAGTACTTCAATAATTATTCAGGACTTTATTGTTTTTGCATAAGTTCTTGTTCATCTTACGAAATAAATTCAGAATTTTAATTTAATTTAAGCGTAAGAAATGATAATTATTTGCAATCAATAATTACAAAAAAACTTCAACATTATTTCAGAAAATTTGACGTATACTTCATCAAGTAAAATATTCTTTTCATTTTCGGAGCTTATTTTTAAAGTCAAAATTAAAAATATTGTGGAATTGCCAATAAACTATTCAAGTTTAAACTTCAATATCAAATAACTTTGAACTGAGTGGACTAAGCGAAAAATCTAAAGAAACCTTTTTTGTAGATCGCCCAATTCCCTACAAGATCGTGTATCAATCTTTGCGATCCGTTGATAAGATGCTGAGTAATAAAATTTCAAACATAAAAAAATTTTTCTACTGTTATTTAAATAGAAAATGAATAATTTCGAATAGGCACATCTGGCACATATATATATATATATATATATATATATATATATATATATATATATATATCTATATATATATATCTATATATATATATATCAGGGTGTCCCAAAAAAAAACAAATATTTTTTTTAACCTCTTATGAGCTCAAAAGTGACTTAATAACATAAAAAAATCCTCACCAAATTTCAGCCAGATATCTTTAAAATTGAACTGTCACAAAGGGGGGTCCCCTTTCCCATTTAAAATACACGTGAAAATTATTCATTTTAGTTTTTTGTTATTGAGACTATGAAACATTTTTTTTGTAAATTCCACCCACTATAATTTCGTAGGAAACTAAATTTTACACAAGAAAGCGCTGATGCATTTTGTACGTCAAACGAACTGGGAAAAAGTTACGGGGCTTCAAAGATCGAAAAAAATTTAGTTTTCTCGTTAAATTTTTTTCTAATATTTTTTATTTCAATTCTATCAAAAATTTTTTTTTTTAAATTCTGACAAGCACGTTCTTGTAGGAAATTCAATTTCCTACAAAAATTATATGATATCATATATACGTCAAATGAATGAGAAAAAAGTTACAGGGCTTTAAGTGTCAACGAAAAATGAAGTTTAAAAAATATTAATTTTTTGAACTTAAATTTCAACGAAAAGTGAACTTTTTTGTTGACATTGAAATCCCTGTAACTTTTTTCTTATTCATTTTACGTATATATGATTTTGCATACTTTTTGTAGGAAATAAAATTTCCTACAAGAAAGTGCTTGTCAAAATTTGAAAAAAAAAAAATTTTGATAGAATAAAAATACGAAATAATAAAACAAATTTAACAATGAGGAAACTAAATTTTTGTCGATCTTTAAAGCCCCGTAACTTTTTCCCAGTTTGTTTGACGTACATAATGCAGCAGCACTTTTTTGTGGAAAATTTAGTTTCCTACGAAATTATACTGGGTGGAATTTAAAAAAAAATTTTTTCATAGTCTCAATAACAAAAAACTAAAATGAAAAATTTTCACGTGTATTTTAAATAGAAAAAGGGACCCCCTTTGTGATAGTTCAATTTTCAAGATATCTGGCTGAAATTTGGTGACGATTTTTTTCATAATATTAAGCAACTTTTGAGCTCATAAGAGGTTGAAAGAAAATGTTTTTTTTTTTTTCGGGACACCCTAATATATATTTAGTGGTCAAGGCTAAAATTAAATATAGTAAATAAATTATTTAAACCAACTAATTATGTTAAATAAATATTTTTATTTACCGAACGAATGTAACACAGTAAAATTAAGAATACAATAGAAATGCTTAGATGCATGCATTAAGTTCAGCGGTATAACTTATTGTGTCTCTACGAATGAGGTAAAGACGGAAAACAGAAAAATCGATGTTCAACGTAGATTGCCGAAATTAATCGATCGCTTATCATTGCAGCAACGCTACAGAACTCCCTTTATTTTATTTTATTTTATTTATTTTTTTTTTTAAATTTAATATACGATAATTAAAGTAATAGAATATTTACAAACGATATGAATAAATAAATAAGTAAATGAATGAATATAATAAAGTAGTGAATTGTTACTTTGTAAAAAAAAAAAATTTATACACAAAAAAAAATTAAATCGCGGAAATTGTTAAATATTAAACCGGACTCGGCGTTTTTGGGTCTCGGTTGTTGTGTTATTCGGCTGGGAGTATGTTATCATCGACACCGTGTCGACTGAATTCGCCTCGTAAACCGGCTTTAATGTGTCCACTGAAATGGCGATTTGTCGTCCTCGAAAATCGACGATGTAGTATTTATCGTGTCGAGTTATTACACGATATCGACCGTCGTACGGCAGCGAGAAAGATGAACCAATGTGATCGTTGCGTACAAGTACGTGACTGCAAGTACTAAGGTTCCTGAAACAGAAAACAGAATGTTTGCCGTGACCCGACATTTCGGCCGGTGCCAATGAGTTGAAATGACGTTTTGGAGTATTGGCAATGTCACGAGATGATTTTTTATTAGTGGGAGTGAGTAACTCACCAGGTAATCGGATAGGCCGAGCAAAACGGCTGGCAATGCGGCGTACCATGAAACTTCATGACACAAAAGTGCTAATTTTAACTGACGGTGTATACGTTCGACGAGACAGCTGGCTTGCGGATGATACGGTGTGGTATGCAGGTGTTTTATTCCATACATCTTCATTAACTATTGGAATAACGACGATTCGAATTGCGGACCTTGGTCCGAGGTAATTCGTTTCGGTACTCCGTGGCATGAAATCCAGTGCAGCGATAGCGCATGGGCTATTGTCTCTGCAATTCCATTGGATAACGGAACAGCCTTAGGAAACTTCGTGAATCGGTCGTGATCGTTAAACACTAGTTAAAGCCTTTTGACGATTTTAAGGACACTAGGTCGATATGAATTAGCTCGAATCATTTAGTTGGAGGTTCAAAACTGGTGATCGGCGATGACACTTGTCTGAATTTTATTTTTCTGGCAATCGATGTAAGATTTCGCCCATTCGAGGCAATCTTTATTAATCGACGGCCAGACGTATCGTTTGGAGACGAGTTTCAGCGAACTTTTGATTCCGGGATGAGCTAGCGAGTGCAGTGAATTAAACACCTTCTTTCTCAGCGGCTCTGGAACATAAGGTCGCATCGTACCTGACGCAATGTCACAGTACAATGCTATACCGTTATCGAAATTGACTCGTCGAAGCTGCACCGCGGTTGTCTGTTGCAGCTGTTGTTGAAGCTCGAGATCGTGATTCTGTACATCAGAGAATCCTTCCGATGTAGTGGCAGGAAACACTGCTTTGACTTGTGAGAATGTGTCAGCGACAATATTGTCGTTGCCCGACACATGCCTAATGTCAGTCGTGAATTGACCGATGAAATCCAAACGGCGGAATTGCCATGGTGAAGTTCTCTCTGTACGCTGTTTAAATGCATGTTGAAGCGGTTTATAATCTGTGTAGATCATGACGTGTTAAACTTCGAAAATATGCCGGAAATATCTCACGGCTTTGTAGATCGCGTGTAGTTCTCGATCATAAGTCGACAATTCTTGGATCGACGGCTGTAATTTCCGGCTAAAGAAAGCCAGCAGCTGCCAGTAATTGTTTACACGTTGCTGCAGGACGACACCGATCCCGATTTCTGATGCATCCGCAAAAACTGCCCAATCCACGTCGGTTCTTGGGTGCACAAGGAGTGTTAGCGAGAAATCGTTTAGCGGCATCAAAGGCATTTTGCAAATCAGCTGTCTAGTTGACAGGATGCGATCCTTTAATTTTTGGTCCTTCCAGTACTTTATTTGACGGTGCTAAAATTTCTGCAGCGGTCTTAATGAACTTTCTGTAGAAATTAATTCTGCCAAGGAATCCACGTAGTTCTTTACCGGTTTTAGGAGGCTAGAGATTAACGATAGCCTCAACTTTTTCCGGCAATGGTTTAATGCCATGTTTATTGATTAAATAACCGAGGAATTCAACTTTGGTTTTGCCTAGCTGGCACTTCGGAAGGTTTATTGCTAGTCCGTAATCACGAAGACGCTGAAATAATATCTTGAGGTGTTTTAAATGCTCTTCTTCGTCTTGGGATGCGACTAGTATATCGTCAATATATGGAAATACGAAATCCAGATCACGGGTGATTTCGTCGATGAATCTCTGGAACGCCTGTGCTGTATTTCTGAGTCCAAAAGTCGTGTATGAAAACTCAAACAAGCCAAACGGTGTGATCATAGCCGTTTTCTCGACATCTTCTGGAGCTACTTGAAGTTGGAGGAAAGCTTTTGTAAAATTAACGACAGAAAAGATTTGTTTGCCATGTAAATACGCGGCAAAATCATCCATATATAGAAGCGCATATTTCTCGATAAGAGTACGGTCGTTTAATGGGCGATAATCGCTACATGGTCTCCATCCACCGTCTTTTTTCTGAATCATGTGTAATGGCGAAGACTAAGCACTCTGCTATGGCCGACAAATGCCTTGCTCAATCATCTTACGAAACTCCTTTTGAGCAATTTATAATTTATCAAGCGATAAGCGACGAGCTTTGCTAGAAACAGGTGAACCAGGTGTTGTACGAATGTTGTGCACCGTTGAATGTTTCCTCTTCTTATTATTGGACGGATCAGGCCATGTAATGTCGGCGAACTCACGTAGCAGATCTATGTAAACGGAATCACCTTCTACATCCTTAATACTCTCGGAGGTTGGTGGTGATGATGAGGGTGACTCTCTTCAGTCTTTCAGGATAATGATGGCGACATCATTCTCCGGAAGGATGAAGGAGTCTACCATCTCATGTCATCATCAGGGTTTGAGTCCAACCGAGCGCGTCCCCGGGTGGCGGATAGGGGAATGGCCCTTACGATTACCCCTAGACGATATCATCTTTGATGATTTTTCGCGTGGAGGAAAGTTTGGGTTAGTGAGTTCCATAGAGGGTTGCTACCGGTTTAACGACTGGTGTGTGACCTGAAAAAGGCTCACTGCGGACCACTCAGGAGAAGCTATACTCCTTAAAATGAATGACGAGTGTGATGATTTAGGTGTCTTAGTTTTTTCATGATGGACAATACTCTCAAAGAAAATTCGTTTACGGAGCAGGGGAGGGATACCCCAGCCACGGCTACCGCAGGTGGGTTAGGAGCACCTGCGCGGTCGACATCCAGCGACTGCTCGACGCCCTTGGTTGACCACTTGGCCAAGGGATTCGTTAACGTCGACGTTTCAAGTGACGGCCAGGTTCCAGCTCCTGGCATTTTGATGGCGGTAAACCTCGCGACAAGAAACGCGGCGATTTCCATGGAGGATTCCGGCCTTCAGGAACTGATGGAAGTATTGAAGGAGACCCTGCGGACCATGACGAAGAAGAGGACCGTGGCCACCGAAGTGACAACAGGTGTCAAAGACGCTTCGCTTATCCTAACGAAGCTTCTGATTCATCAAAAGTCCTGGAAGGATGCCCAGAGAAAGATGGCGCTAGCAGAAATTGTGGAGAGGGAGCGGCTCACTAAGGACTTAAAACTTTCTGAAGAAATGAGGAAAAAGGCAGCTCAAGTGAACACTCCTAAAAGAAAGATAACCCTCAAGAACAAGAAAGTCCATTTCAGCCCACCAAAAGGGCCTGAAGAAGGTGCTGTTCTCTCCTATTCCGAGGTAACGGCTCGAAGCATCACTTCCCTTGGCACTGATGCCTCGATAGGAAAGCGCCCCTTGTCTTCGCCCGAAGAGGGAGAAAGGGAGAAAAAAAAGAAGAAGGGAAAGAAGATTGGACCTCAAAAGTCAAATGATACTCCATTCGTCATCGTGGAAAGGAGGAAAAAAAAGAAGAAGAAACGGAGGAAAGCAGAGGAAGCTGCAGCAACAATAGGCAGTGGATCGACGGGACCAGGACCAACGAAAGCATCGACAAGACCAGGGACGACACGGACCACAGCATCCAAGGAGGCCAGGCGGCAGAGGAGGTGACAACGGGCGGAGGCCGTTTTGATCGAACCAGGTGAGTCAAGATCGTCTGGAGAAGTTTTGAAAGCATTGTGATCGAAACTTTCTCTAAAGAATCTAACTACTAGTGTTAGATCGATAAGGACAGCCGGGAAAGGTGGTCTACTGATCGAGTTCGAGGGATCTGTTAAAGATCGCTCTGCTCTCGATAAGAAGATCACTGAGGCGGCTGGTGGAGTTGTTGCGGTGCGCCATCTCATACCTACCAGTACAGTGGTAATCGACGGGCTGGACGCTGCGACAACAGTCGAAGAGGTGAGAGTGGCCTTGCGTCGAAGCACCAAGGAAGGTGCGGACGAGCTCAAAGTTAATGTAACAAACCCTAATAAGTGGGGGGCCGTCCGTGCCTTCATTGAGGCGATGGGAAGTCGCTACCGCTCTGGAGGCCTTGGGAAAGGTCAAAGTGGGCTGGTTGGTCTGCCGTATCCGCCGCTGGGAACGGCTCGATCGATGCTTTCGCTGCCATGATCTTGGTCATTCGACCAATTCATGTAAGGCGGAGGTTGATCGGTCTAGTCTTTGCTGGCGTTGCGGCCAGGCGGACCACCAGGCCAAGACCTGCCCCAATCCACCTCGCTGCCACCTCTGTGTTGGCGTAGGGGACGGGCGATCCGTGGACCACATAATCGGTTCGAAGCGATGTCCTTTCCACAAAAATGGCTAAGGTGCTGCAGGCGAATCTACAGCGGTGCAGAACATCGCTGGATCTACTTCTTGCCCGGAGACAAGACTGCAGAATGGATATTGTTCTGGTTTCAGAACAGTACCATTCAGCGTCTGGACCAAATTGGTTCTGTGACCCTTCGGGGACAGCGGCAATTTGGATTCCGGACCTGGGGTCTGTTTCCGTGAGAGATAGTGGATCCGGGGATGGCTTTGTATAGGTAGTTACGCCAGCGATCACCTTTGTGTCGTGCTATTTCACACCCAATGAACCTATTGCGGCCTTCCGAAGGAGAGTGAATGAACTCGAAAGAGTCATTCGCAATCTTGAGGGAGAAGTTGTAATAGGTGGTGATTTCAATGCGAAATCTACCGATTGGGGGATGGAGTGGACCGACACGCGTGGGTCTGAGCTCTTAGACATGATGGCAAGTTTTGACCTTGTCACTATGAACAAGGGGAACAAGGCAACTTTCCGGAGGGTTGACACACGTGGGTCAATAATTGACCTCACCTTTGCTACCCAACGGATAGCTGCGATGATCTCGGACTAGGCTGTTTTGGAGGAGTTTACGGCCAGCGATCACCAATATATCTCGTATACGGTACACAATCTACGGGGAAACCTTGCAATAGTGTGCCAGCGTTCAATGAAGCGGGTAGGTTGGACGGTTTCGAGGCTGGATGAGGATGCTTTACAAAAAGCAATGTCAGATAGTGTCGCGACCTTTTATCCTATAACTGCTGAGACGCGCGAAGATGTGAAGATGATTGTTGACCGTACGATGAAGGCTGTCGTCTCAGGCTGCGACGCTGCTATGCCTCGACATTCCGCAAGCTCACGCAGGAAACCGGCTTACTGGTGGACTGATGAGATTGCGCTGCTCAGGGCTGAGTGTTTGCGTCTTCGGAGGCAAGCACTCAGGACGCGAAAGCGTGGTACTGGGCAGCAAAAGAACAAAGAGTACAAGGCGGCGAAAAATGCGACTGGTTATGGCGATCAAGGAGAGCAAAGGGAGATGCTGGAAGGCGGTCTGCGAAGAAGTAGATAATGATCTATGGGGCCTTGGCTACCAGATTGTTACTCGAAAATTCGAGGGCCGCAGTCCAGTATCTCCTATGGAACCTAATGCGATGCAGGAGATAGTTAATGTCCTGTTTCCGGAGCGCGAAGATCGGGACAGTCCTGTTTGGACTATACCCGATGACGAGTGCCCACCTTTCTCAGCAGCTGAACTGCGGCTGGTTGTAAAGAATCTCAAAGGAGGAAAGGCCCCGGGCCCCGACGGTATCCCCGTTGAGGTTTATAAGGCCCTCCTCCCTCAGCACGAACAACTGCTTTTGAGTACTTACAACTGCTGCATTTCGGTTGGAGTTTTTTCTGCACGATGGAAGCTGCAAAGGTTAGTCCTGTTAGACAAAGGAAAGGGTCCGCCCTGGACTCCTTCGTCCTACAGGCCACTTTGCATGCTGGATGTAGATGGAAAAATTTCCGAATCGTTAATTCGAAATCGGCTGAGAATTGAAGTTGCGAATGCCGGTGGTTTAGCGGAAAACCAACATGGTTTTCGGCCTGGTCGTAGCACAATCGGTGCTATTGCGGAAGCGCTTTCATTTGCTAGAAGAGCTTGGACGGGAAACCATCGAACCCGTCCAGTATGCATCATGATGACATTTGATGTCAAGACTGCATTCAATTCGGCACGATGGCCGGATATAATGAAAGCGCTTCGGAAATTAGGTCTGTCCGAGTATCTCATTCGGATCATTGACGATTACTTACGTAATCGTTTCTTGATATATGAGACTACTTTTGGCGAGATGATGAAGAAGCTGAGTGGAGGAGCGGCTCAGGGTTCGGTTTTAGGACCAGAACTCTGGATCATTCTTTACGATGCTCTTCTACGTCTAGATCTACCGAGTGAGGTGTTGCTAGAAGGGTTTGCTGACGACGTGGCGGCGCTAATCCTTGCGCGCTCTTACGAGAAATCTGGTGTGAGTCACTCAAAGCAGAAAGTTATCGTCGACGACTGGCATCCGTTCAACGAAGAGGTGCGCTGAGGGCAGCTTGTGCTTACCGTACGGTTTCGGAAGCAGCCGTGATGGTCATCGCGGGTGTGATTCCAATCGACCTTTTGGGGTTCGAGAGGAAGCGCATCTGGGATGCCCGTCGGGCTGGGGAAGAACCGTTGGAAAGAGTTAAGGTTCGAGAACGCGAGGAGACCCTGAAACTCTGGCAAGAGCGATGGGAATCTGTGGAAACGGGACGTTGGACATTCAGGCTCATTAAACGAGTCAGTGATTGGATTACACGGAAAGACGGCGAAGTAGATTACTACCTAACCCAATTTCTGTCCGGTCATGGACAGTTTAATGAGTATTTGTATCGCATGGGGATCCGAACCGATCCTTATTGCCAATACTGTCCGCAAGTTGTCGACTCTGCCGAGCACACTTTCTTTTTCTGTCAGCGTTGGTCTGAAATACGGCTGCGCTTCCAGTAGGAGCAAGAAGTGCCAAATGCCGCTGACCTGGTGATCCCTTGGATGTTGGCGACGGCAGACAACTATAAGACGATGACAATGTTTGTAAGAGAGGTCCTGAAGGAGAAGAAGAGGGAAGAGATAGAGTGAGAAGAAAGATACCGACAGAGAGAAGAAGAGGACTAGTACTGCGAAGTAATGCTTGCGCGGTCCCGCAGTACTAGGTCCGAAGAGGGAAGGGAGTGAGGTTTTTAGCCGGTAGGGCCCCCAGGGATACAGTTATCTTAATGATACATCCTTGGGGGAGGAGTCCGGCACACGGAGGGCAATATGCATATGAAGAGCAGTTTATGCTTTTCATATGGGTATTGCCTTCTACGGTGCGTAATAGCATTTTTCCCTCACCCTCTTCCAAAAAAAAAAAAAAAAAACATCTTTAATACTGTCAAATGCTGTTGTTGCGTGGTAATAACTGGATGATGTCAAACCTGTAATGCCGTCGCGTAAGCATTTACATTTAAGGTCAATTAACAAGTCAAAATGACTTAAGAAATCAGCCCCAAGTATCAGTTTGGTGACACCGGCAACAATAAAATTCCACGTGAAACCTCGACGCAGTCCAAGATTCAGCGTTTGTAATGATAAACCATAGGTTTCGATAATCGTGACGTTTGCGGCATAAAGCTGATAACCTATGGGAGTTGTTTGCGATTTCTTCGAGCCGCGAGGAATTACTAATAAATCGGAGCCAGTGTCCACGAGAAACTCGGTCCCAGTGACTCGGTCTTTAATAAATAATCGGCGTGAAATCGATTGAGAATCACTTTCCGCCGCTAGTGATTCTCTTTGGCATTTCCCTATCAATTACAGCCGGGTGTGCATGCGCGCGCATTTTCGCCGAATTTGAAATGATACCAGCAATAGTCGAATTTTTTTACTTTCCGAGGACGATGGTCTCGGAATGCTCTGGACCGTGAATTCGGACGTTGCTACTGAGTTAGCATTTCGCTATACTTGGCAGTCAATAGTGCAAGTTGCTTACGCAAAGCAACGATTTTATCTGCGGCTGATGCGTACATTTTAAAATATAAAATATAAAAATAATATTTCAAATAATATCACCTGCACTAAGAATTATTTTATTTTTATCTTTCTACGTATCCAGCGATGACTTGTGTTCGAATCTTCCGCGCTTGCGTTTCTCGTCGCTACTCTGAGGCCGGTTAAATGGAGCTGCGTCGGCGCGTTATCTTACGCAGACGGCTCCACCGGTCTCATTCTCATCTCAAGCTCCGCCCTCTTATCCAAGTGGGGATGAAGAAGAAGACGAAGCCATTATTATCATTATTAAAAATTCACCGACGCTAACAGCCACGTGCCTTTTTTATATATAATTCATATCCTTTGTGATCACAGTAATTATCACTGTATTTCGTCTCAAATCAATTATCACCTCATAACTTAAATTATTTACTATTAAATTTAGTGATTATTTGAGTAATTCTCAATTTAATAATTATTGAATTAATTATATTCATCTCACCACGTGGTTTAGTTTTACCGGCAAACCGCCATCTTTTTTCTCAACTCACAGCGTGTGAAAATAAAATATTCATCTCAAATTAGCAAGTGCAGTGTACATAGTGTATGTAATAAAAATAAATAATTATGTTACGTTTTGGGAATTACCCCAAATTAATTAAAAATAAAAATAATTTTTTATTATTTCACTTTATCCAGGTTTGGCCTCATTGGAGTATCGATAGACCCCCGGTGGGCCCTGGTCGTCGATTATTCGATTAATTATTGTTTTTTATTTTATTTTCGCGATTTAGTTTATTTTTGATGCCGGTTCCAACTCCATATTTTTATATTCATTATAGCAGGTGAATGGATGGAAAATCGGCAGGAAACTTGAAGGAAACCCGAACTGCTGTTGAGCGCTCAGGATTATAGGACAGGGTAGAACTGCTAGTAAGCGCTCGCCCCTGGGTATTAATAGGGCTATGGCAGGTCATGGTGTAGGTGAAAATATTGGGGTGCCAATTGGCACCCCAAAATAAGGTTGAATTAATTTAGGATTGATTATGGTTTATTAATTACTTATGAAGGGCAGAGGTTCGAGCTCCATGAGCTCTCTCGTAAGACTGACTATTTAATCGTTATAAAAATATAATAAATTCAACAGAGTTGACAAAACGTTGACGCTGCATCTCAGGTTTCCTGTGAGAGAATCGTCGTGGTCCGGGTCTCACGCATCATCATCTGTTTTGACTACCCGCAAGCCACGGCGACTCTCTTATCGTAACCGATTTCCGTTATATTGCATAAAATTAATTTATTAAAAATAATTAATTTAATTTCATCAATAAAATATCACGGGAACGTAACAATTAATTTATTAAAAATAAAAATAAAAATAAACTACGCATTAAAATATTTATTTTAATAGTTAGCATCATCTCAACCAAGTTCCCGCCAATTAAGCGTCCCAGCATATCACTTTCCTCTCACTTAATTTTAAGTTAATAATTTTAAGTGACTTTTTTCAACTTGCCACTCAGAAATGTTCGGCTCACTCTCTGGCTTAATCCTCGAAACTATTTCCGATGACGTAGCTACCGGAAAATTTCACGCGACACTGCTCGAAATAGATAATTTTATTTACAGCGCGCAAAAACTTTTATCACTATTCGATTCGCACTAACGGTCCCTCGAATCAACACTGATGCGGTATAATGTCCATAAGATGCCCAGCAATGCACCAGCGGTGATAAAAATGATGTAAAAACTGCACAATGACAGTAAAGTCACTGCACTGACTAACTTAAAATAAATTCACACAACAATAACTGTGAATAAAAATTGCGGTCTCGCCGAGTAATCGGCAACGCGACAAAATATTCGCGGCAAAAACAATGCGAGAACTCACGAAAGTTTTATAAACTGTGTAACGCATGTGTTCGACGCTTCCCTTAAAAAGAGATCACATCAGGGTCACCAATTGAGCGGTTAAGGGTAAAATTAAATATAATAAATTATTCAAACCAAGTAATTATGTTAAATAAATATTTTTATTTATCGAACGAATGTAACATAGTAAAATTGAAAATACAATAGATGCTTAGATGCGGGTATGAAGTTCAGCGGTATAACTTATTTTGTCTCTGCGAATGAGGTAAAGACGGAAAACAGAAAAATCGATGTTCAGTTTAGATTGCCGAAATTAATCAATCTTTTATCATTGTAGCAACGCTACATATATATATATATATATATATATATATATATATATATATATATATATATATAATAGAACTGACTTTTGAGGACACGATTGCCCCTACAATTCTTATCGAATCTTAATTAAATTTTCCTCACTTATTCTATTTATAATAATCACGGTTGTTTAAGATGGGCGAAATTAACCGATTGGTTGATTAGATTAGAAGTTATGGCTATTTGAAATTTCCACGATTTTTTGAAAAAATAAGTTTTTATCCACTCTCAAGTTCATATAACTTAAAAACTAACCCTCAAGGACAATTACCATTAAAAGTATTTGAAAGTTTGTCTAATAAGCTTTAATTCATGACCTTAAACTTTATGTTTTAACCATTTCTTCTAATAATTTGATAGCCTTGAAATTTTTAAATGGCATTAAAAAAATTTTTCAAATATGGCTTTAATTCCACCTAACTTATGCATTTCCCACTATAGTCAAATTTCGTCAGTTGTATTTTATTGTAGATTTAATAATCTGTAACTTTCACAGCCGTTTTATCTTTTTAAAATATTTCTTTTATTACTTATGATGCTTTAAATGTACCTGTACGTCCTATCTCTGATTAAGAAAAATGATTTGCTCTATGTTAAGTGTATATCTATCTATTAGTCGATTCAAATTGTTCTAAGTCATTTAAAATGTTTTGAATTATTTCAAATCATTTTTCTCAATATTCATGGATGATTATAACTGGTCTTGTCATCACGTTAGCGTCTAAAATTCTTATCGGATCCTACTGCAATTTGCTACATTTATTCTATAGGCGATTATCTTGATCAAGTTCGTAGATGGGCTAAAATCAGTTGATTAGTTTATAAGTTATGGCTGTTCTAAATTTTCACGATTTTTCGAAAAAACCAGTTTTTTTTCACTGTTAAAGCTTATATAACTTAAAAACTAAAACTGATAAACAACTTTCGTAAGAAGTATCTAAAAGCTCGTTTAATTAACTTTAATTGTTAACCTTATACTTTATGTTTTGAATATTTTTTCCAATAATTTAATAGCCTTGAAAATTTAGATATCATCAAGAAAATTAGTCAATATAGTTTTCATTCCGGATAACTTGTGTATTTCCCATTATAATCTGATTCTGTTAGTTACATTTCGTTGTGAACAACATAATCTGTAAGGTTTACAACTATTTTAGATTTTAAAAATCTATATATATAAATGTCTGAACGTGGCGGTGCAAGTCTACCGTGTTTCTATACCAGTTTCATATGCCTGGTTAACCTATCTCGTATTTAAATTTATTAATAATAGATAAATGTAAATTATAACTATTAATTACTTATTTATTTATTAATCTATCATCATTTTCCACAAATTCAATGCTTATTCCGAGTCAGTTTATCAATCCGAGATTTTAGTAATATGCGATTAATTCAGTATGGCTCGTACATTTATATATAAATATATAAGTATGTTAACAATATTTGAATCGCGGATTAAGGATCTTGGATTTAAAAACTGACCTTCAAAAATTGGTTTCAACCTTAGTAAAAATGAACAAGGGCCGCCTTCGTTTCAAACTAAGCGCGAGCTAGCGAAAAATCAGGAAAATGCTGAAAATTTTCAAAAAATCTACCTTCCATTCTGGCTGCCAGATGGCTTTTTAATTATTATCTCTTTCAGTACAAAGAGAATTGTTTCATACTTTTCATAATTACATATGAATGTGTAATATGTATTTTGATACTTTATTCTTATATATTATACAATTTTTCAGCAATTATTTCATTGAACAGTACTAAAATCTCGGATATAACAGCGATTTTTCAAATTTCGAGATGTTTTATTGGATTTGTATCGAATAAAACTAGTTCTACGGTAATAGCCCACATGCATTTTTTGTAGGAAATTAAATTCCCTATAAAAAAAAGTTCAGTACAATTTTGTCGTAAAGTTAGTGGTATGCGAGTAAAATCAAAGAAAACCATAAATTTCAAGAAAAAATCGGCTTTAACATCATATACCGGTGAGGCCGGTTACAAAACATACATTAGCTACAAGCACTTTTGATAGGAAAGGATTCCTCTGTGATTTGTACAAAGTAAATATCATGAAACGCCTCAAAGCTATAGGGTAAGTGTGGGTATTACTGTAGTTTTTTTTGTAGGTCTTAATTCAAAAGCAATTTAATGAAGTTTATTCCGATATATCAATAATTTTTTTTTTTTATACTGAAGTTGTATTTATTATTAACTTAAAAAAATTGGTCTACCGGTTGACCCTGCGGGCCAGCCCCAAAACTTCCCGCTGTTTTTGAGCTCCTCGAGCTTGAAAACATTGTCGTAAATACATTTCCGAGCTCTTCGAGCTTGAAAATAGGTTTGTATGCCAGTGTTTTCAAAAAAATCGTTTTTAGTATTTCTTTTTCCTACGATATCTTGCGAACGAATTAGCCGATTGAGATAGCTAATGTGGCAATCGATGCGTTTTATACAGTTCTAGAGCTGATTAGATTTTGAAGTCGATCGTTCGACTCGTTTCTGAAAAATCAACAAAAAACTAAAAAAAAAAATTTCTTTTTCGTAATTTGCAAATATTTTTGATTCTACTTGATGAAATAATCTGAAATTTTCGGGAAAGTTAATGGCCAACAAGCTCTTTCGATTGCCGCAGGATCCATTCAAATCGGTTCAGTAGTTAAAAAGTTATAGACCGGTCACACACATACATACACACACACACACACATACATACAGACACTCAGAGATCATTCTGAAAATAGTCAGGATAGCTTCCTAGGACCTCAAAACGTCGACATCTGATAAAAATTCGATTTTCGAAAATCGGGGTGAAAACAATAACTTCCCGAAATTTTTGAAAATTATCGATTTTCTCGGTGGGAAGTTAAAAAAATCAACAATGAGATAAATTAATATTTTCTTTAAATAATAAGCATTTTAAAGACAAGTCTATGTGTATGTATTACTGCAGGGCCTAACGTGGCTTGCCCCTATTACTGCGTGCTAATTACTGCGAATGATCTAATTACTGCGTGTCTATTACTGCGGCGTAATCAATTACGAAAACTTCGGGATCAGACAAAAAATGAAATAAAACAAGTTTGAAAAATAATTATTAGCTTAGTAAAATTTATTGATACAATAACAGATTTATATTAATTTATAAAAATAAATATGAGAAGTAAACATTGCACAGTACAGTCTACTGGTGACGGCTTCGTACTCATGTGGAAACTCCAATTTCATCAACATTAAAAATTCGTGTAGAATCGATTTTTGTAGTCTTCATAAGTAAAAAACTCATCGAAGTAGTTAATAATACTAGTGAACCATCCTCGTATCTGATACTCTGTTACCTTAGCCCGGGTAACAGATAAATTTTCAGAAATTCTTTCTGAAACATTTCGATGACGTTTTAACAAACTTTAAAGCCAAAACCTTCCTGGTTTATTATTAGGGAATGGGGTTTTCCTATTGTCATTGTCACACAGTATTTTTAAGTTTTTAACCAATTTATTTTTCGTTACTGGGAAACTTTGTTTACAATAGTAAAAAATCCATTGAACTAGTTCATTTTCTCCTTCATAACTAAGTACAGTTGATGGTCCAGGTGGTTTGTCACTGTATGTGTGAATTTTTCTTGCTTTTACCGTTGATTTCGGAATATTATATTTCCTAGAAACTTCAGCAACTTTCATGTCCCCTAGAACTTCAGCTAAAGCTAATTTTACGTCAGCTTTATTATAATTATATCTTGTTTTTTTTATCTTTAGATTTATTTTTTTATTAACCTTCTATTTATTATTAACTTTAGGCATTATTGATTTTTAACAGAGCACAACTTACAGACAACTTGATACACGCACTATTTCTATAGGTTAAAATAAAAAAATTTACTACCACAGTAATGGGTACAAACGCATACAACTAGAGGCGTTTCTATTACTGTGGGTTATTGAGAAAACTGCAGTAATGCATACATGCCCAGTTTATTGGTACCAATTACTGCTTTCGTAAATAAATAATATTAATTAATCAAAATTCAATTTTAATTGAATTATTAGTGTTAAAAAACGGTTATCTTACTTCTGTAAGCAATAAATATATAAATTGAGTCATTTATTATCTCAGAAAAAAAGGACCTACTAGTTCCACGTCTTTTCGCGCAAGGACTCACAAAAAAGGTATAACATTCAACCTCTATAACCTGTAAGTTTTAATTAATTAATAACTAATTCAAAATTTATTGTACATGGAAAACTACTGTACAGTTAATTTCTTTCAGGTTCTAATTATGAGTAATAATTTTTTCAAATCAACGAAACTCAGTTATCGTTTATTTATAGTTGAAACGAAAAAATCCGCAGTAATACCCACATTTACCCTAGAGTTGAAAAAAAAAAAAAAAAAAAATACGTGTTAATTAAATGGGAAAATTTTAAATTCATTTAGCAAGTACTTAAAATTAAAATTATAAGCTCATCCTTGGTGAGAATTTTTTTTAAATGTTGAGAACATTATTCCGTCAATGGATTAGAAAAAAAAAATAGTTTCCGATGAAAAAAGATTTTATACAATTGTATAAAATATATAATTATATACAATTCTATATAATTACATACAAATATATACATTTGTATATAATTATATAAAAATTTTATATAATTATGCATCACCTCGATCCGATTGTATATAATTCATATATAACTGTATACAGTTGTATAAAATCTTTTTTCATCGCGTTGTTTCAAACGAAAAACTTTAATGTTTATACACTCGGACATTATCTTGAAAACAGGCAGAATAGCTTCCTGGACCTTTAAAACGTCAAAGATCTGTTAGAAACTCGATTGTCGAAAATCGGACCGAAACCAATAACTTCCCTTTTTTTGGAAAATTTTAAATTCTCATATCAGGAAGTAAAAAAAGCAAATTAAAGCTCACTATATCAGCTTGAACGCACTTTTTTACAAAATCGTTAACTTTTAAATTTGCAATTATGAGGCATTAAATCATTAAATATTTCGTAAACACCTTTAAATTTATGACTCGAGTGCTCACTACATATATCAGTATTTGAGCATAACTGATTACTTAATTTGCAATAAAGACAGATATTGCCACAAAAAATAAGATAAACTTATGAAAATCGACAAAGCTGATGTTGGTAAAATATATCTGATGAGTATATATCAAGGACAAGTTAACTGCTAGGTAAAGTTAGCAAAATATTTTTCCTCAGGACAAAAATAATTAATAATTATTTCTTTAACTAGTGCGAAGAACAAGAAATCTTTAGTTAACTCAAGTTAACTAACGAATAACTTTAACCGTAGGGTAACTACGATTGAACAAATCAGTCATTAGTCATCTTGTTTAATACTAGAGTACACTGTAAAAAATAAGATACTGACATCAAACACCCTTAAATTTTGACAAATTTCCTCTTCGTAGTGAAACCAAATCTGTTTGAACCAACGAAAACTAGTTTGTCTCAAGAAAATCATTTATATTGAATTAAAATTTCTACTCGATTATGAGAAATTGCTTAAGCGTTTATGTTAGTTTTTAAGTTTGACCGTACACGGAAAAAAAAATAGTCGTGACTACTCTCTGGGATAGTACTGAGTACTTTCTGTAAAAAAAAAAAATTAGACAGTACTGTATGCTATCTAGGCTATATCCACTACTCTCTCTGGATAGTACTGAGTACTATCCCGGACAGTAGTGTATATAGTCTAGATTGTAATGGATGCAGTCTAGATAGCATACAGTACTGTCTAAAAATTTTTTTTTACAGAAAGTACTCAGTACTATCCCAGAGAGTAGCCACTACTATTTTTTTTCCTTGTAACTAAACTAACATTTGATTGAATAGTCAAATATATTTTAAGTAAAGTTTGGATGTACTTAATTTAAAAATAAAAACTTGTTGAAGCAAACTTTTCAATTTTTAGGAATTTAACTGAAACTCTTGGATGTTCTGTTTGACGACTTTACATGTTTCAATGAATGAGTAGTTTCCTATAATACCGAACGTGTCAACCGACGAGTTTCTCGAGGAGAGAATCCAATGAGGTTGTAGGAATAATTTCACACACTCACATTAAAACTGAAAAATTTGTGACAAGAATATAAATGTATTCGTTACAAAATATCGAACTATATTTAAATAAAAGTCGTTATATTATCGATTTGATAAAAAAATTTATTTATAAAATGAGTCACATATTTATCTCGTTTAGATCAATGTATAAGCAATTGATTGTATATATCCATTCAATATAAAAACAAAGTATTAGAAGCACAACTATACTAAAACTTTCCAACTGGTAAAATAGCGTAGCGGTAAAGCGTCTGACTCTTACGCGTAAGGTGCTGGGTTTGAATCCTCCGGATGACAATTTGCGACTATTTAATTTTTCACTAAAAAAAAATTAGTTTTAAAGTATAATATATGTTATGAATAAAATATAATAATATAATATAATGGTCTCAATACTGAATGAAAAAAAAAAAAAAAAAAAAAAAAAAAAAAAAAAAAAAAAAAAAAAAAAAAAAAAATAATAATAATAATAATAATAATAATAATAATAATAATAATAATAATAATAATAATAATAATAATAATAATAATAATAATAATAATAATAATAATAGTAATGATAACAATAATAATAAAATAGAATAAAATCAAAAATAAATAAATACATATTAAAAAAAAAACTTTTTTTAAATCAATTAACAAAAGAATTCACGACAATATTCATATGATTCAGATTACTGTTTTTTTAAAATTTTTTTTTGGGATGAATGCAATACAGCAATTTGAAATAATTCGATTATTTATTGAATCAATTGCAAGGACAGTTTTGATGGACCTAAAAGATTATTACGTTCAACAACAAAATTCATTTGATTTAATAAAATTTTGACAACTGAAAATCCATTCCTTTAGTTCATTCCTTCAGTCACCTTACAATTTACTTTGAGTGAAATTTTTAATTTATTTATATAAGACAAAAATCATTAATGTATCAACAGCATCAATGACTTGCATTAATTTCTATTTTTTTTTTTTTTTTTTATATAAAAAAAGTTTTTGAGTTATATCAAATACTACAGAGTTACTTCAAACGACTCGGTACCTTCCTTCAAGAAACTCTCACTTGGAGAAAAAAATACGGTCAAACGTAAAGGGCGGTAGACTCAATTGCTCTACGCACTTGGCTGTATCTAAACGGACGGAGTACTTGAGCCAAACGAATCTGGTTTGACGTCAGGAATCTTTTTATACAGTGTAGTGTATCTAGCTTGTTTTTATCAGAATAAATTTTCAATTATTTATCGAATATACACAAAGAAGTTTTTTCAATCTATTGTATTGAGTAAATGCCTAATTCATAAATATCGTAATCATGTTGATATTGATTTTTAAATTACGTAATAAATAAAATTAGTATGAAGGGTGACTGTAGAATAGCGCAAGTGAAATCGAACGAGGGTTCTCGACACTAACTTTATTAGGATAACTTCCCTCGACTTAATAAAGCTGTCTCAATTTTTGCCTCATTAACGTATCTCTTAGCCTCAACAAATTTTTCAGTCAATTTCCATCATTTTCAAATAATTTAAAGTACAGGGAAATCTGAGTAACTCGTAACATTGCAGAATTTATATTCTCGTATCATTTGATCTATTATATAGTTTTTTGTCTCATTATAAATACATATTCCTTTCCCTAAAAATATTTGCGGTGGCTGGAACGATCAAATTACTCACTAATTTCTTCAAGCAGGATATTTCGACACCTATAAAATTGAAGTCAAGTTGAAAATAAGATAACTCAGTACCATGTTAATATGTTTAAATTCACGATGTTTTCTATACCCAGAAAAAAATCGGCATCCATGACAATCCATGATTCAGGCATGATCAAGCATAGATATTGTATGATTTATGAAGTCATGCCTGATCATCCAAAGTTATGTTCAATCATGCATGAAGAGAAATGAATTGTTTCGCATGATTAATAAACCTTTAAGATTTTGTGATGTCTGGCAGATTTGTCAGAAAAGTCACAACATAGTAAGATTTGCTATGAATTTGGTTTTGACATGAAACGATTTTAAAAAAATTGAATTAATTATAAAATGACCACTAATCTTTTTTGTAGAGTGCGAAATTTCTTATAGAAATGTGACCTAGACTCAAACGCAAACTACGCTATTTCCCATTTATGAAATCCCAGATTATGAGAAAAAAATTTTCCTTTTTTTGCTCAAATGACAAATAACAAATTGGGATGCGCAAACTTGTAATATTGACAATAAGAGCTCAAATTTGAAAAATATTTGTTTTTTGTATTCTCTACCAAAATATTGAGACTAATCGTGAAAAAAAAAAAAATAGTTGATTTTTTTTGTCCACCTTTGATCGTGAGGGATATCTAGAATATATTCCTTTCTGTTTTTATTGTTCTCTTCAACGATGTACAAATTATTCTAATACAATTTAATTTTTTTATTAACACTTGTTTCGTCGTAGTCAATTCCACGTGTTTTTTTTTTATTATTCTTTCGTAATTCTTTATTACTTTTTTTTACTGAAGTTTTTTAAAGCAGGACAATGACAAAAGTACGAAATGAAAGAGTGTGGAGTTCAGAAGGTAGGTAGAGAGTTGATAAAGAAATAAAGAATTGTGAAAGTTGGCGTCGAATCTCGCGTGGATCCCCAAGGGGCCTTATGACTTAAAGTCTCCTTACTCCGTTAATTCTGAACATTAACAAAAGTCTCGCTAAACTCTACTATCAACTTTCGACCGAGGGCTGGTAGTGCCTCCTCATCCTGAGGCTGCACGAGGGAATTGTTAATGAAAAAATACAATAAAAATTCTGTCACGGACCGACAATGAAAGGCTAGAGCTCTGTAGGTCTAGACCTCCCACCAATTTTATCCAAAGTCAAACATTATTTATATAGAAATAATGGGACGAGACAGGCCGCTTGAGAAATTAGTGAGTGTTTATAGTACTTGAAAATTATTCTTTAGGCTTTTATTATTCAAAAATCCTATCGAAACCATATATTAAGCCCGCATGGAAATATACGTATATATTGATGTCGAAAAAATATGGGAATATGTGAGTGACATCTATCGCGATAGAAAATACATTAATTGCACATGTCACTTATATCGAATATATATTTCGACGTAATTCTCATTGCGTCAAAATATTTCTAAGTTATATAAAACAATCTATATTGAAGTGAATGTACAGCTTGTGTGATCATACACATGCCTAAGTATATTTACCAACTTACGCATGGTATCAAATTACATAAATGCATTCATCGATCTGTACATAATAATTACGTTCACAACAATTTTTGTGCCAAAAAAGGATTTATATTTTTAATGCATTTCTATATTTTCATATTTCCTTTATTTTAAGAGAATTGGAAAAAGATGGGGTTAAAAAATAAAAATCAATCGATGATTTCAATATGAGGTTTATTGATGATTAAAAAAATTAATTTTGGTTGACTAAGCTGTAAATTGAACTCCGATGAATTTGAGTCATACGAATATACCGTAAATATAACGTAAACAAAGTAAACCGAATTGTAATTGTCATTTAATTTATCTAAATTGGTCACAAACCTTAAAGAATATCAAAATAATCCTAAATTTGTGGGTGATTTTTAAAGTGCTATAACTTTGCGATAATTAATAGTAGAAATAATCAAAAAATAACGAACTGAAGTTCAGAGTTTTTGATTTTCAGATCCTGAACTTTGATATGACTTTTCTTTCCAAAACGAGACCCTCTATTTTAACTTATAACTTTCACATAATTTTCATTTTTATGTATGAAAACGTTACCCAAGCGAATTTATTGACGATGGAGCCGAATAAGCCGACATTTGATGTTTACACTCTGTACACACACTACACGTATTCAAAAATCACTAAACCTATTAATTAATTGGTTAACTATTTAACAAGTTATCCGCGTAATTTTTGAATTAATAAGACCGTTCATTTACCAATAACAATCTTTAACGAATTAAATTCATTAGACACCGGCCAATGTTAGGTTTCATCCCGGATGTGATGGTGGAATCGTCAGTGAGGCACCTCCATTACATCCTGCCTCATACCTAACACTGAAGTTACCACTAAAATTATAAATGGATTGACCCTAACTCCACCGTCCATCTTACGGTTTTAAATAATATTAATTATTAGTTATTTAATTTTGATTTAATTATTGATAATCGATAAATTAACAGCGCTATCTGTGTGCACGCATCCCAACGTAATCATATTTATTCGTCTCCATCGGCAACTTTGGTGTTCTGCGCTGGTTTTTTTATGTTATAAGGAAACTTTTTCTGTATTTTGTATAATGAACAAAGAGGTGTCGTATTGGAAAGTATATCCTTTGATATTTTTGTCATTAATCCTTTCCAAAAAATCATAAAAAAAAATTTTTTCACTTCGTCAAAGGTCCATGGCCGTCAATAAACGTTTCCTAATATTTCTACTCCAAATCCTTTTAGTTAGCTTCTTCTAATTCAATTTCAAAGGTTGAGGAATTTTCTTCGATAATTTTTCACCAAATAATCGATTTTCGAATCGACAACGGCATTTTCCGATTTTGATAAATAATTAATCATCAACCGATGATCATTAATCGAAAAGGGGATAAGAGCAGCCATATGAACTTCAAACTTCCCCCTTTAAGAAGTGACGACTGATGTTTTTTGCCTAAAGAATTTGTTTGATAAAAAAATTTGATTGAAGAAAAGTTTAAGAATCGGGTACTTAAGAATTTTTGTTCATTTTAAAAGAGCGTTGCAAATGATAATTATAACAAGGATATTCTTAAGTTTTCTTCAACTTTAGAGTATCCTGAACACACCCTGGAAAATTCTAACCGTTGTGTTTTTTTCTGTTGTATTGAGTTCTGAATGATTGAAATGATCAATTAAGCTATAAATCAATGAATGATTTCATTTCTTAACTTCAATCTATCTTGTGAGGTTTGAAGGCGTCTTCTAGTTATAGGGAAGCCTGGGACACGAAGGCCCCCTTCAAAAATAGGTAAAAAAATTTTTTTTCATGTTTCTTCAAGTTATGACCTGTATAATATTTTTATCATACGCTAGGCCAATATGTGATATTTGAGTGAAATGGACCACTCGGAAAAAAAATTGTAACGAAAAAATTATTTTTTTTTAATTTTCCGTCAAGTTAATTCTTTCGTTACCATTTTTTTTTTTAGTGGTCTATTTTACCCCACATATTACATATTGGCCTGAAATATGATACAAACATTATAGAGGTCATAACTTGACGGGAAATAAAAAAAAATTTTGTTTTATAATTTTTTGGGGATAGGGGCTTCGTGCCCCAGAAAAAAAATTTTTTTTTCGATTTTTTGCAAAATTTCGACTGATTCTTCCGAAATAGATGGAAAATAAACGAACTTAAAACCATAAAAAGAAAAAACCAGCTTAAGGGGGCTTTCGTGCCCCAGGGTCCCCTAATTTCAGATTGTGTCACTGAAAAATGTTAATTATTGACGAACAAAAAAAAATTTTATTTTAGTTTTCAAAACAGACTATGTTTTTGATAAATGTGTAGTATAGTGAATATTTTAAAATAACAACTTCTCATTGTCGGGGTTTCCGAGTTATGCAACAGAAACAGAACTCAAAATTTCTTTGACTTTTATTGTTCGTTATCAGGGGTTTCAAGGTTTTTTTTCTAATAATTTAAATTAAAAACCAAGATTTATATATATACATATACATATATATATATATACATAACGAGATCGAGAAGGATTTATCTTGAATGGATGGAGTGAGAGCTGCGAGACAAGGAGATTCTGCGTCAACGGGAACTCCACAAGCAAACCGAAAGGGTCGAAACTGCTAGCTTTGCGGAATTACCCGACGGTTCCTCCCACGGGGCTGAACTTGTCCGCGACAATTTCGAACTTATTTTAACATTCATATAAGCCTCCCTCACTTATGTCTTCTAGCAGCCCTTCCTTCTGTAACTTTTATATGTATGTAATCCGCCTCATACGTCCATACTCTTATAGAAAAATACTTGAAACTAACGTAAATATTGTTACGATACGAGAACAGGTGACAATTGCTATTTCAGTAATTAATGTTCTTTAGTCGAAGCAGAAGAGATATTCTGTGGATAATTTTTCAAATTAATGAAAAAATAGATACATGAAAAGACATTTATTTAAATAAGATCGCTATAATAAGCAAAAAAAAAAAACATTATCTTGCAAGACTTTCTAAATTTAAAGAAAAAATTTTCATAATAAATTAGAAAATAATGTAATTTGATGATTAAACAAAGTGATTTGTGACAATTAAAAACGATTAAAAATTAAATCATCATTAATCGTCATAATCATCATGGATTTTCAGATTTAACCGTCCCTATTCGTCAAAAGATAATTTATTATTTTACGATTAAAAAAAATTAAAATTTCAAATCGTCATGAATCGTCTTTAATTCTCATTCGGAACCAGAAATTGCAATATTACTTTACGATTAAAAACGATTCATGACGATTAAAATTTTTTTTTTTATTTTTGAAAATTAAAAAAAATTTTTTTTTCCTATTAAAAATCATTAATTGTTATTTTTATCATTATATATTATTTTTTACATCGTTTTTCAGTATTTTCTTAGAATTCTACGCAATCAAAAGATTTTTCAATCAGCTCGTTAAATTTGTTTACTTTTAAAAACGTATTTTTTAGCAAACAAAATTTCGTAAAAAAAAGTAAGCAAATTTAACAAACTATTGAAAAAAAAAATTCCGAAAAACGAAAAAAAAAACAAAAAACCCCCCGAGTAAAACGTAAAAAGAAAAAGTAAAAAAATTCTTGTTTTATCTCGTTATTCGGAATTTTTTTTTTTTTTTACTCTTTACCTAACATTTACTGGATAACTATCGCAAAAATGAAAGAAAATCCGGAAAAAATTAGTTTTTTCATTCTGGTAATTATTACACAAATTATGGAACAAAAGTTGTTCCTTTAATTATTGTGTAAAACTTTGAGCAATCGGCCCAGACAAACGGTTCAATGGATCGGTTTGAAGATTTCCAGGGCTTTTAGGGAAACATTAAGCTGTAAAATCACCTAGCAACAATACTCTTTCCATCAATATTCTTATAGCAGCGGTTGATTAACTAAAAAACCATAAAAAGTCAATTTGTTTGTAGGTTTTTCAAATTGATATTAAGGATAAAAAATTTTTTTTTTCAATCGAAAACGAGGCTTGTGGGGAATTTATTCAAGTTTCTAAAGCTGTTTTCAAAATTACTGTGCGACCATCAATTGCTTAGATATCGATAATCAAAGACAAAAAGATCCTTCTTCATTTGAAGGCTGATATCTCAGCAGCGAATCGTCGTACATAGAAACAAAAAAAAGCAAATTGTAGCTGAATAAATTTTCTAAGCAAGCCATAAATTGATTTTTCTGAAAAAAAAATTTCCTGGCCCCGTAGACCCAAAAAACAAAACTAAAAAATTTAGAAAAATTTTGTCTCAAGCTATTTCTTATGATAGCTCACGGTTCAAAAATCGTGGCTCGAAAAATTATTTTGCTGGAAGATCTCCAAACTAGAGATTTCAAGCTTCTATTTGTTTTTTTTTATTTTTTCGATACGATCATTTTTTCACGAAAATACGGCCTTCCAAAAATCACTGAAAAATTTATAAAATTTTCTTGTTCCTTTAATTTTTTGGATAAGTGTATAATAGCTTGTTTCCCATGATTTCGCACGTTTTTCTATTTCACGCTCAGAAAATTGAAAATTTTCAGAAAAGGGAAGTTATTAATCACACCCACAGTTTGGAAAGTCGATTTTTCATTGTATGGCAAGATTTTAAGTTCCCAAGAAGCTAATCTGACTATAGTCATAAGTACGGTAAAGTACCTAGTAGTTAAACAGGTTTTAAAGTGAAACATGTTTTACCTCAATTATAGCAAAAAAATTGATAAATTCATGTAAAAAATTTGTTTATGAAAATATGGGCAGTTTTGAACATAATAGCAAACAAGAAAATAGTTAATAACAAAGTTATCAAATTTTTACAAGGTTTCTAACATATACTTAAGATGCAGCAGTAGTTGAACAATCTATTTGCAATAGTCGTGGTAGTCGAACGCTCCGGGAGGAGTACTTGAATGAGCATGAAATACGGACAAAAGATAAATTTTTTATTAATATTCGCAAATATTATCAATGAATTGATTGAAAAATTATAAATACTTTTACTTATGTAATATAAATATTGTTGTTACGTCCCAGCCTGCTCGTCAGATGTCTCTGACAGTTTTTAAATACTAATTATTTAGAGACCGATCTGAGACCTAACTAACTAATTAATTAAGATGTATATTGATAATTTAGCAAGTGGCATAATTAATAAGTCACTCTATATCATAGGACATAATATAATATAATATTATATAATAAAATAATAGAATATAAAATAGTATAATATTATTTAGAATATTGAAAACATATTGATAAAGTTATTTTTCTCTTAATATTTGTTATGTACAAATAAGCGCTGACGCCTCGAGTAAATCCTCGAGACGTGCAGCTGCACAAATACCTATTTTGTTCTAAGATAACTTTTGTTACTAGATAAGTGACTCATTTGTTAATAACAAAAACGGAGAAAGCGTGAGAACGGAGAATGGATCATTCGAGAATATTGCTTATCTCGATCCACCCCTCCATATCGAACGATGCGCGGGCCTGATGCCCGAGCGCCTCGTATTGATAAGAAACTCACGCTAGTTTTTCTCGATCAAGAGAATGCAGTCTGAAACATAAAATCATAGAGAGCAGTCAGGCTCAATATTAAAAACTCAACTTCGTTCTCACCCTTTTGAAGTTATTGTTAAGAGTACGTAAACAGATTTATAAATTGATTAAATTGTATATCTATATATTATTCATAGCTATTCTTTTACAATTGAATAAATCGGATTCAGATATATGTAAAATAATATATTATATCCAAACAACCAGTTTATTTCAACCACCAAATGGTGGCTGTTCAACCCCTACTTAATAATTATTTATAATTATATGTAAGTTCTCATTACGTCCAATTTAAATCGACCGCTCAACTACGCCAGCGCCAAAACATCAACCAGGACGTAACAACTTATATATAATTAAAATTGGTGGCAGCGACGGATTCGAACAGCCCCTGAATAGACTGGTAAAATCTCAAAAATCCGAAAATTTTTTTTTACAAAATTAACATCAAGTTCTCAAAGTGAAATTGAGCAACACAAAAAAAAATATTACCAATTTTTTTTGCCGACATCGGAAATTTTTTTTTCCTAAATAAAAAGAAGCAAAATTGTGAAACAAAAGTGAAAAGTTAAGTGAGAATTGAAGTGAGTGAAATAAATAATAATAAAAATCTAAATAATTGAAATAAAAAATTCAAAAATAATTAAAATAAAATAACAAAATTTTCTTTTACGTCGAACATTTAAATTGAAAATTGAATTTTTTTTATTATTCAAGATCTGAAATTAAATTTTTTTTTCTGCTCTTAAATAAAATAATAACTAGATAAAAAAAAAGTATATAAATTTATAAAAATCAGATATATCAAGAAAAAAAAAAAAAAAAAAAATAAAAAATTTTTTTTGTGAATTGAAAATAAAATTCATAATAAAATTCAAGTGAGTGAAGTTAATGAAGAATTAAAATTTAAAATAAAATAAAACTACGAATATCATTCACGACGCCCGACGGACGCAGTTCAACATCAACTACAGCTGAGAAATCTACAGTCATCGCACATTCCTGCTCAACGTGTTTTCATCAACCTTCCGACGGCAACGAAGATCTCCGTATCGACTACAATTACCGATTCATCTGAAATTCAAACCTGTAAACAACTAAGTAGTAAGTCAATTATATTGTTAAAATTTTTTTTTTCTGTCTGTCAAAATATTTACATAAATAAAAATGAGTCTTGAAGAAATGGAAGTTTCCCTTACGGAAACCCAAAATGAAGTTACAGCGTTAAAAACTCAAATTCAACAATTACTAGCAGAAAAACTTGAAATGAAAAATAAATTTGAAGAAAATTGTCAAGCAGCTATTGCTCAACAATTAAAAATACATTTCGAAAGAAATCCACCCGTGGGTACTTCACACCAATTACCTCCCAATCTTAATTTGACGAATAATTTAACTGCAAATAACAAATTTGATTACGAAGAATTTTTCAAAACTATACCAGACTTTGATGGTATAAGTTATCCAGTAGAATCATTCATACAGGCATGCAAAGACGCGAAAGAATATCTAAGAGAAATAAACGAGGACGCGCTCGTTAGAATATTAAAATCAAAATGTAAAGGCGAACCTTTAATTAGAGTAAGCGGGTCAAACGTAAAAACAATAGACGAATTTATTGCATTTTTAAATTTGAATTTTAGACTTAGCAAACAAGTTTCAGTTTGGCTAAAAGAATTTAATGACTTAGAGCAAAAATCGAGCGAACGCGTAATGGACTTTTACCATAGATTGAATAAACATTTACAGGACACTTGCTCAGAAATCGCGGATACAGGCGGTAATAGTAAAGATGAAAAAATAGTTTTGGCTAAAGAAACCGCGGTACAAGCATTTATTTCGGGTTTAGAACCAAGACTTGCTTTATTTTTACACAATGACGAATTTGCGGATCTTGCTACAGCCGCTACTGCAGCAATTAAAGCAGAACAAAAATTACAGCAAATGAAAAATATAAATAAACTTTTCAAGCCATTCGATAATAATTCAAATAAAAATTGTTTCGCAATCCAAGATCCAAACCCACACAACACAATTAACCAAAATAATCACCAAATTCGAAATTTGAATCCTTATCAGCAATTTAATAAAAATTATAACAGAAACAGTCGTGAAAAATCGGAACAGGTTAATAATCAAAATCGAAACAACCCAAATAAGTTTTGTAATTTTTGCAAAAGAAACAATCATAATATCGAGGAATAAAGAATTTTAATTCAAAGAAAGAGTATTGAATCTAATCAAATTTTAAACAAAAATATTCTTCAATGTGATTATTGTAAAATGAACGGTCATTCAGTAAATAATTGTCGTAAAAAAATTTATAATGAAGGAAAACGCGACGGTTTAAATGCAAAACCGAGTACAGGTACGGGAAACGATCAAGCGTTCCCTCGAGTCGGCGCTCCGATGGGAAACGTAGCAATTCAGCGCCAAAATTTAAACAAAAACTAAGAATACCGACAGAAACTTATTCCGTGGGTGCCATGTCAATTGATTATAAACCTACGTCAATTATGTTCAGATCCAAAGATATAATATCTAGCTATGGGAAAATTTTAGTAGACACCGGATGTAATTTAAATTTAATGAAATACGGGGAAGTAAAATATAAAAAATTAATCGATGAATCATATTGTTATAAATTAAATGGTGTCTCTGAAGCTATCACTTTGGGTAGAATAAAGATAGAAATTTTTAATAAAGATACTTATTTTCATGTAATACCAGATGAATTTCCTTTAGATTATACGGGCATACTTGGCATGGAATTTTTACGAGAACACGGCGGAATAATAAATTTAGTAGACAATACGGTAACATTTCAACATTTAAATAATCTACAAATATCATTAACAGAAGGAGAATATTTCGTTTTAAAAGCTCGAACGAAAACGGCAATGTTTGTTCGAGTAGATAGTAAACTTGAAGAGGGTTATACACCTCGTATCGAATTTGAAAACGGTATTTACGCGGGCGAAGCTTTAGTAAGTAATAATAACGGAATCGCTTATTTGTACGCAATAAATACTCTTGACAAAGATGTAAAAATAAAAGTACCCGTAATTCCTCTGTACCCATTCGGGACAAGCGAAGACGAGGACACTAACTTGACGCAAGACGACACGGATAGATACGATAATAGTACTCGGACGCGGGGAAATCGTACTGAAGAAGTGCTCAAACTCTTGCGTTTAAAACATCTGAATGAGGAAGAGCGTAAAGCAATAGTTTCTCTAGTAGAGAAATACGCTGACCTATTCCACATTCCGGGAGAACCACTGCGCGCTACAGATACTGCGACTCATACTATACCCACTACCGATGACGTTCCCGTAAATACTCGACAATACAGACACCCACCTGCACAAAAAGACGAAATTCAAAAACAAATTACAGAATTAATGTTGATGGACATAATAGAACCTTCGACCTCCCCCTATAATTCCCCTCTATGGATAGTACCTAAAAAGGCTGATTCAAAAGGCAATAAAAGATGGCGTTTAGTTATAGATTATCGCAAATTAAATGATAAAACTGTTAAAGATGCATATCCACTACCGTTAATAAATGATATTCTTGATCAATTAGGTGGTGCGATTTATTTTTCAGTATTTGATTTAAAATCGGGTTTTCATCAATTAAAAGTAGATCCTAAAGATAAGCACAAAACAGCATTTACAACTCCTCATGGTCATTATCAATTTAATAGAATGCCATTTGGACTTAAAAATGCTCCAGCAACGTTCCAAAGGTTAATGGATTTAGTATTACGCGGGTTACAAGGAGCGGATCTCTTTGTTTACTTAGACGATATAGTCATTTACGCACGTTCTCTAGAAGAACATAACACTAAATTCGAAAAATTAGCCGAACGTTTACGTAGTGCAAATTTAACTCTACAAGCCGATAAATGTGAATTCTTAAAAAAAGAAGTAATTTATTTAGGCCATCTTATATCTGCCGACGGTGTCAAGCCTGATCCCGATAAAATTAAAGCGATCAAATGTTTCAAAACACCTAAAAACACAACACAAGTGAGAGAATTTCTTGGACTTGCTGGTTACTATCGGCGATTTATCAAGGATTTCGCAAAGATCTCTAAGTGCTTATCTGATCTTACAAGCAAAAACGCAAGATTTTCATGGGCGCCTGAACATCAGGTAGCTTTTGAAACCTTGCGCGATAAACTATGTACAGCTCCGATATTGCAGTATCCAGATTTTTCGAAACCTTTTATTTTAACGACCGATGCTTCGGGCTATGCAGTTGGAGCAATTCTCTCACAAGGCAAAATTGGCGAGGACACAATTGTGGCAGCAGCTTCTCGTGTGCTCAACAAACACGAAAAAAATTATTCGACCACCGAAAAAGAGATGGTCGCAGCCTTATTTGGTATGAAAACATTTAGACCGTATCTCTATGGCAGAGAGTTTACTCTTGTCACCGATCACAGACCGCTAGTATGGGTAAATAATATGAATGACCCAACATCGCGTGTAATGAGATGGAGAGAACGGCTTAAAGAGTTCGAATATACCGTGTTATATAAGGCGGGAAAAATAAACACAAACGCGGACGCTTTATCGCGTAACCCAATAATCGAAAACCGCGAAGTTTATCCAATTAAGATTAAATGGCGACCTGGAAAACCCGGAATCGCTAGGTTGAGGACTTCAGATCCTTCAGACGATGGTAAAGTCTTTAAAAAGAAACCTAAATACAAAACTAGTTCAGAGTCAATTAGCTCGAATAATGATAAAAATAAATTATCTACAAACTTTAACAAAAATAATACTTCAAGTTCAGAGGAAATTACTCCAAGTAATAAAATAATTCGCGATAAAAATAAAATTGCGACTAACTCAGTCGACGGAGTTAGAAAAATAAATTCGAAAATTCAAAATCTTGAGCAAAATACTCAAGCGGTCGGTCTAGAAGATTCGGTCGAAAAACGTCAAATACTTGAGCCAAAAACTCAAGCGGTTGGGCCAGTCAGTAATAATACTACAGACCCAGTCGTCAAACCCACTAGCGATGGCAATAGGATTGATCACCCTATCGACCAACGGTTAGTTAAAATTAAAAATAATAAGAACGGATATATCGGTAAAAATAAAAATTTAAAAAAGAAAAAATCTGAGCTCAGACGATATAATCCATACAAAAAATTTTCGAGTACTGAATCATTAAGCGAAGATGATTTAAGTAAAAATAAAAATAATAAAATATTTACAAACTTGGAAACAAATAATCCTCAAGAACTAAATTCAAATTCGATAAATAAAAACCTTAATTCTAAAAATCAAAATAAAGATAATAAAAATAAAGTAAATTCTAACGAAAGTTCAAACCGCAAACGGAACTCTAACGAAAATGCAAAATTAAATAAAAATTCTAAATGCAAAGTCGTATCAAATCCAGAACCAGATAAATCAATTACTCTTCCTGATTATTCTGACGGATCGTCGTCATCAGGAGACATGTATGATGCTGTAACTCTGAGAAAAAAACTCATTAAAGACAACCCTTCGTATTTAAGTGACGAATCTGATATGACAGATTTCGATTTGTCTTATATTTCTAATAATTCTATAAACTCTCCAAAACATAAAAATTCACGTAATTTAACACCATCACCTCAGTCTCCAAATCCACAGACACCTGAAAGTGGAAAAATCACGAATACTCCATTATCATTATCACCCAACGTACGAACACAAGCTACATCTGCACATCCAAATCCAAAAATACAGACTGATACGAAAAATGCAAAAATTAATAAAAATAAATTTAATCCTTCTCAAATCAAAAGGACAACTAAAATGGCAGAGTTTACACCCTCTCCTACAATACGTTCACGTAGAAAAATAAATAAACAAAGTAAGAAAATTGAAAAAATAATTATTCCAGAAACTTCTGACGACGAATCAAACACTGACGAGACAGAAATGACTTATTCAAAAATATATTCAGAAAATTCAAATGACATTAGTACTGAATCACCTATCGAAACAATCCCTATCACTCCAAGAACTCCTATCAAACCCAAATCCGTAAATAAAAAAGACATGGGAGGTGCAATCCCTTGGTCTTCTGACGAAGGAGGCGATTATCCAAAAATTATGGACGTCTCTGCGGTAGTTCATAACGAACCAGAAAACAACATAAACATGTCAACTAACGACATAGGAGAAAATTCTTTTGTAATTGAACCCATGACAGTAGAATCACCTGACGAAACAACAACCATAAAATCTAACACAATAACACAGAAAAAAATAGCCAATAAAAATACAGAAAAGACAAAAACAAATACTACAAAAATAAACCCAAATTTAACAGACGCAGACAAGAACAGACCTCACGGTACTGATGTAGAACAAACACATACTAATAAAATTACACCGGAACTACGTAGATCGACTAGAAAACGTAAAATCAAAACATGTTCATGCTGTACAGACTATGACGAACATACACATACACAAAAACAGATTCCAAATAAAATACAACACCTTGCGAAAAATTTTAAAAATAAAACGAAAAAGCCAAATAATAAAAATTCACAACCCAAATTACCAGACATAATGGTTACTCTAAAAGCAATTAAACGTCAACAAAATTTAAATAATAAACGAACTAATGATAGATTGTCAATAATAAACGAAAATACAAGCCCAGTAAATTCACAACAAACTACATCACAAAACCCTACACTAAATTCACCTGTTGATCGAAATTCAAAATCGCCTGAACGAATAAATTCATTCAACGACCTGAACTTCGATCAACAGATAAATTCAGCTGACGACCAAAATTTCGAACAGATAGAACAAATAAATTTATTTAATGACCAAAATTTTGACCAAATCGAACAGATAAACTCATCTGATAATGAAATAGACATACGACAAAATTCGACACAATTAAATTCAGACGGAAATCAAAACAAATCAAACGACAATGCGATCATAATAGCAAACGACAATTTATCTAACGAGGAAATAGACTCTGACGGTAATATATCTATAATTTCAAACACTTCAAATGACTACAGTAACGAGAACGTACACGAAACAAGAGATAACTTAGAAATGCAGAAAAATTGTTATTTATGTTTCATTAACGCCGATGGTACCGTACCAAGCGAAATCGGAAAACAGTTTTTAGTGTCAGGATATTTAAAATTAAGCCCTTTAACTAATTATAAAACAGGTCAAGTAATCAAAATGGGAACATCTAAAAAGAAAGTACTTGCGTTAGTAACTCAAAGTGATAGTCGAGATACACCAACGGAAAAAGATTATTGTAAAACTTTCAAAAATTTAAAGTTATATATGGAAAAATCAAAAATAAAATCAGTTAGTATTTCTCAAGGTAGAAGCAATTTATCAAAAACCATTTGGACGAAAATTAAAAATATTATTGCTAAAATTTTCAAAGGTAGCGATTTAAAAATAATTATTTGTAAAGATGAAATAATAATACCTCCAGTAGAGGAAAGAGAAAAAATAATAGCCGAAAATCACGAAACTTCAATAGCAGGACATAAAGGAGTAACTAAAACTTATAATAGAATTAGACAGAAATATTTTTGGGATAATATCAAGAAGCATGTTGAAGATTTCGTTAGAAAATGTATTAGTTGCCAGAAAAAGAAATTAGTTAGGATAAAAACAAAACAGCCGATGGTCATTACAGACACATCCGCAGAAGTATGGGATAAATTAGCATTAGATATAGTAGTACCGAATAAAACTTCAGCTAACGGATATTCATATATTTTAACAATGCAAGATGATCTTTCAAAATATTGTTTTGCAATACCTTTAGTGTCCATGACGGCCAAAGATATCGCGATAGCATTAGTCGAGAATTTTATATTAAAACACGGTTGCCCGAAAGTAATTTTAACAGACCAAGGTCAAGCTTTTATAGGCAAAGTAATGGGTTGCGTAGCCAAAATTTTCAAAATGAAACAAATTAAGACAACAGCTTTTCATCCTCAATCAAATGGTTCTCTCGAGAGAAGCCATCAAGTTTTAACCGATTATATTAAACACTTTACAAGTCATGACGATTGGGATAAATGGTTGCCTCATGCCACTTTTGCTTACAACACGAGTGTACATGAAGGTACAAAATTCACGCCGTATAGATTAGTTTTTGGTAAAGAAGCACGATTACCATCGGAATTTTCCTATCTAGATGAGATTCCTACATACGCAGATTTTGTTAAGGAACTTGCAACTAGATTATTAGAATCACGAAAAGAAGCAAGACAAAATTTAGAAAATTCAAAGCAAAGATCCAAGGTACGGTATGATAAAAAAATTAATCCAGTAAATTTCAAGATAGGTCAAAATATATTCTTAGTAAAGAATCAGAGAGATGGTAAATTTGATGATAATTATTTAGGTCCGTATAAAGTTACAGAAATATTTCCTGATAAAAATGATATAGAAATCGAATATAAACCGGGAAAAAGAAAAATCATTCATTGTGATAGAGCCAAAATAGCTTATAAATAAATAGATTCTTTCCTCCCATACACATGCGTCTTTTTGTAGACACATTAAAATCTGTACCTCTCGTATTTCTTTCTTTCCTGTTCTTCTCTATTCTTTTTGCTCTCCCACACAAATTAACACAAACAGACCAGACACAATTTTTTTTGATTATTTAAATAATAAATAAATTTTAGAATCACTTTTTTTTCTCAAACATCATGTCAATAGTTTTTATAATAAATGAATAAATTTCCTTTATATACACAAATTTTTTTAATAGGAATAATAGTATCAAAAATATCTCCATTAATTGGAATTGAGTAATAATGCTAAGAAATTTTTTTTAAATAAGCTTTCTAACTATAAATTTTCATGAAAAATCAAAATAAGAAAAAAAAAGGGACAGAAAAACCATTATTTTTAGCAATATATAGACTCAAATAGAATTTTAATATAAAATTAAGAATTTGTAGATTAAGTTTTTTTTATATGTTATTTGATAGATAATTTTAATGCAAATGTATATAGAATTTTAAGCAAAACAAAAAAAAAAAAAAAAAAAAAAAAAAATTAGAAAATATGCAAAATGCAGGAAAACAAAAAAAAATTATATGCAAATATCCAAAATTAGCACATAAAGGCAGAAAAGTCGTAAGTAATATTAAGAATTAAATATATACAAATATTTAGATATAATATAGATACATCCTTGCAATAATATAGTAATACTTATTAACATTAATAAACAAATTCAGAAAACAATACTAAAAATTCAAAAAAAGTGAAAAGTAATAAATAAGAAAAAAAACTAAATAATAGAAAGAAAAAGAAAGAAATGAAGGAATTTTCATACACTACGATAAAGTAATATATTTAAAAGAGTTAAAGGAAAATAAAAATCATAAAAATAATTACAACAAGAAGACCGGAAAGAAATCATATTCAATTAATAGTTTAAAATTTTTTAATTTTTCTTTTCTCCTTAGCATAAACTTCTTACAAATATTATGTCTTAAATTTTTTTTTGAAAAAAAAAAATATTAATACTTTTACACGAAAATTTTAGTAATTCGTCCTATTCGTAAAATCATTTTTTTTATATATACGTATATAGTCTACTATTAAAATAATTTAATAAAAAAAAATTAAATTAAATAAAGAAAAAAAAAAAACGGTAAATAATTTTAGGAATATATTAAAATTTTTTTTTTTACAAAAAAAATAAATTTTTAGATAATTTTTCTGGCCACAGATGCGGCATACGTAACGCACAATTTATCTCAATCCTCCAACAAATAAGATTAGAGGAAAAAAAAGAACATCGTCATTCAAAATCCATAAAAATGTTTATCATGGTTTACAAACAGACAGATTAGAAGGAAAATGGATTTTTAATGTCGCCACTAAAAAGGCAGGCGTCGAGTCATAGGTCACAGGTCGGTACTTAGATTTCTTAAACTCGAAAATGGGTAAAATAGAGTTACAACTAAAACAATAAAGAGAATAAACTAAATTTCCAACAAGAGCTAAGGCCCAAAACAAGCGGGACGCTTGTCCACCGGGTGGGGAGGTGTTACGTCCCAGCCTGCTCGTCAGATGTCTCTGACTATTTTTAAATACTAATTATTTAGAGACCGATCTGAGACCTAACTAACTAATTAATTAAGATGTATATTGGTAATTTAGCAAGTGGCATAATTAATAAGTCACTCTATATCATAGGACATAATATAATATAATATAATATAATAAAATAATAGAATATAAAATAGTATAATATTATTTAGAATATTGAAAACATATTGATAAAGTTATTTTTCTCTTAATATTTGTTATGTACAAATAAGCGCTGACGCCTCGAGTAAATCCTCGAGACGTGCAGCTGCACAAATACCTATTTTGTTCTAAGATAACTTTTGTTACTAGATAAGTGACTCATTTGTTAATAACAAAAACGGAGAAAGCGTGAGAACGGAGAATGGATCATTCGAGAATATTGCTTATCTCGATCCACCCCTCCATATCGAACGATGCGCGGGCCTGATGCCCGAGCGCCTCGTATTGATAAGAAACTCACGCTAGTTTTTCTCGATCAAGAGAATGCAGTCTGAAACATAAAATCATAGAGAGCAGTCAGGCTCAATATTAAAAACTCAACTTCGTTCTCACCCTTTTGAAGTTATTGTTAAGAGTACGTAAACAGATTTATAAATTGATTAAATTGTATATCTATATATTATTCATAGCTATTCTTTTACAATTGAATAAATCGGATTCAGATATATGTAAAATAATATATTATATCCAAACAACCAGTTTATTTCAACCACCAAATGGTGGCTGTTCAACCCCTACTTAATAATTATTTATAATTATATGTAAGTTCTCATTACGTCCAATTTAAATCGACCGCTCAACTACGCCAGCGCCAAAACATCAACCAGGACGTAACATTGTAATTATTATCACAAGCACCTAACGAAAATGTAAACTATTGGATTTAAACAGTTTTCTGTTCAATTTTCAGTGTTCTTTATAAGACTGATAACTCATGAATGGATTTTTCCAATTCTTTTTATCGTGATTTAAGAGATATTAGTTTATTTTGCCATAAAACGTCACTATTAATTTATTGACTTTTTTTTTAATTTTTGATCTAAATTCAAACTTTTTTTTCGCACCAATTTTTTATTTTTTGTCTTACTGAACTGTTTTTTAACGATTTGTTCTTCTTCTTTAATAACTTTATTTTCGTTTTGTTTTTTCCGTTTTTTAGCAGAGTTGCAAATAATGCATTACATTTGATAATGCAATATTCGTGCATTATTCAATATATTCTAATGGTTAATTTTGTTATTTTTGCATTATCCATTAGATTTTAATTTATAATTGAGTTGCTCATAATTATCACTTAGATTCTCAATGCTTAATTCAATTCTTATTGCATTATCTATTCAAATTTATTTTATAATTATAATCGATTATTAATTGAAATTTTATTGTTTAATGCAACATTTTGAATTAAACATAATTAATTTATTTCTGTACTTGAAATTGGCCATTGAGAATTTTATGTTAAATCTCAGAATATTACACTGTAACCTAATTCCGCAAGAAATGTGGGCCAGATGACTTTATCTATTTATGTTTTCCGAAGTTAGTTTAACTTTAAGTAGTTTTTTTCATGTAGGGAAGACCGGAGCAAAGAGGCCCCCTGGGGCATAGAGGCCCCCCTGAAATTTTGATCAGAAATAAATTTTTTTTTTTTTTATCTAATTACTATAAATTCGATGTATTTGCGGATTTTTAGCCCTACGCGTGACACCCAAGGCAAAATGGACCAGCCGAAAATGATGAGCAAATGATTTTTTCATATTTTTATCGTCAAATTAAAAAAAATTTAATATATTTCCGACTTTTTAGCCCTACCTATAACACCTAGCGCAAAATGGACCAGACGAAAATTCTGAAAAAACGATTTTTTCATGTTTTTATCGTCAAAATATAAAAAATTTAATATACTTATCCATTTTTCGGCTGATTCTCTATAGCTGGGGCAAATTTGGCCACTAAGAATATTTGAAAATCGTACTTTAATTTTTAATTGATAAAATTTTTTAAATACAGCAAAATTATCTGTAATCTAGAAAATTAAAAAACAGATTTTCTGGGTTGAAAACAATGACAAATAATGAATATAGAATTGTTTTTTTTTTTTATTAAATAAAAATTAGTAATTAATCTCATCGTGTGGAATGATTTATTACACCATAAAATTTTTTTTTGAGTAATATAAAACTAAAAATAGTTCTCAAGAGAAAAAAGTACATTCTTAACGATGAAAACAATTGAAAAAAAAAAAATTTTTTTATCATATTTTGGAGGGGGGCTTTACATTTCGAAAACCGAGTGCTAACAAAAGCAAATGCTTCAAAAAAACTTTAATACAACCTGTTATTTATATTTTTTACTCTAATAAAATTTATATTGCGAAAAAATTTCAATAATCATAAATATGATAAAAAATTCATTATACTAATTATGAATAAAAGCTTTAATAAATATAATTCGTGATAGAAATAGCCATCGTTTTTAATACTCCATAAGGATTGATTTACGTCATAAAATTCTCATTTGCATATTGGGCGTTCCACGCCAAATCGACCACTTTTGAACCCGACCCCTTTTGATTTGTCCGAAAATTTTTCCTCTTATTCTGCTCCGTCAAAAACGTTTCTCACAATTTTTTTACCCAACCAAAAAAAAGTTATAAATTTTTGAAAAAAATGGCTTTTTTTAACTTAAATGGCTATAACTTTTTCAAAATTCGACTGATTGGGACGTTTTTTTCTTCAAAATTTTTGTTTTTAAATGTACACGGAAAAAAAAATAGTAGTGGCTACTCGTACACGTAAAAAAAAAATTTAGACAGTACTGTATGCTATCTAGACTACATCCACTACTCTCTGGATAGTACTGAGTACTATCCCGGACAGTAGTGGATATAGTCTAGATAGCATACAGTACTGTCTAAAATTTTTTTTTTACAGAAAGTACTCAGTACTATCCCAGAGAGTAGCCACTACTATTTTTTTTCCTTGTAACTAAACTAACATTTGATTGAATAGTCAAATATATTTTAAGTAAAGTTTGGATGTACTTAATTTAAAAATAAAAACTTGTTGAAGCAAACTTTTGTCGTCGGATATTTTGTCGCGGGGATATTTTATCACGGATATTTTGTCGCGGATATTAACGCAGGTAACCCGGCCACTGGCTCTTAGAATACTTTTCTACTTACTAAACAAAAAAATGTTTTAATAAGTATTTTTAAATTGAAACAAATTTCCGTGTAATATTAATGACGAAAGATTTTTTATACCCTAACTATATCCTTATTTAGTTTTCCCCATTGTTTTATCCAACAAGACCACTCACTTATTTATCGCAACGAGATGAACTTTACAAAGATTTTAATAACAGTCCGACTGCCGGAGGGAGCGAATACGCGCAGTAAAAATTTTCTCACAATGACACGGTGAATACACGTTAACTTCCACTCACTTGTCAACGACTTAAATTAATAACTCCATGCCTAAATTTCGAGAAGACATAAATGAGGCATATGTAAATACTTTACTCGTTAAAGTCGTTATAGAAACAAACGACGTTTTCGTGCATTGTCTATGAAGGGAATTAATTAGATATGTCAGTTAATTAGAGTTGTTTGTCTCTGTGAACGTAAATGTGAAATACATGTCACAGCGTACTTAGCTAAAGTTAATTGACAATTCATCTTATCGATAATTAAATTGTATGCCTTATTATGTATTAGTAAAACAAAATGGGGAGCATTAACTGATGCGTAGTTTATTATAAATTTATAATAAACTTCGCATCAGTTGACCCGAATCAAAATTTGAAATGTGGATTTCCCTCCTTATTCTAAATTAAGTTATTGAGGCTGAAATTATGGTTATATGAGGGTATTGAGGGTAAAATCACATTCGAGCAATAAAGCAAGCTATTGAGCAGAACTGTAAATCTGGCCTATCTTTGGGGATTTTGTCCACTTTTACTAAGTGTAGGGTAAATTTACAGTCGGCAAAAATGTAAAAATACGCTCCAAAATCTACTTTTTGATTATGGAAAAGATTCTTATTGGATCTTCGTTGGTAGATAAGGGTAACAAAGGGGGTATCAACTATGAGACCAAAATGGCTACCATAGTCGCGAATTTTTAAGAAAAAACCATTACAAATATTCATAAGTTAATTTATAGTATAAAGATAAAACAAAAATGAACAATCACGCTAGCAAAAGATAAAGAAAAATTAATATCGGAATCAATTTGTATTGCAACGGAAATTAGTGATCGTATGTTTAGAGCTATGCCAGTTGATACTGAAGAACTTAAATAAATTAATCGTACCAAAACATATTAACAATTAATAATAGAAATTTTAACTAAATCATCGTTGTAAATATATATTTATTCTAATTTATCAAAATTTATTACATTAAAAAGAATAAAATTTATAAGCTTATTTAATTACTTTTTCGGAAAAGTCAATGTATATTTATAGTTTTGATCTTAACACAATTTCTTTTGTTTATTTAACTATAGTTGATAGTTTTTTTAGACCATAGTAGACATTTTTTTTTCTAACTTTGGCAAGATGCATGATTTATCAATTAAGAATAGTTATTATTTAGAAAATATTTGAATATCGATTGGGTAAAATAAATATTCATTTAATTGAAATTCCAAAACCGTCAGGATAAAATAAATATAAAAAAAAAATTTGGGACTTAGATAAATTTATAGTATATCACACATCTAGGGAAATAAAGTAAGAAATGTCTAAGATGTTGGCCGAGGTCAACAAACATGTGATTTAAGGCTTTCTTATTTACTTCCCGAGGTGTGTATACTATTTTTCTCCTCGACGGAGGCGGAAAGCGGCAACTTCGTTTTGCACAGCGGGACGAAAGTTGTCGCTTTCCGCCCAGAGATGAGAAAATGAATTTAAAAGAGTTGAAAAATTTTATGTTAGAAAAATTCAATTGACGGAAAAAAGTCTAAAACTTTATAAATCCAACAAAATATAGTCGTAAATTAAATTTTAGACTATGGAGGATAAAATCGTCGTTCTAAAATCACTTTAGAAACATAATTTTACCTTCCCAATACTACTTTGATGGCATGGAGATCAAAATTACAGTTCTACCGTGAGCGGCAAGCCTGTTAACAAAAGGATTGAGGGCACACTGTGAAAAAAGTGCTTGGTTGTGGTATCTAGAAAGGGATGAGTATAAAAAATAGTAATCTTAACTAATATCCATAGTTCCTTGTACTATATCATAGTTCTCGTACGTATCTGAAAGTAGTAGTTTTGACTTAGATTTGGTAAGATTTTTAACTTCCCGCTAAGAAAATTGCAAATTTTCAAAAAAAGGGAAGTTATTGGATTCGGTCCGATTTTCGAAAATCGAGTTTTCATCGGATGTCAACGTTTTGAGGTCCTATGAAGCTATTCTGACTATTCCCAGGTGGACGTCCGTGTGTATGCGTGTGTGTGTGTGTGTGTAAACTTTTTTTGTCTGACGATATCTTTGGAACGAATCAACCGATTTAAACGTACTTGGTGGCAATCGAAAGGCCTCACTAAAACTTAGAATTGATTAGATTTTGAGGTAGATCGGTCATGTAATTTACGAGTTATACGAAGAATATAAATACAAATTTTTTTTTTATTTGTTTTTTGCGTATAACTTATAAACCAGTTGCCCGATCCACCTCAAAATGTAATCAGTTTTAAGACTTGTTGAGCCCTTTTGATTGCCACCAATAACGTCTAAATCGGTTTATTGGTTCCGAAGATATCGTCGGACAAAAATTATAATTTTCCAGTGAAGGTATGTTTTACCGGCCTAATAAATTTTTGAGTTCGAAGAGCTCAAAAATTCACAAGTAATAATGTTTCCGAGCCCCCTGAGCTCGGAAACAGCGGGAAGTTTTTGGGCTGGCCCGTAGGGTCAAGCGGTTTTCAGACGTTTTGTTTTGTTATTGTAACTATTTAATATTATTTCTCAGTACTTATACTTCAGCAATAATAATAACCATACTTTTTTAGTTCACCCCTACAAATAAAGAATGTACCAGTGACTATTTTAATTTGTTTATCATCCAGTATTTCCTGTAACTCCTTCTAATCGTCCTCCTCCTCCTTCGTCTGGTCAACGCAATTACCCTGACTATGTAGTCACCGTCTTTCATTGCACATAAATAGTATCTTCAACTACAAAGAGGTAGATCAAATGAACTGTGATACGTTACTTTAATTAACATTAAATGGTGATTGATAAAACCATTATTAAATCATTCGCCTTATGTATTAACGATTGTCAAAGGTTTGAAAACAAACGTGTAGTTAAGAACACTAAGATAAAATTATTATATTGCAATATACAGGATTGAGTGATCATAATTTTTATTTATTTAAGAAAATTTCTGTGTTTTTTGACCGTTTTAAGTTTACTTCACAAGGAAACATTCCCAGGTGTCCCCCTCCGATTTCGATATAACTGAGATATGTATTCTCCGGCGAAATCTAAGAGACACGTATTTTTTTCATCGGCGGAAAAACATATCTAGGGGATAAACCACCCCTTAAAGTTTAGGCTCCAAAGGGATATTTTGCAAGTTTCACATACTTGAAGTTTCAATAATCGAATGAGACCAATGGCATCATTTTAGTGATGAAAAATAATGAAAAGTGCTATTGCACACATCACACAACTTTTAATAAAAAAAAACTATCCAATGGATCTTAACGAAACCAACAGCAACCGAAAGAGGAAAAATTGTAGAGGGTACATCTTTTTGGGTTTTTCCGAAAAATCAAGTTTAGGGGGTGAACAACCCCTAAGTCCTATTAATATTGACCAACATGAAAAGATCAATATTTTTATTAGATTTGGTTTTAATTTGTCAAGCATAATTTTTATATATATTTTTAAGAATAAGGGCTTCATAATAATATTATTTTTTAATATTTTACTTACCTTTTTACTTTTAATTCCAGACTTGATTGTTTGAATGAGGATATTAAGTATTGTAAATATCATATAATTTAAATCAGCTTCAAAAGAAAAAAAGAAGAAACCTCAAAAAAGACACGTTCTATTCTCATATATTTTTTTCAACAAGAATTCACTAATAATATTTACTAAAATATTAAAAAAAAAAAAAATTTACCATTTTGATGTTCATTAAAAAAGTGCTGGAAACACAAAGACTTTTTGTACCATGAACCGTGGATCATTGCAATATTTTGACATCCAGGAACCTAACGGTGAGAATCGCATGATTCTGGAAATGCACAATCTACAGGTTTTATCAACTCACCTGGTTTTATATCTGCTTTTATACCACGAATACTTGAATAGATCTATGTATCGAGACGATGATAACTGAATATGAGTAAGCGATTGCCATTTTACAATGTTATTTTGTAAATGCAAATTTATGACCAAATTCATCAAAATTATATCATCCGAGAAATGTCGAACGACATTTTTTCATACTCGAAATATAAAAAAATCGAGCGGTTGAATTTCTCCAGTTGTCCCTTGTGGTATGATCATTATTTCAACATCTTTATTTATTGGTTTATCGCTTTGTAGAAATTTAGGACGATGTCCAGTCCATGAATCAATTAGTAATAAAGATTTTCAACCAACATTTGGAAAAAATACTCTCCCCAACCACATTTTGAAATGATCTGAATATTGAAAATTATAAAGAATTCGGTTAACAATTATTTAAGTTGAATCCAGAAATGTAAAAAATAATTTATACCTGACGTAACTTTTCCTGATTTTGATGCTTCTAGTTGGATATTTTGTGGTCTAGAAATCGTCGTTTCAACTATTGGTCCAAATTTACCACTTGGTTCTTTTGAAACCAAAAACAGTGGGGATGAAAGCATTCTATTAGCGGATACAGTTGGTTAAACTGTGTAACTATATCTCGTAGAAGTAACAGATTGTACAAGACATTCTACTTGCTTTTCTCTTTCAACGGCTGAAGTAGTCCCATAAAGAAATATTTGTAGACAAAGTAACCGCGACAAAGTTTCATTGAAGTCCGATAAGAATTGTAGGCGCTATCGTGATGATAAGACAAGTTATTGTTATAAGGTGTACATGTACGTTTAAAACATCAAAAGTAATAAAAGGAATACTTCTTAAATATAAAATAATTGTGAAATTTACAGGTTATTTTGTTCCCAATAAAATACAACTGACGAAATAGGATTATAATGGGAAATGCATAAGTTATGTGGAATGAAAACCATATTTTCAACATTTTTTGATTCCATTAAAATTTTCAAGGCTATCAAATTATTGGAAGAAATAGTAAAAACGTAAAGTTTTTAGTCATACATTACAGCTTATCAGACAAGCTTTCAGGTACTTTTTACGAAAATTTTCCATGAGTATTAGTTTTAAAATTACGTGAACTTGAAAGTAGATAAAAACTCATTTTTTCGAAAAATCGTAGAACTTTTGAACTGCCATAACTCCTAAACTAATGAACCGATTCAGCCCATCTTCAAACTTAACTGCGATAATCACATATAGAATAAGTGTGGAAAATTTCATTGAGATCCGATGAGAATTGTGTCCTCAAAAGTCGGTTCTATCCTATATATATATATATATATATATATATATATATATATATATATATATTAGGGTGACCCAAAAAAAACGACTATTTTTTTTTATCGAGTTTCTTATGAAAATCTGTTGGTTTACAATGTTCTAAGAAGCCTCTCCAAATAACAGCTCGATAAAAAATTTTCAAGAAATCGCTCACTGTTGCGTAATTGCAACTATATTTACATTCAAATATAGTTGCATTTCCGGCAGATAGAGGCAGCACCTACTGAGGCCTCGTATCTGTAAAAATTTAAACTTGGTCATGCGCAGTGCAGCACATGCGCATCTACTGTTTCCTGCCTCGTGTCGAGAAGACTGCCACCATTATCTTTCGCATATATACATTCAAGTGATAACACGTGTTATATTAAATCGTATCGTTTTGTGCTTATCTCGAGTAAATAATTAAAAATAAAAGGTTTATTAATTTAACTAAGGATCGAGCTCCTTAATTATATAATTATTTATATAATTCAACCAATAGAACTCAACAAAATAATTCATTAAAACTCACGGAATTTAAGTGATTAACGACCACGTTTTTGAAGAGGTTACTTCGACGGAAACCATTACAGGTGCTATATTATTCATTAAATAATTAATTCAAGTGCTCATAAAAATAAAAGGCTCAATATTATAATTATTTAATTATCATTATGCTCAATATTTTAATTAACCAAAAAGTTAATTCTCGCTCGGTAGTCTCTGCAAACATACCACGGGTTCAACAAATAAATTCAATTCAGTGTAATTCATTGCGATCTCATTTAACTCAATCAAATTAAGTGATCATTATTATTAGAACTCGATGAACTCAATAGTTATGCATTTTGTGCTATTAAAAAATAATCATTAAGTTTTCAGTTATTAACTTTGCTCGGTAACCTCTGAATTCATGTTACTTATTCTCATGACATTTTTGCGAACAACTCAGTGTTTAACTAGACTTAATTTAATTATCTCAATTATTTACTCGAGCTCAATTCTATAATTTGTATTCAATTATTTACGTATTCATGAGCTCAAACAATTAACAGTATTAATAAATTAAATCAACGATTTAATTTTGTAACGCAATGATATTATGTGCTGTGACAATTAAAAATATTGTTATATTTTTTAATATGCGTATTTTTCAAACACCCCAACCACCAACCAGTCCTAGCATGCATTTATTTAATTATTATTACAACACTAACGAATTTTGAAAATATCAAAAATGATCTAAATTCGAATTTTTGATTTCAAATTTTTTTTTTCTCGTGGCATCAATAGTTTATATTTGTGAAATCATGACTACGCTCAAAATTTAAGCCCAAAATTTAAATATTCAACCTTCGCTCAAGAATTTTGTATGTTTCTGAGTACTGTCTTTTGGATGTTTTCGAGTGACCCTTGAATATCAATAATGAAGCTTCTCGATTTTTTCACCATCAGTTTGCATGACAATAAATGAAAAAATAACCCGAGAAATAGATATAATAAGTTATTTACATACTTTTTTATTTTTCAATTCAATTTGTAGGTTTTCTTGCTTATTCAAAACTTAGAAAATTTTATTGTTTAAGACTGTCCTGAATATTTTTGGATATGCTAAAGTTATATTTTAGTGAAATGACAATAATTGAGTTATAAAAAATGACCTTGAGGTCACCGCACACTTTCCATTGGTGTTCTTTATACTTTATTAAATCAATCAAAATACGCATCGTTTCATAGCTCTCTTTACAATTCACTGCGTGTCCTATTGGTATGGACGGTTTTTTATAACCATTATGTAATAAAACAGCTTTTAGACTATATTTCGAAGAGTCTATGAACAAGCGCCACTCTGTTTTATCATAGTTTTGACTCATTGCTTCAAAAAGTCCCGGGATATCAGTACAATAACAATATTCATCTTCTCTTTTGAAAATTATGAGTAAGCTTTGTTTCTATTTCTGAAGAACGTAACTTTTATGCCTGGTAGTAATAAGTTCCATTGTTGTAAGCGGGAATCAAGAAGCTCTGCTTTAGATCTTGATAATTGTAAATCTCTTATAAGATCATTTAACTCGGCTTGGTTAATTAAATGTGAAGTGTTTTGTTGATGTAGGAACTCATCAGAATCACTAGAAATCGATTTGAATTCAACATCACTTTCATTGTCATCTAGTATATTTGCACTCAAATTACCGGGACAAACTGGATGAGGCAGATCTTTCGAATGTAATATGGGCTTAGTAACAGGCGGAACTTCGGCATATATAATACTTACCTTATTTTTTTTTTATATCCCAATGTCTTCGTAACACAAAATTAACAATCATTTTCATGATTAGTAGGTTCTCTCCATAGCATTGGTGAACCAAATGGAAGGTGAACGTTTTCTCCTGATGACTACTGGAGTAAGACAATTCTACAGCTTTCGCAAAACACATGAGGCACCCAATTTTTATCTTGATTTGCAACAGGAAATCCAAAATAATGGAGAGGTGTACTTTTTGGATCTTCTCTTTTTTGAAAATATAAACTGTCCGCAAACATAACAAAAACGATTAGAACTTTGTTTACACTTTCTACTCGACATTTTGAATCAATCCGAAACAAGATAATTGTCGTTTGAAGCGAATGAATAAGCAATAAACTGTCGTCACCACGTTAGGTAGTTAAAAAAAAATTGTTTTTTTTTTTTTTTTCAAAATTAAAATTTTTATTCAATTAACGAAAAAATTTTTCCTAAGTTCGAACGTTTTTTATCACTCTCATACTTTTAGGTCACAATCACGATGGTTCCGGACACTAAATCTTTTACGTCTCTATTATACTTATAGATTATAATTACGTCAATTTAAAAAAAAAATTTTATACGCCCTTATGGCTCATCTGCAGTATCTTTTGCAGGTATACGCCCTTATGGCCTCTGTAACGCGATATAATAACACGGGAAAGAATATTTTCATGAAATTTTATAAAATTGTACTATCAAAATTTTATACAATCTGAAAAAAATATATATAATTTTACAAGAATTTATAAAATTTAAAAAAATTTTATGAAATTGTATATGGAAACCATAAGATAACTTTCATAATATTTTATGAAATTTGATAAAATTTTGTAAAAGGAGACAAAATTTCATAAAGTTTTACATAATTGTTATAAAAATTCCGAGGAGTTATTAGTATGAAATTTCATAAATTTTTTTAAAATTTTATGAAATCTTTCAAAATTGGATGAAATTTTTCAAACAATTCACAAATCCGATCAGCTTTAAAACTTAATAAAATACGTCGATTGCCACCTCAACCATCAAAATCGGTCCATTCGTTCGCGTGATATCGTTGGAGAAAGAAATGGTGAAAACGAGTTTTTCCAAATATCTTCGAAACGGCTAAGCCGATCGTTTTCAAATTATAATCAGCTTTAGAATTAAATAAAACGCGGCGATTGCTACCTCAAACGTCAAAATCGATTAATTCGTTCAAAAGATATCGGCGTTGAACAATTAAAAAAATAACATTTGATGTTATTTTTCCGGACACATCATAATATAATGTACTAAAATGTGTCAGAAATCATACCAACTCTTCTTCTTTATGGTTTCTTTCGATCATCATATAATGTCCTCTTACTAGTTTTTTTGTTTGAATCATATAATTAACAAAAACATTGAAAAAACGCAGTTTTAAATATTTTCCTTAGTTATTTCATATTTTATTGTTTCTGACATGAGTCAAAACTTATTTAAATCTTGATTTTGATCCCTGACATTGATTGCTACCTCAATACGCTTATTTTATTGAACATAATTGGGAATTAAATTGTAAAAACTGCTTCTTCATTAATGATTTTCAATTCTTAAATTTCCAAACTTCAGCTTAAAAAGTAACTTGTTAGAGCTTGAAAAGATCACAAAAAAACGATTGCATGTAATAGCATTTTCGGGCTCGAAAAATCTGGGCTGGCTCAACCAACGCCCAGATTTTTATTAGGAGTACAAATAAGTTTCCGCCGTTTTATTGTAGATGGCGCGGCACGGAGTTTCGGTTAGCTTCCGCAGATGATAACCGGCTTAAAAAATAGTTTGGACATTCAAGAACAACATAACCTATTGATATCATTGATTTTATATTGGTAGAATATAATTTTTATAAGTTGAAAATGTCAAAATTTGAGCTAAGTAAGCGTCATTTGCGGGAAATATTAGTTTACTTCTTTAATTTAAAGAAATCTGCTGCTGAGGCGCATCAATTGCTCGTAGAAGCATATGGTGAGGGTGCTTTGAGTGAGAGAACGTGTCGAGAGTGGTTTCAAAAGTTTAAAAACGGTGATTTCGACGTAGAAGACAAAGATCGCAGTGGAAGGCCAAAAATTTACGAGGATGCAGAATTGGAGGAATTATTGGAAGAAGGTTCATCTCAAACACAAAAAGAACTTGCTCTAACATTAAAATCACTCAGCAAGCAGTCTCACATCGTTTAAAATCATTAGGAATGATCCATAAACAAGGAAATTGAGTTCCGTACGAATTAAAGCCGAGAGATATTGAACGCCGATTATGCTTAAGTGAAATGCTGCTATCTAGACATAAAAAAAAAGGATTTTTTACATCGTATCATAACTGGTGATGAGAAGTGGATACATTATGACAATCCAAAAAGAAGAAAATCATGGGGATTACCTGGCTACGCGTCAACATCAGCAGCAAAACCGAATATTCACGGAAAAAAACTTATGCTGTGTATTTGGTGGGATCAGCTAGGTGTAGTGTATTATGAGTTGCTTAATCCGAGCGAAACAATTACTGGAGCCCTCTATCGAACACAATTGATGAGATTGAGCCGAGCTCTAAAGGAAAAACGCCCTCAATACTATTCTAGACACGAAAAAATTATTCTTCTGCATGACAATGTTCGTCCACATGTTGCGGCTCCCGTGAAAAAGTACTTGGAAACACTTGATTGGGAAGTGTTACCCCACCCGCCGTATTCACCAGACATTGCACCGTCCGATTATCACCTGTTCCGGTCCATGGCACTTGCTCTGACGGCGCAGCGGTTCACATCTTATGAGGATACCAAAAATTGGGTTGATTCGTGGATAGCCTCAAAAGACAAGGAGTTCTTCAGACGTGGGATTCGAATGCTGCCTGAGAGATGGGAAAAAGTGGTTGCAAGTGATGGGCAATATTTTAAATAAATGTATATTACCATTCTTCTATAATAAATATTTAATTTGTGTTAAAAAACGGCGGAAACTTGTTTGTAACCCTAATAGGTAGATTTCTTTAGAAATCGGCCTATTGCAATGGGTCTCATGATCGAATTATCAAAAAATTTTGCCACCATATATCTTATTTTACTTCGTAGAGTCAAAAAATACCATCCACTCAAAAGTTTATATATGTATGTATGTATATATGTATACAATATAACGCGCCTTGTCATCACGATAGCGCCCGCAATTCTTAACGGATCTTAATGAAATTTTATACATTTATTTATTGGACGATTATCTTGATCAAGTTCGAAGATGAGCCCAATCGGTCGATTAGTTTGGAAGTTGTGAGTGTTTGAAATTTTTTCTGATTTTCATAAAAATGAATTTTCTGGCTTTATCCTAAAATAACTTTTGAACCGAAGATGATAAATCAATTCTGTAGAAAGTATCTCAAAATTTGAACGATTAGCTTCAATTTTCACTGTAATACTTGATTTTTTAAAACATCTTTTCTAACAATTTGATGATATCAAAAATTTGACAAGAAATAAAAAAAGCTTATTTTTGCAGCTTACCCCTCTAATAACTTCGGAATGATATGACATACCTCAATTCCTTGAAATATTCATGTTGTAGCTTTGAATAAGTATCTTATTTGATATAATAATCATAGTTTTTTATTATTTATTAAATAATTTTATGGGTGTTTGATATTTTTTTTTTAATTGTCATGGAATTGAATTTTCTGGCTTTATCTGTAAATAACTTTTAAACCAAAAATGATAACTTAATTCTGTAAAAATTATCTTAAAATTTGTATGATTAGCTTTAATGTTCACTATATGACTTGTTTTTTTGAAGATCTTGTCTAAGAATTTGATGATTTTGAAAATTTCACAAAAAATAGAAAAAGCTTATTTTTGGAGCTTATCTTTCTAATAACTCCGAAATAATATGGCATACCTCAATTCCTTGAAATTCATGTTGTAGCTTTAAATAAGTATCTTATTTGATATAATAATCATCGTTTTTTATTATTTATTAAATAATTTTAGGTTATGCCATTCAAAGTTGGCAAAATTGACTATATATAGATATACACTATAGCATGGATTGAATCATTCTAAATTAGATTTCTGAATCAGAGATGTACAGTAGAATACTGTAGATTTCCGTCACCTTGCAGTTAAATTGTTTGTCGGGATTAATATATGTAAAAATGAATTTAGTTTACGTCTAGTTTTGCAATCCGATTTTTTTTTAAGCCAGCATCAAATAAGTATTGCTAGTACAATATTTATCATTGCTAATACACTAAAACCATCTGCTCCAAAGTTTATATTATATATATATATATATATATATATATATATATATATATATATATATATATATTAGGGTAGCCCAAAAAAACCGACTATTTTTGTTAAAGTATAAACTATTGCTGCCACGAGAAAGAAAAAAATTTTGAATAAAAATTCAAATTTCGATCATTTTAGTAGATAGACAGGGGGAGTTCTGTCCCAATTAGCATCAAAATGGATACGATCTGTTGTATCGACTGTGGGTAAGTTAACGATTGATGATAGCTTGTCGACTGTTGGTGTGGTTATCTGGGGCCTTTTTGACATCATTTTGATGCTAATTGACGTTATTTGGCAGTATTTTTACCGTCTGAGCTCATTGTGAGCTTATCTAGGCCCCTTTTTGAGCTCGTGTCCGCCATTTCGAGCTCGTATCGGCCATTTTGAGCTCGTCTTATAATAGATGGTGCCTTGTGTATATTTTGAGTGGGAAATTTTTAAAAAAATATATACAATTTTTAATAATGTACAATTTATGTAAAATTATGTACAATTCCATTAATGACTAGAATGAGTTCTCGGAATGCCTATCAGGTTATAGGTTCTGGCATCATGTTTGTGCTTAACCCCAGAGCTGACACTAGCGTTGCCTACTCTGATTAATGCAATCTGTACACGTAAATGTATGATTTGAAAATTTATATATTGAAACTGGGGGTATGTAAGGGTACATGCGAGAAGCATACAAGAGCATGCCATCTAGTGGTATAGTTTCTCTCCCCTCTTTTTTGCTGATTATGACGTCATCAGGCAAGTCTGAACTGGTTTTTTCTAACTGCGTAGTAACATTTTTTAACTGCGCAATAGAATGTTCAAGATGATAACGTCATCTGACAAGTCTGAACTGGTTTTTCATTTGTTCTACTTCTAACTGCGTAGTAACATTTTTCAACTGCGCAGTAGAATGTTCTAGATGATGACGTCATCAGGCAAGTCTGAACTGGTTTTTTCGGCCTAGAGTGGGGAATACTGAGCTGAGCGCTGAGCTCGAGAGCTCGCAGCAGTCAGTCTACATCGAGAAACGTTCTAGTTAACAGCCTGTACTAATGGATAAGTTCAGTGAAAGTGAAAAAATTTTTCTCCGCCATAACCGGCCATACACTGATAACCTGGATGATATTATTGAATCGTTATTTGGTGACGTGCCTCCTGAGGAAATTGGTAAATTTGTTGACGATATAATTGCGTTTGCAAAAAATATTGAAATTATTGAAAGTGCGCGAGAAGTATCGTGTCCAGGCTGTGCCGAAAAAAGAAGGTTGACAAAGAATCTATATGAAATTAGTGAAAAAACGGAAAAACTGCAATTACGCATGCTTGGAAAGTCATAAAAATGGCTCGTCAAGGTTCAAGGTATGTAAAGATTTATTAAATGTTTCATTAATTCAGCTATGAATATTTATTTAATTAACTTTTCTTATAGACTTCACGTATGCACGGATGAGTGTAACCACGAGGCTCAAATTGAGTTCGAAGACATAAGCGAAGAAAGTGATATTTTCGAGGACGGCGCTATTCCAAATTCCTATTATTATAGAAACGCGAATGAGGAAAAAAACAAAGAATTGGCTATTCGACGACAAGAAATCGATTTACAAATTTCTCATTGGAAAGAATTATTGTTAAACTTTAAAGATCGCAAAAATTATGAACAAGCGTGTCATGAAATCACATTTATATTAACTAAGTTATTGTTTAAAGCAAACAAACAGTGATAATGGACTTAATAATTGATTTTGTGGGTTTCGAGATGCCTGATGGTAGATTTGTGATAAAAGAACTTTGTGCTACTGATATTTATGATAAAGTGGGTACATATGGAATTGCGCGATGTGAACATTGGTTGTTTGAACCACCTTTGGATCAAGTTGATGTTGCTGTAATGCAGAAAAGTGTTGATCACCACAAGCATCACCATTCAATATCATGGATAGCCGGTTTGCTACCATATGAATTATTAAAAGAAATTCTTGAAATTATGGTCAAACATACACGATACTTCTACATACAAGGTGAACAGAAGAAAAAATGGCTTGAAGATCTAATTGACACTGCTGTACCAATTATTGATTTAGAAAAAATGGAATTTTTCTCACTCTATCAAAAGAACGATTTCTTGAAATATCAATGTCCATATTATGCTTATCACTTAAAGAAATTGGATACTTCATGTGCATTTCAAAATGTCCAAGAGTTTAAGAGATGGTTCTGGCATTTTTATGGAATTCAACCAACCTACGAGAAGTCAGTTCAGATCTTCAATCAATTGCAGAATCTACTTTGTATGGATGATCGAGATATCGCATGCTTTGATGATACATTTATCCTTGAAAATGCAGCCCACCAGATCGATTTCGTTTGGCACAAACTACCAGAAGAATTAAAAAATAATGAAAAATTGATTGGCTATCAAAGGTGTCGGGATCATTATATTTTCCGTGATGATATTCCCGATAGCTTTGCATATCCATTCAAAAAAGATTGCTCTAACTGTATATTTTTAGGTTAAGAAAAATATCTATACTTTATGTAAAACTAAAATGTATATTTTTAGGTTAAGAAAAATATCTATCCTTTTTTATGTATTTGAGGTTATGTAGGAATAAAATGTATATTTTTAGGTTAAAAAAAATATTTTATTGTATTTGAGGTTATGTTCTACGAAAATGTATATTTTTAGGTTAAGAAAAATATTTTATTGTATTTGAGGTTATGAGAAATATTTAAGGTTATGTAAGACTTAAATGTATTTTTAGGTTATAAGTAATAAAAAACAATATATATCAATATAAAAAAAGTTTATTCATTTATAAATGTAAGTTTTTTAATTAATACAGGTTCAATAATTATATTTAATTTATTAATTCTTTGTTTAAATCGTTCTCGATCTCTTGCTGCTTGTTCCCATTCGCCTCTTCTTGCTTGCTCGTGTGCAAATCTCCATACATACATGTAATGTATGGTTGGCGTTGGATTAAATTTAACAGTCTTCATATTAGTTTTCGTACGATGCTGCTTATAGGATTATACTCGACTATGCGATCATGTATAATGAGACAATAAGCTGATGTCTGCCCAGGAAATTGATTTGTAGATTCAAATTCCAGACGAATGTCCACTGGTCCAGATTTTATCGATTCGTTTTGTTTCGAGCAATCGATAACATACAGTGGTGCTTGTTCCAAATATTTCTTCTTCGTTAGCAGTGGCTCAGGTTCTTTGTTGTAGTATGAAATTTGGAAATTTATATACATATCATACAACAGAGCATATTGATTGTTTGCAATGTTGAGGTTTAAATTCCCATAAGGATAACTCTGAGAGTTTAAAAATAATTTTATATCTCTGATGTTGCAGTGATCAAACACGCTGGCATTTTTAGTTGCATCATTTTTTCTTGCTGTTTGAAATCCAAGGATTACAAAACGTGGTTTCTCGAGCTGCGTAGATGTTTTAACTGCCCAAATGTGCTTCGAAGTATTAGGTAATAGTGGATACTCGTACAGCTCCCAAGCCCGGAAACTGATTGAGATAGCTGGATCACTTGTGATATAATTCAAAGCTTCAATTTTTTGTTTATCAGCCATAGTCACATATGGTACAATCCACTCGATTTTTTGCAGCGTAATTTTAACAGCTTCAGCATGAGCTCCAGCAGCAGGTGTAGCCACAGTGTATGCATTCAAATCGGAATTTGATCTTATTAAAATCAATTCATGCTTTGCATTGATGACAACTTTATGGTAATCTTCAGCAAATCCAAGCAGGAGACTCAGTGGTATAGATACATCAAAGTAGCCATTGTCATTATGTAATTTGTTGACAGCTTCATCCATTATCCAACCTGAGTTCTCGAGTGTATTTTGTTGAGCTGGACTCAGTGATGTATATCCTTTCATGAGACTTGTGATGCCGACATTTTTATTACGATCAATCTCAACACCATTGAGCTCGTAGCGTATTTCTTCAAACATATGACATACTGTCATGTTGACCATGTGAGTAGTTGCACTTACAGCTGTACCATCAGATTTTGTAAATTTTCCATACACATGCAGTGTACTTTTACTTGGAAGTAGACATAAATCTTGATGTTGAACGGTAATTCTTATTTCATCGCTGTTGTTGAATGTTGATGAAGCATACGGGAGATGAGCATGTGCTTCATAGTGTGCAATCGACTCATCAAAAATGATTTGTCTTTGAATATTTAAGATTTCTGCCGCCATGGTCGTGTACACGTCAAACAACAAAAATAAATTTTTATTTTCTTAATTTTCCACGTAATTTTAGTTCTAGGCTCTGAAGAAACTGAGCGTTCTGATGTGTTAACACCTTGTGAGGTACTCGGTGACTGATGTTGCTCGACCATGTTGCTCTCGTTTTATACCCAGCACCACTTTTTGTCTCATACACGATACCCATTATTTTATAGACTTTATATGCAGTCTTATGGTTATCGTCTCACCTCTAAAATTAGCCAGTTTTCCGTCTTGATCAACAATTCTTAGTCTGAGATTTTGTATTGCTTGTACGGCGATCGGCAGATAAATGACGTGAGATGGCAATTCAACAATCTTATATCCTGGTGGTACACTTGGAAAAAATTCATGAATAGTGTGAACTTTGTGCTCATTTATGTAAGCGCCTGATGTGATGTTGCACTCAACTCTCAGAGCATTGAGTTTTAATATCTTCACTGGTAAATCTGATGAGTGAGTTTTATGTGGTGTCAGCTTTCGGTTTGTAAATCCCAGTAGTCTACCAATAGAATCTTGTGGTGTAAAATTTACAAATTGATCACACTTAATTTCACTTCTCAATTCATTATTATTGGCTCTTATGCTGATGCTGAGTCTTCGTAGTTTCTTTTGAATGTACTTTTCAATGTCAGTGATTTCGTAACTTCCTGTAGGTATTGTCAAGACTCTCTCTTCAACAGTTTCATATTTTTCAGCTTCTATATTTTCACTCATTGTATTATTATTATTATTTTCAGTTGCTGAGACATTGTCATCAAACTTTGTAATTATTGTGGCATTTCTTTTAGCTCTTTTTTTCTTGACTACTTTTTTCTCATCAATATGATTTGTATCAATTTTTTTGATATCAATATTATCCACAGGATAAGAGACATAGAATTTATTAGCACCAACATCAATATTGGGTATTGAGTTAAATGTTAATAACTCTACAAGTCCCAGAACATAATTTTTAGTTGGTGATAATTCTATTGGAGGGAAGTAGTTGGCCTCCAACTCGGATGTGGATCCCGTCAGCGTTAATGTGAATGACTCAGCCATGACTGATGTGTTGTACACAGAGTCACATCAATTTATAGTTGTCCAGTGAGAAATTTAAGCCACAAATGTCCACATATAATTGTATCAAAATCTTGATATCTTTTGTGATTATATTTTACGCTACCAACATCGAGATACTCCATAAGATCTTGCGGTGGTTGTAAATTACCAAAACTGTCAAAATAAATAACTTTATCATTATTTTTCTTGTATGCAACCCAATGAGTACCAGGTCCAAATTTATCATCAAGATTAATAATAGCTGATTCATTTTTTCTTGGTCCAGTTTCAGGTAAATTATTTCTCATAAAAACACCACGAAAATTTGGAATTTTCAGAGCTTTAGCGTATTTCAGTAAATCGATGTTTGTGAGTGCTCGATGTGGTAGCTCTACTTGTTTTTTGACTTGCATCCTCTACCTGCTGGATATGGTCTCAAGTATAAGCCCATACCACGTCTGTAAGGTCTTAAGTATAAACCTTTACCCATGGATATTTGTTCCATTTTCAAATTATGTCGTTTGCTCTCCTCTAATCGATTTTTAGCAGCACTTGCATCATTTACAGCTTTTGCTATACCAGCTGCACCTCCAGCCAAAGCTCCTGTTGCACTCAGGCCGGCAAAAAGTGGTATTAAAAATGGTAGTACACCACCAACTTTAGATGGAACTGGTAAAATTCGTGGCAGCCTGATATTTTTTTTCCCACCAGATTTTTTAACTGCTTGACGAGCTCCTTTCAACGCTGTTTTGATTGGATCACCACCAGGAGTCATGGACTTTTTAGCAGCTGTGACAACTTGTCTTAGTGCTACTTGTTTCTTTACACTGGTCTTTCTCTTGCTAGTTTTTCTCTTGCCAGACTTTCTCTTGCCAGTCTTTCTCTTGCTAGGCTTTCTTTTGCCAGTTGTTCTCTTCTTCAACCTCATACCGAATCTTTTTTTCATCTTCATGATTTTATTTACACTCCACGCAGCAGCTTTTTCACCAATACCAGCGTCTTTTGCTTGATAACGTTGCCACGCCTTCTCAGCAAGTATTTGATCAGCCTCGTGACGTGCCGCCAAATTTTCACGATTATACGAGTATGCGATATCGTGTTCTTTACACGCAGCGTCCAGAGGATTAATTCCAGGATCTCCACGAGCTAATCTCTTGGTTAGCTTTGTGCCTGGTCCACAGTACTGGTAACCAGGTATATGTAGTTCAAATGGTAGCTTATTGATTATACTGTTTACAAAACCTCTACCACTGGTCTCTACACGTCTGCTCTCCATAGTAGCAGCATCATGACTAACTTAAAATGATATAAAACCTGATACTTATAGCTTACTGAGTGAGTTCATGTTGTGATTGCAAGCTATCAACATGGAGTTTAAAAGTCAAGAGGCCAAGTTGCCAGTAATAAATTTTGATCAAATTATTCAAGGAACGGGGGTGAAAAAAGTCAAGAGGCACGGTGCTTTGTTACCAAACAGCGTACGTGCTATATTTTGTGGCCCATCAAATTGTGGAAAAACAAATGCTCTGCTCTCACTCATCATACACCCCAACGGCTTAAGATTTGATAATATCTATCTCTACTCAAAATCTCTGAACCAGCCGAAGTATAAATTTTTAGAATCACTACTTAAACCAATAGAAGGTGTTGAATTTTTTACATTCAACGAGCACGAAGAAGTACTGAAACCGGAAGATGCAATACCCAACTCATTGATGATATTTGATGATGTCGCTTGTGAAAAACAAGATCATATCAGAGCATATTTTTGTATGGGTCGACATAAAGATGTTGACAGTTTTTATCTCTGTCAGACTTATACACGTATTCCTAAACATTTGATACGCGACAATGCAAATTTTATAGTTCTCTTTCGTCAAGATGAGATGAACTTGAAACATGTGTATGATGATCATGTAAATACTGACATGTCGTACAATTTATTCAAAGACTTGTGTTCAGCATGTTGGAATGATGGTAAATATGGTTTTGTAGTGATTGACAAAGACAGTGAGCTAAATAGTGGAAGATATAGAAAAGGATTTGACTGTTTTGTTAGTATAAATTAACTTGTACTTGATAAATAGTCATCAGAGATTAAGTGAACTCTAAGGCATCAACATGAAGACCGATGAACTTTCAAAGCAACGAGATGTCTTACATCAGATATCTCAGGCTAGTGATGCTATCCGACGGAAGCATAGAATGCTCAAGTTGGGTAAAGATACAGCTGAGAAGACAATGGGTGAAATGTTTAAGCCTATTGTTACACCTCTGCAGAGTCTAGTCGCATCATCTAAACATAAAGTCAAGCAAGAAGTCAAAGAAGAAGTTAAAAAAAATAATTCAACTGTGAATAATGATACAGAACTTGATGATGCAAGTAATTATGATAGTATTATCTCTGAACATAGAACTCTGGAAGATACACAAATATCTCCTGCTGCATCAAGTACCCCTGCTAAACCAGCTAGCAGTGAAATAAAGTCTTATTTATCTAAAGTGTATAAAAAAAGTAGAGATATGGATATGAGATATGGTGTCCGTCGATGTTACAATGATTTTTACATTGGTGATTCTGAAATAGCTTTTGATGATACTGAGATTAATATAAAAAATAAAAATTACTCAGTGACTCCTGGTTTATTGGAATTATTATTTAAAAAATCACCTGATGATTCAAAAGTCACACAGGATGATAAAAATAAATATCTCGAAATTATAAAGATGACAAATGCTCATAGAAAAAAATATAAGCCAGATGGTAGTTTTTATGAAGACTCGACAATCAAGTACAATAATTATATTGCTGATTTTCTTGCTAAAAATGCAAACTTATCAAGAGGTAAAGGATTACCTGATTTTATGATTGCGAAAAAGAAAAAAGCACGTATGGATTATGTCTACTGGGATGATCCAAATGAACTAGTCGACCGTCTTCGTTTACTCATGACATCTCAAGCAGCTGGAAATCCAAGTCACACCAATGAAATCATATCAATTATCGAAGAGCTACGAGAAGCAGGAATTATTTATTAGCAACCACTGCATCAAATTTATGTCATTTACACGCCAACTGTTGAAGTGAAAAGAGCAAAAATGAGTATCGATATTTTTGGACGGTCACTACCAACTGGTGCTACAATAAGTGGACCACCAGGACCACCTGGACGAGGATTTCAAATAACTGTTGATGGACAGTATGATGTTGAGAGCAAGAGACTGTGTCATGTTGGCAAACCAGCAGAAGATAGTGATGCAGCAACTGTAAAATTTACACGTGATCTTGTGTACAAAGAGCTGTCTCTATTGTATGATAGTATGAGGAATGATCAATCAGAGATCATTTCACACTTGCACTCTCAAGTGGTAACACTGGACTCTGCTGTTGCTCTTTTAAAAAAAGAAAATCAAGAATTAAAAAATATAATAAAACGTATAAAGTCACGAAAAGAATTAATTAATAGAAATACACAGCGAATAAAAGAACTTGAAGCTAGAATATTTGTTGACAATGGAGGACAAAAAATCAGTAATAGCGTATGAGCTGCACAGACAAGCACGCAGAAATTACCAACGTCGTCATGTTGACATACGAGCACTTGATGAAACTTGGCAAGCTGATCTAGTTGAAATGATTCCTTATGCAACAGTAAATAAAGGAAACAAATATCTGCTAACTGTCATAGATATTTTTTCAAAGTATGCTTGGGCTGTACCGATTAAAAGTAAAAGTGGTAGTGATGTCACTAGTGCAATGAAATCTATATTTCAACAAGGACGTGTACCAAAAAATCTGCATGTTGACCAAGGCAAAGAATTTTATAATAAAGAATTTCAAGAACTTATGAAACGTAAAAACATCAACATGTACTCAACATTCAGCAACTTAAAGGCATCAATATGTGAACGTTTTAATCGAACACTTAAGACTAACATGTGGCGTCAATTCACCGCTCGTGGCAATTATAAGTGGATTGATATATTGGAAGATTTATTACACAAATATAATACAAGAAAACATCGTACTATTCAACTAGAACCTATTGATGTAACTGCTAAAAATGAAAGGCAGATATTTGAAAAAATATACAAACCTCTTCAAGCTCAGCGAAAGGCACGAAAAAATAAATTCAAAGTTGGAGATAAAGTTCGAATCAGCAAGTACAAACATGTGTTTGAAAAAGGCTACACACCCAACTGGACCACTGAAATTTTTACAATCAAGACTGTGCAGAATACAAATCCAACAACATACAAACTTGTAGACTATCAGGATAAGCCAATTGAAGGTGGATTTTATGTTGAAGAACTCAGCAAAGTCAAGCATCCGGATGTCTATCTAATAGAAAAAATTATAAAAAAACGTGGAAATAAATTATATGTAAAGTAGCTCGGCTTCGACAGCTCACACAACACCTGGATTGATAAATCAGACCTGTAAAACTTATATTCTAATAAATAAAAACAAAATTTTTAATTGTATATACATTTTTTTTTATTTTCAAACCTTAAAACTAATTTTACAAAAAAACTTAAAAATAATATTTACATTTTTTATTTAAATAAGTTCTCTTTTTTTAATTAACAAAAGTTCTCTTTTTTTATTTACATAAGTTTTCTTTTTTTAATTATTATCTCATCATCATCATCATCATCATCTACAATAATTTTCTTATTTTTATAGCCCCATGGTAGGGTGTCATGACTGCCGTCAATGAGCTGGCGCTTATCATCAGCCCAGCTCAATGCAATTTTATTTTGTGCAATTGTTTTTACATTATGCTTGTTTGATTTAATTAAATATTGTTTTTTTGTTAATGTGACATGATTCTCAAGACATTGCATAAAATCATCAAACGTGATTGTCCTCAAAGTAGGACCCTTGACTCCCTTTGCACGTTTTTTAGCTTTTTTGTTTTTATATGTTTTAAATGCATATAATTTAGCCCTGAGTCCAGTGAATTCAGTCATGATTTCACCATTATTTTCATCCTTCATCAGACCCAGGACTTTTTTATTAGCTAACGGCATATTGTAAACATTATCTTCGGGATAGTCAGAGGTGTCGAACTTTGAGATATCACGTTTGATGATTTTATAGATATCTGGTACAGTAAAATGATAGATGAGACTGTCTGTGTCAGTATACATTAATTTCGACTCATGGTTTTTAAAGTTCTTTTTTACATAATTATAATGAAAATCATAAATAAATGTTTTAGATAAATCTAAAATACAAAAGCCTACATAAATAGGTTTATTGAAACAGACTTTAACTTTTTTCATCTCAATAATTACCATATCTTTATCAAACATGGTAAGACTATGGAAATTTGGCTTGCATATCAATTCTTTGACTCCATATCTACCATCCCATTCAGTTTTTAATTGTACATCTTTGTGCTTTCTTACATTTTCCATAGTCTTACCAAATACAGCGTTATTCATTAGTTTGTAAAAATTTTTTTCAAACTCATTTTTTGCTAATTTTCTACAGTCAGTGTTTTTATCTATATATGATTTGAGCCAAGGCGATTGTTTGTACTGTAGTACTCTGTGAACTTTTGCTAATTTTAATCCTAAATCAAGACATTGTTTTAAATTTTTGTAATGTATTATATAATTATTTTTATCATACAGAGTAGTTGATAATTTCGAGTGTTTGGATCCTGGTGGTACAAAGTGTTCTGGACACAGCGGTAAATCTTTATGGAGTTCATGTAACTCCTCAGGATACTCTAAGTCTACTTCTAATATATATCCTACATTATCATTATCATTTAAAAATTTATTTACATCATCATCATCAACATTTTCCACCCACTCAAATGAACCCGTCGGTAGTGGCATGCTCATAGCTGCACCATACAAGTTATTTACATCATAGTACATTAAATATGATTCAGCTTTGCTTGGATCAAAGTCCTCACCCATGTACCGATTATTTGCAGCAGCATATCGGTTTGTACACTGAGATACCCCACCTCTGATACCTTTCTCGATAAAAAGTACCATTTCAGGATCAGTAAGAAGCTGAAGTTCCACACCAGTGTATTTTAACATTGCATCATTAGACAGACCAGGAGCAGTATAGTAATGTAGTGGATCAAGATTATAAGTTTCAAAGCAGCTACGTCTAAAATTTTCAAACACATCTGCTAGAAGAAGTACATCAGTTTTAAGATATAAATCTGAGTACTCTCCTAGTGTGTTGATCTTAAATTTATTCCAGACTAGTTGAGCAAAAAAATAATCCTCATCAGAGACACTTTCATTTGTTAATTTTGAGAAGAATGATATTTGATCAGGCAATTGTTTGTCATTAAGTTTGTCAATACTTGAAATATATTCATGTGGAAATATGCCTTTGCGCGTAACTAATTTAAATTGATCGGGATCAGGATAATGAAGTTTCGTTATAAGCTTTTCATCATCACCAAGATATGAAGCTAATTTTTCAAGGCTTGATGCCATAAATCTGAATGAGTCTATGGAGCGTAATGACACTGAAGTATTTTCTATTGATTTTGTAAAAGATATATATTTTTCTTTATTAATTGGTAGTAAAGTTACATCACCTTTAATTAATGTAGCTAAACTATTAATTAAAAAGTGTGAATCATAACCGGATAAATTGTGAAAAACTATGGGGATAACGTGAGACTTTGGATAATTAACATTACAAGATATATGAGCTGGACCGCGATAATTACCAGTGAAATGACAGTGATCATAAGACTTATCTGTATTTGTAGTAATTATTTTTTCGCAAATATGACAAACAGTTGCCTGATCATGTGTCTCTTGCTGCTGTTTAGTAAGCGGCTTCATTGGTATGGGATTTTTTAAATATCCTTCATACTCGATAGCTAATTTTTCCAACTTTAAAATAAACCAATCAAGACAAAATTTTGAGCGATTTAATTCAAATTTAGATAATTTATTATTATAACTGCAATGTTGATAGAATGCTACACTGTGTGGAACATGCTTCTGAGTTTCATCATCTCCTTGAGTCGTTTCTAGTGTACATTCCAAGTCTGCATATACAACAAAAGGTACAGTGTCTTTGTATCGGTAGTTTTTGAATTTTAAAATTTGATCTTTTTCCTTTGGAAATGTCATATGGACTTTATTCATTTTAAAACAATCAGCTTTGTGATTTTCATATGAATAATTATATTTGAAATGATTCAAACATCGATCACAAAAAAATAATTTGCTGTTTGCCTTGGAAACTTGTGATTTGACTAGTCTTGAAAGATCTTTGATCAAAGCAAAGTGAAATTTAGGTTGAAAATTTTTAATATCAAAATCTGATATATTTAATTTAACATTTTGCTGTACCATTAAGAGATGAATAACTTTTTTATCAGACTTTATGAGTTTACTTAGATATAAAGGAATTATTGTACTTTTATCAGATTTTTTATTGCAAAATTCCGACTCGATACCATAGACATTAATTGGTAAATTATTTAATTTTTCAAATTTGGGGATATCATTTAAAGTTATTGGAAATTTTATACCTTCATATTTTAATATTGAGCTAAAGTGAGGATAAGATATTTTTCTCTCAGGATGTCCTTCAGTAGCAGGATGTAATGCTGCTACAACGCTCCATAGAAAACAGTGTTCATCAAAATTTTCAATATTTAAAACTGCTTTTTTTCCTTGAATGTCCTCGGGCAGTTTCACGAACGTTGAATCTCCAGCTTGAAGAGGCGCATATCTCGACATTGTAATGATTAAACTGTGGATTTCAGTTAAACTCCACCCAGAGTCTTTTTGATTGAATTCCTCGACTTTCTTCAATAATTTATCGTTGACATGATCCTGATACCAAGTAGCAAGAGATGTTGCGGGTAAAATGTCTCGACTCTTTGTGTTGAATGACTTTGTTTCTTCAATCACATTTTCAGCTTTTACATTTCTGAATTTACATATTAATTCAACATTTACTTTAAGCCCAGCAACATCTCTGAGCATATTCTCAACTTTTCCAGTGATAAGATCTTGAGCATCATCAAGAAAAGCACGAAGATCAGTATGAGCTTGATTTATCACACATCCTGATCTAATGTTATTTGAGAATGCGTTTTCAAGATCTTGCCACTTGATGAGACGTCGGTTTGCACGCAAGTCACCACCAGTTACTTCTCCACTCAATTGTGCAAATTGATCAGCATACCAGTACAATAGTACAATATTTGCTCGTACACTTCTTCTGACTTGAACATTTATTTGTGGATCTAGCAAAATCTCATTGAAGTAATCAATTGTATCAGTGCACACTTGATAACATTTTTGACAATGTTCTTCAGCTAATGGCTGATCATGTAAATCATTAAATGATTTAATTATTGAATCTACTGGACGCTGAAGCGCCGCAATAAAATCGTTTTGTGCCATTTTTCAAAAGTTCACTTAAAATTATTTTTCAAAGTTCAACACTAAAGTCACTGTTTATATTTACACTTGAAATTTTTTATCACTAGTATTGTTTATATATAAATTAATTAGTTTAGTGAAAAAAATTTTTAAAAAATCACTAAGATTGTTCATTTAAAAATTTATCACTAAAACACTAAAACACTAAAACTATTTATATATATATTGTTCAAATAACTACTTAGAAATTGTTTATCAATACACTAGGATTATATATATTAATAAATTTTTAAAAAATCACTACGATTGTTCATTTAAAAATTTGTCACTAAAATTATTTATATATTGTTTAAATAATCACTTGAAAAATTGTTTATATATTGTTCAAATAATCACTTGAAAAATTGTTTATTAAAAATTTTTTTGTTATAAAAAAAATTTTTAGAAAAAAAATTTTAAAATGCACACACAAAGAACTTCAAATCGTTGGAGATATTTTTGAGCAGAGATTCGTACTTCATTGAGTGAACTCGTACTTCTTTTTAATGAAGTACGCTTTTACGCGCGTCTTTTTATAGGCATCAATTGCGCAGTAGAAAGTTTCTAGTTCTCAAAAGTACCAACCTTATAAAATAAAATTACCAGAAACTTGAAAAAATTCCCTAGAAAATGACAAAAATTCCCTAGAAAAGAACAAAAATTCCCTAGATTGCATCGACATAACCTAAGATCTAGATGGCGTGACGGAAAGTTTGATGTCATCTATTACGCAGTTAAAAATTTAACTAGATGAGTCATGATCTAAAAATAGAATCGAGTGAGTCATCATCTAAAAATAAACATTCTACTGCGCAGTTAAAATAACATTAGAAAGTTTTTTTCTCGGAACTGGATGAGTCATCATCTAAAAATAAACATTCTACTACGCAGTTAAAAAAGAACAAAGGAAAGAACAAGTTCAGACCTGTTAGATGACGTCATCATCATCTAAAAATAAATATTCTAGAAAATTCAACTACGCAGGTAGAAATAAACATTTACTGCGCAGTTAAAATAGAACAAAGAAATTTTTTAAGCCAATCAAATTAATTGAAAAATAGAGTGGTGGGGAGATAATAAATAATAGTTGAGCTGAATTTTTTAATACTTCAGTTCATTGTTGACTGTTGTCGAGATACAAGCTATAAAAATGAAAATGATACTGGATGTACAGGGATTCAGAGGCCCCGATAATCAGTTTATCGTGAAAGAACTTGCTACAATTACAATTCAACATGTAATTGATGATGTTGAAGAGTTATCATGTACATTATTCAAGCCACCTTATCACTGGAAATCATTATCACATCAATATCAACGTCTAAATACTTGGGTAACACATTATTATCATGGAATTAACTGGAATGCTGGAAATACATCATATTATAATCTGAATGAAGTAATTAATTATGTAACACGTTATTATAAATATATTTACGTGAAGGGTTATGAAAAAAAGTTATGGATAAAAGATTTAATTGAACACGAGAAAATTGTAATTGATTTAGATGACTTTAAATGTCCCGCGCTAAAAAATTTAAAATTATTGAACAATGATTTTTGTAAATACCATTGCCAATTAAATAGCAATAATTATAATTATTCATGTGCACTTGAAAATGTAAAAATGTTAAAAAATTGGTTTATAAACATTCAATAAAAACTTTAATTTGAATTAATAATATTTGAATTTTTATTTTTTTAACCTTTAATAAAATTGATAGATTAAGTTAATCATAATAATTTATAGAAATAAGTGATAAATAAAAAATAATTAGTTTCATTTTCAATATATATTTTTAAGTTTGAGATAAAAAAATATTTCAGGTATGTATAATTTTTGAATTTAAAAGTATTACCGCCAAGAGTATAATTCTTTATTACTATTTTTTTTTTAATTATGCTTAATTTTTAATATATATTTTTAAGTTTTTTTCAAACAAATTGTTTAATTGAATTGACTAAAAGAAAAAAATATTTGTCAGGTATGTATAATTATTAAAAATTTTTTCTTTCATAAGTTTAATTTATTCAAATTTAAAAATTTTACCGCCATTATCGATCACTAGTATCGATGTGTTATATTAGTCTATCTCACTAGAGGTCGTCTCGGTAGATATAACCCTTTCCCGCGCGTAAATAACAATCAATTTTTATTCTATATATGATTGATTGATTCTTAAAAATAATGCTCAATATTGCATTAGGATATGTATTTGATTGTATTTTTGGTATAAAGTGCATCAAAAAATATTTACTATCATTTTTTTACACTATAACTTGCCGGTAACAAAGCAACTACGTCATAGCGGAATGAGCCAATCAGGTCTCGAGTTTTGAGGCCTTCTGCATTCTCATTGGTTGTCCAAACTAGACACAAAAATTATTTACTCAGGGAGATACAAATCTCTCAACTAAAATCTCAAAAGTGTCTCAACGCGTTGGGTGTCGACCACGAGTTTTTGGAAAAATGTAAGTAAAAGCATTTTAATAAATAATTATTATTTATAATCATTTATTATTATTTATTATTTATTATATAATTGATTCAAATATATAAAATGATAAAAATATATCAAATAAATAGAAAGAATAAAATAATAATAAATGATATATACATATATGTAACATCTATTCAGTGATTTTTGTTCTTTAATAAATAAATTATGACAAATTTTAATGAATTGTGAATCAGTGAATTAATTATTTTATTCAATAATAATAAATAAACATTGATGTGGATAAAATACTAGTCAGATATATATATATATGCAACATCCATTCCATGATTGATGTTCTTTTATAAATAAATATATAATTGATTAACAATTAATCATGAATCAGTGCATAAATTATTTTGTAAATAAAAAATATTGGTATGAAACAAAAATAATATTTTCGAAATAGAAAAATAAATTTATGATTTTTAATGAATCAACATTATGTTCTACTTCAACAAATATTTATTAAAATAAATTTTATAATTGCAGATAAAAAAATATATATATATATATATATATATATAACATTATTTGAATTCTTAAAAATCAACACTGAACAACAAGAACATCAGGATATCATTGCAGTCAATATCAACAAAGACAACATTATTAATAAAGTAAATATCTTTAGATTTTGATTAAGCTGGCATATTTAAAAATTTTTTTAATTTGAAATTTTTTTTTATTTTTCTTTCTAGATGGGGAATACACTACAATATGGAATCATTTTCCCTATTGAATGGTTAAATTTAGGATTTGAAACTATTTCAAAGGAAATTTCTGATCAATTGGAACTATATAGAATAAATGAAAAATTCAATGATGCAATAATTACGCTTGGCAATACAACAACAGTTCTACAGATAAGTGACATTAACATGAGCTGGTGGTTCCAGGTTCCTGGTGATAGGGTACCATCGCCATGGAAGTATCATTTTATGCAAAATTTACTCATGGAAATGTATCCCGATCTGGAAGTACCGTGGAGGACAGAAATTAATCGGTTACACAATGAAAACATCACCCTGGCACCTCTACAAGCTCTTCAGCAAATGATAATAAACGAAAATCAAGGTGTGCAGCTAGAAAACTTTATGGTAAGGTATGTAAAATATGAAGCCATTATCCCACGAGCATGGTTGAGTACTTTTACAATGGGGTACATCATAACTGCTGTATCAAATCATCTGAGCTTAATACGAAATGACAACAGACAACGATTCAGCCAACCCATTGTTACCATTGGGACTGTGTCTGCATATCTAATAATTAATGATGATGAAGAGCATTATTGGTGGTTTAGAGTCCAAACCGACGTAACAACTGTACCAAGCATTGAAAATTATTATTTCACTGGTAGTTTGATATTACAATTATGTTTGAGAGGTTCATTACTATTAAGACGAGAACAATGTGAACAGCAACCAGAGCAACACCAAGACCTACAAGTGTGTGATGATTCTGATGCGGACTCAATTGCCGACACGTTAATGATATCTTGTGATTCGAGTGTTCCAAATTCGGATGGTGAATATGATATATTAGAAATAAGCGACTCTGATGATGATACTTTTTAAAAAATTAGAAAAGTTAAACGTTAATTTTTTTATAAAGGGGACCTGATAAAATTGCTTAGTATTTATAAAGATACATGATATGGTCTTTCATTATTTATTTATTTATTTTTTTTTTAAGAGAAGTGTTAAATTCAATACAGAGATATAATCACTCATTATATTTAATTTTTTTTATAATAATTAGAAAAAGATATATAAAAATGTTGATTTTTTATAAAGGGGACCTGATAAAATTGCTTAGTATTTATAAAGATACATAATATGGTCTTTCATTATTTATTTATTTATTTTTTTTTAAGAGAAGTGTTAAATTCAATACAGAGATATAATCACTCATTATATTTAATTTTTTTTATAATAATTAGAAAAAGATATATAAAAATGTTGATTTTTTATAAAGGGGACCTGATAAAATTGCTTAGTATTTATAAAGATACATGATATGGTCTTTCATTATTTATTTATTTATTTTTTTTTTTTTTTTAAGAGAAGTGTTAAATTCAATACAGAGATATAATCATTCATTATATTTAATTTTTTTATAATAATTAGAAAAAGATATATAAAAATGTTGATTTTTTATAAAGCTTTTTATCATGTTAATGCTCATTATTTCTATTTTTATCTGTAGGAACATTTATATAGAAACGTTAACTTCATATATATTAATGCATAATAAATTTAGTTTTTTGATAAAAATTGGAAAGAAATATAAAAAAATTTTTTTTTTTTTTACTTTTTATATTGATGAATAACATATAATCATTCATTCAATAATTAATCTTTTTAATATAGACCCTTCTTACAATTGATATTTTATAAAATTATTTAGAGTTTTTATTTATAAGATTTTATTAATAATTTCTTAATATTAGTTTAATTAGTTCTTTTGATATAAGATGTCATCAGTGTTATTTTACGTTTTAATTGATAATAAAAATTTAAAAATTGAATTGCAAAATGTTTTTATTTACAAATAATTCTTTTTACTAATTTACTTTCCTCTGTTATCAAAACCATGGTGCTCTCTACTGAGTTAACGCAAAGAAAAAAAAAAAAATTTCATTCAAATTTCCCGCGTATATTTTAAACGTCTTCGATGGTTGTTGCTCGCGGCGGCTTCTCCCATCCCTCCATATGTCCCTGCTGCTTGCGGCGGCTCCTCCCATCCCTCCATATGTTCCTGCTGCTCGCGGCGGCTTCTCCCATCCCTCCATATGTCCCTGCTGCTTGCGGCGGCTCCTCTGTACCGAGGTTACTAGAGAAGTATTTCTAGTAACCTATTCTAGTAACCTTTTCTAGTAACCTATTCTAGTTACCTTGTGCTGCACTCTCCTCTAAGCGTCGCTGCTCGCGGTGGGAATTTCAAACGTCAGTGTGATGTCGCTCACATAGCTACACTTGCGCAAAATGACGTTTGAAATTCCCGCCTATATTACTTTCATTGAAAACACACACACACACACACACACACACACACACACACACAAAGGTAGCTTGAATCATCAAACGCGCATGCGTAAACAATCATTCAAACTTCCTAAACACTTCTATTATTTTATTTTTTCTATCTTTTTTTTATAGTTACATTCTATATATTATAAAAAACGAATTTATTGTTTAAAGATATATGATTTAAATCTATAATGTATGCATGGAGATTACATAACAATTAAGAACATATTTTTTATATTAGAAGTTTTAATTTTATTATTAAATAAAAAGAAAATATACATAAATTTAGAACCATGATAAAAAATATTTTTTAACTATAATAAGTTTTTTGCATAATAATTCAAGATCGAGTAACAAATTCAAATTTATTGTATTTAGATCCATGAAATAAAAGATAAAGATTTTGTTGGGGCACCATATCGATAAGAGTTTTAAATTTATCTTCATGAGCTATCAATTCGTTGTTTGTTCTTTTAGGAAAGTAAATTGTGAATTCATCATCCAAGTTGGCAATTACTTCGGGTCCATATTGCGTTGAAATTTTTTTAATTTCAGTTATTTTATATGTCTTGTCAGCTTCCAGTTCCTGAAGTTTTTTAACAGGCAAGATGTAGGCCAAGGTGTTGATCTCATTAATTTTCGTTAGATCCATCTTGAAAACTAGTAATTGAATTAATTAATTTTTCAGTCAATAACTCATAATTTAAATGATATGAAAATTTAATACTTACTTGGTATTGAAACACACGATAAGCAATAATTAGGAAATAAATCGAATGATCTCTGTAATGAAATAATTCAGTAATAAATCACAAGCTTTTTTTTTTACAAACTGTTAACTAGAACGTTTCTCGATAAAGACTGACTGCTGTGAGCTCGCGAGCTCAACGCTCAGCTCAGTATCCCCACTCTAGGCCGAAAACCAGTTCAGACTTGTCTGATGACGTCATCATCTAGAACATTCTATTGCGCAGTTAAAAAATGTTACTACGCAGTGAGAAATAGAACAAAGGAAAAACCAGTTCAGACTCGCCTGATGACGTCATCTACTACGCAGTAGCCGAAAAAAGAGGGGAGAAAAACTAAACCACTAGATGGCATGGCTTCTCGCAAGTGCTCGTACTACACCTAGTTTGAATATATCAAACATTGGTCAGAAAATAAATTGGCCCCGTGATGACGCTCAAGGCTGATAGACTGAGAAAGTATCAGCCTTGAGCGCCATCATGGTGTCATTTTGTTTTCAAAATTTCCCACTCAAAATATACACAAGACGCCATCTATTATAAGACGAGCTCAAAATGGCGGACATGAGCTCAAAAGGGTCCCAGATAAGCTCAAGAATGAGTTCAGCCGGTAAAAAGACTGCCAAATAACGTCAATTAGCATCAAAATGATGTCAAAAAGGCCCCAGATAAGCTCAAAAATAAGCTCAGCCGGTAAAAAGACTGTCAAATAACGTCAATTATCATCAAAATGATGTCAAAAAGGCCCGGGATAACCACATCAACAGCCGACAAGCTATCATCAATCGTTAACTTACCCACAGTCGATACAACAGATCGTATCCATTTTGATGCTAATTGGGACAGAACTCCCCCTGTCTATCTACTCATTTTTGATATTTTCAAAATTCGTGAGTGACCTCTTAAAAATTTTTTATCGAGCTGATTTTTTGGAGAGGCTTCTTAAAACATCGTAAACCAACAAATTTTCATAAGAGACTCGAAAAAAAAAATATTCCGTTTTTTGGGCCACTCTAATATATATATTAGGCTGTTTCAAATTAGGGGTCTATTTTTATTTTTTTTATGATCATTGAAAAATCGAAAGGGTATCTTAAAATATGCTGACAGTTAAAATTTAAGCTCTTAATATTGATATTTAGAGGTGGCTATTTATAATTTTCGATTTTTCATTTAGTAACATGGTAAAAAATACATAACTTCCGAAAAAATCAAGATACAAAAAACCTCTCTCCGAACTTTTTGTAGCAAATTTACTGATCTACAAAAAAGGTCTTCTATGATTTTTGCATAAATTTAACCATTCACAAGATATCTGACGTCAAAGTTTGATAGAATTCAAAGAACTTGTTTTTGCTCGTTCTGAATTTTATATCATGTCAACTTATGAGAATTCAGAAATTCTCAATGTAGTTTTTTTATAGGAAATTTAATGCTCTACAAAAAAAGTGTCTTATCATTTTTTTAAAAATCCATCTGTTCAAAAGTTATTGGAGCTTGAAGTCAAGTTAGAGTAAATTTCGAGATCTTTTTATTCTTCCGGTGAAACTATCGGACTAATCATAAAATACCATCGAATCTTTTTTGTAGGCAATTTTATTTCCTACAAATTATCTCTGATAAATTTTTTTTGAATTCGGGATTCTCTTCTAGTTATTTCCATTTTAATGTCGAGCTCTTAAAATCGATCAGAACACTTTTTTTAGGAGCTTGGCATTAAAATGGAAATAACTACAAGAGAATGCAGAATTTAAAAAAAATTTATCAGAGATAATTTGTAAGAAATAAAATTGCCTACAAAAAAAATTCTATGACATTTTATGATTAGTCCGATAGTTTCACCGGAAAAGTAAAAAGATCTCCAACTTAACTTTGAGCTCTAATAACTTTCGAACAGATGGATTTATCAAAAAATGATAATTTCCTATAAAAAAAATATATCGAAAATTTCTGAATTCTCATTAGTTGATATGGTATAAAATTCAGAACGAGCAAAAACAAGTTCTTTGAATTCTATCAAACTTTGACGTCGGATATCTTGTGAATGGTTAAATTTATACAAAAATCATAAAAAAACTTTTTTGTAGATCAGTAAATTTGCTACAAAATGTTTAAATAGAGGTTTTTTGTATCTTGCTTTTTTCGGAAGTTATGTATTTTTTACCATGTTACTAAATGAAAAATCGAAAATTATTAATAGCCACCTCTAAATATCAATATTGAGAGCTCAAATTTTAACTGTCACCATATTTTTAGATACCCTTTCGATTTTTCAATGTTCATCAAAAAAATAAAAGAAGTCCCCTAATTTGAAACAGTCTAATATATATATATATATATATATATATATATATAAAAGGCGAGTTATAATTTATATATTATCTCATCACCATAGTTTCTACAATTCTTAACTGATATTCATTAATGTTCTCACATTTATGAGGTAGATTTCTTTAGAAATATAAATCTATTTATACTTTTAATGATTTTATTCCATTTAAAAAAAAAAAAAATTAACATATATAAAACCTAGAATTGTTAATTTTTCATTTATTTATTATGTTTTTTTGCTAACTTCACTTTTATTCCATTAAGACGCAAATAAAATCCAATACATTATAATTATGCGAATTCAATAAGAAAAGTAAATAATGAGTTAGATTGCTAATAATTTAATTGACAATAGTCGTAGAAAGAAAATATATAAATCATATTCAGAAAAAAATTATATTTGATCCAGTTTTATAGTAAAATGATAATTTTCGAGTAAGGTTGAGAGTGATTATAGTCATTACTTGAGTAATACTTGTAGTTATTTTCAGAAATAATCTCCTGGAACTTTATATTGACTAATAAATAAAAAAAAAATCGTATGTGCCATTTTCCCAGTAACATATGAATTGATTCTTGCTAATTATTTAATTTTTTGTGGAATATTACTATTATTTTGTGAGTAATAATTTTATTCTGATAAACTTTCTTTTATACAAAACGATAATGTCAGTTGTAGACACTAGTAAGGTTTCTATTGGCTGATTCGGGAAAAAATGATTTTGCCTAATTATATATAATTATACACATGAATTTATGTATGATTATATGTAATCATATCTACCTCCATATATAATTATGCATGACGTAATATATAATTTGATCTGATCATGTCTGACGAATACATTATGTCTCAAACTATGTATAGAGCTATATATAATTAGATCTGATCAGACCTAAATTATATCTGCCTATGTATGATCATATATAGGCTTATATATAATTATACATGAGTTGATACATGACTAGATCTGATCAGATCTGATCAGAATATGACAAATTTTCTAATTCACTGGACGTGAGTTCGATAGTGATTTTTTTTTTTTTATAAATAAAATTAGAAAGTAAAGAAATTGAGTAATATCGATATAATTTTCTGACTAAAAAAACGACATGTGTAGGTATTATAAAGTACCGTCAGTATACTTAACTCGAATTGATAGTGTCTCAAACCAAAAGAATGATTTTTTAAGATCATGATTAAAGAAAAAAAAATCCAAGAATTGCAGCTTTTTGCATCCTCGATGCCAAAAACTCAACTTGCGATGAGCAAGTTGGGATTTTAGCCAATGCAGATACAAAATTCTGTTTCATCCCTCCTAGGACGCCAACAATAAGTACGACAAGCTTGACACGGAAGCCTGGGTAAAGTTTGCCAATTTCAAACAGGAGATCCTGATATATTTCGTGTTTGTGCTCTTCTTTAACCGTGATGTTATATTCAGCTGGAGCTGAAAACTCAATAACATAAATGTTACGAGCGGTTTTATCGAAGAGCACAATATCAGGTTTATTGTGATCTATTTTCCGCGTTGTTGCGAATGGCACGTTCCAATAAATACGGCAACGGTCATTCTCAACAACTTGCGGAATGTCTCCTGGCAAATAAGGCAGCACTGGTGTTTTATCGATACCGTGCGTATGTCTAAGGTGGTAATAAAGTACTCGCAGAGCAGCATTGTGACGCTGGACGTATGCACTTCTTGCCAGCACAGGACATGCTGACAAGAGATGCATAAGCGTCTCAAGATGTTGTTTACACACCCTACACAGTGTGTCGGGTAGCTGCATCTGGAGCACTTTTGCACGGTATTTGAGAGTGTTAATTACACCATCTTGGCAGGCAAAAATATATCCTTCAGTCTCGGACATCAGGCCAGCTGACTTAAGGAAGGAAAACGTCAGCTGTTCGGACAAGCCATGTTCACGCACGTGTTTAAAGAACACGCTGTGCATTGACTTGTCCATGTGTGTACTGAGCAGTTTTTGTTGCTCAGCGTTGCTGATGACCCTCTTGAACTCCTCCTTAGGGAGTTCAATAAGAGGGTTTACTCTTCCGAGACCAAAAAATTTTGCTGCGTACGTTGCTGCCTTATATAAGAACGCTCCCTTATGCGCATTTTCATGCTGATGAACAATTTGCATAAGGAAGTCGTCTTCATCTGCTGTGAAATTGACAACTTCATATGTTAAACCCAAAACCAAACGATCGTGTAGACACTCCAAGCTCTGTAGACCTCTCCCTCCGATGTGCCGGGAAAGGTATAATCTGGTGACTGAAGACTTAGGGTGCATGCTCCGATTCATATTCATGACTTTGCGTGTCTTGATATCGAGGTCTTTGAGCTCTTTTCGGGCCCATTTAAGGACACCAAAAGAGTAAAGAAGTACCGGGACAGCAAGCATGTTTGTTGCAGAGACTTTGTTCTTTCCGGAAAGTTCTGATGACCAGATTTTCCGGAGTCTCCGCACATACTCGCTGCAGAGAGTCGTTTTAATTTTAGGAAGATCCTGCATAGGACTTCCCTCAATACCTAGATATTTGTACGACTCTCCGGCGTCAAGATGGTAAATGACGCTCCCATCTACCAACTCGATATCTTCACGCACATCAGAGCACTTACCCTTCACCAGATTAACGACCGCGCACTCGTCCAACCCAAATGCCATGCCGACATCTCGTGTATACTCCCCTACGATGTTCAAGGCTGTCTGAAGGTGTTCCTCATCAGGTGCATATACCTTCAGATCATCCATGTAGAGTAAGTGGGTGATCGAATAACTCCGATCAGTTGGTGGGCCCACCGAGTATCCACGAGTACGGCGTAGCGCAACAGATATTGGCAGCAGTGAGATGCAAAACAGCAGAGGGCTCAGAGAATCTCCCTGAAAAACTCCTCTTTTGTACTGTACAACTTCGGTTACACGTTTGTCGTTGCCACATGAGATGTGGAACCGTGTTCGCCAAACTTGCATCGTACGCTGAATGCAACCCACCGTATCGCGATTGACCCGAAGGCATTTGAGCAAAAAGAGAATAAGCTCATGAGATGTTGAGTCAAATGCCTTGCAGTAGTCAATCCAGGCCATCGATAGGTTGCGCTGATAGTAGATCGCGTCTTGAATGACACAACGATCTACTAATAGATTCTCTTTGCAACCTGACAGACCTCTTTTACTGCCACGTTGTTCATATATCTGCTGCCATACAGGATCTATCACTTCTAGAATGCGATTATTTAAAATTTTAGTAAAAATCTTATAAACCGCATTCAAACAGGTGATAGGCCGGTAGTTCTTTGGGTCAGACAAGTCACCTTTCTTAGGGATGAGCACGGTTCGCCCTTCTACAAGCCAACCTGGGATTGGTTCGTCGCCTCTGATAAACGCTGTAAAAATCCGGGCCAAATGGCTATGGGTAGAAGTTAGTTTCTTCCACCAAAATAAGTTAATGTCATCTGGACCCGGAGCAGCCCAGTTCTTACCATTATTCAGAGCTAAACGAACTTCTTCTACGCTGACTTCAGGGCTCTCTTCATTAGCATTGTCGTTGCGGTGTTGTCGACAGAATGCTTCGAAGTCGTTGCGAGCTGGAGTGTCACGATTCACGTTTGGTTGATCACCATACAACTCGGACCAGAAAGCTTCTACTCTTTCGATGGATGGGGGATCGCCAGAAACAGATGTCTTAGGTGTCAGAAAGCGTGAAGGACTTGACCGAAACAAAGAGTTATCGGTAAGCCGCTTCAGCTTTTTCTCTAGTGACTTTTTAGCAGTCACCAGAGCCCGCAACCTGTTAAGGGAACCTTCTTTGATGTTCAGAAGATTCTCCTTATTCAGTGTGTGATGCTGGTATCGTAGTCCAGCCACAATGCGGCGGACTTTAGGTGTAAATGCTTTACGAGCATTTACATACTCAATCACACACTGAATGCGGGAGACGTGTTTCCGGAGATCATCAATCTTCAGTGTTAGCTGCCCGAAGAAGTATTCCTTCCTGCTGGAGGTAAGAGTGAGGAGGCACCATCATAGACAGCTCGATTGATGGTGAGCAAAGTAGAGTCCTCCTGAATCCGAGAGGATAGTTCGTGGTTTTCCCCGTCAAGTAGATGTTTTGGGTAGTGTATCTTCTTCGAGATACATACTTGCCGTGTGTCAAAATCATTGTTGGCGTTTTCAGAAGAACGGCGTCTCTCCTGATGTAGCTGTGCTGGAAAAGACAGACGGTGAGATAACCGTCTATTAGTTAACAGTGATCTTCGTGTTCGCCGGAGATGAGAAGCATAATCACGTAGATGTTGTTGTGAAAAGTTGCTGTGATTGGGATGCATATCGCTCCAAAGAGCATGCATCCTAATCATGTAGCCTCTTCGCTCCGGTTCACTGTTGTGATAGCACATCAGGAGATCGGCTCGTAATTCCTCCGTCCACCTAAATGCAGTCCGTTGTTCGCCAAGGTCGTCATCATTCGGAATCTCGGCGCTCCGCCCAGCTTGTGGGTAGCCCTCATCCGAGAAGGGCAGGTTGTGGGGAGCACTTCCTGGTTCAGTATCGTCTTGAACTCAGTTTGACTTGACGCTGGGGAGTTAACCCAGCGTAAAGTTTGTTGTGCGATTGGTAGGCCAGCAGATGGAAGGCTGACCTACATTGCCCACGATGCGCCACGAGATAAACGAAATCCCCGCTGGCCGCACAACATGCACC